>OZ007568.1:81715671-81900671 GCA_963931925.1 Onchidella celtica
ATGTTAAACATTTTAATCCTATAAGTGATGTATTATTTTCATGATATAATAACAACAACAACAACAACAACAACAATAACAACCCCACATCCAAGAACTGACAAAATACTTGCGAGAAAAAACCCACAGTAAATCGGAGCTGGGCTTGGAACAAACTGAACAACGTAGCTAAAGAAAAACAAAACAAACAACGTACGTTACAACATTTTTGCAGATCGAAAGTTTGTGTTGTTGTTTTTTCATTTCATTTCTAATGCATTGTGTAACGTTTCTTTGTTGTTTCTTAGGTGGGAATATGTAACATACAACTTTTCTCCCCATTTTTTTGTTTTGTGTACCATATTTCAACATGCCAGAAATGCTAAATTTTCCCCTGTGTCCACAGCTGTGGACTTGGGACGGCGAAAGTCACCAAGGACCTTTTGATGTCTCTAGTCGCTACTATCTGAGATGGTCTTTGTGCAGCTCTTAAGGACGAGACGTGAATAAGGAGCAGTTGCCAGTTGCCAGTGGACACGGCGTGACGTCATCGCCTTATATTGAAATTATTTTGATCTTGAAAGAAAATAAAACTAGTTAAAACGCATTTGTCTCTCTTTTGATGTGACACACTTTCACTTTTGTTTGTTTGTTTGTTTTTTGCTCATTAGTTTTCACTTGTTATGTGTCCACCTCGAAAGGGAAAACGATTGGTAAATACTCAGCAAACAGCGCTCAAAGTACTTAGGCTAAGTACACACCAAAGAATTTACAGTGCACCTTAAGGTCAGAAGTGCTGCGACACGATTAGTTCACGAGGTTGAACGCTGGGTATGGCCGATGATTTGGGGCAGGTCTTGCATGCTAATTAAATTTAAGGGAAAAGGGGGAATGACTGGCTTTGTTTTGCGTTGATATTGTGTGGCAGAGCGATAGTGCAGGACTCAAACTTTCAGCAACTAGTTCTGAATGCTTCCAAGAAAATTCACAGAAGAAAAACAGAACACCCGCTGCCACACCCCTTCACACTTCCCAAATAAAGCTGACAAAAGCAAACAATATTAACCGGGGAGGGGGAAGGGGCCTGAAGGTGATTTTTGTTATTATAAGAAATAGACAATTTTAACTACCATAATCGAATTCAGGATGTCCGAATAAGCATGCAGAAAAAAAGTAAAAAAAAAAAATGTTTGTCATTTGGTTGCCATGGAAACGCCGTCATCTCGGATTTAGAGTCCTCAAAAACTGTCAACTTCAATATAGAAAGGCTTAGCCAAATTTTACTGAATTTATTGAAACTTCTTTCATGTTTCATTCAATCCAATTAAAAACTTTACACAGTGGGGAATTTTGATATCTCTGACAGATTTTATGTTATGAATTTTTGAAAACGATATGTGGCGGAATTCCATTTCCCCCTATTTTCTATCACAAAAAAAATTCATAAAAAAAAAAAAAAAAAAATTCAAAAGACAAACAAATGTCCTTCTATATGAATATTTTATTTGTTCAGGGTTTAAAACACCCTCTGAAAGTATGGATGTAAGGTTCAAGTGCAAATTAAGGAAAAGGATGATCTCGAGGTCTTAAAATCGCTCGTGCATGACTTTGCCAAGTTGAGGGAAGTGAACGATTCGCCCCAGTTTTCCATAAATCCAACTCGATGGACAAAGACGACAGGATACACTTTGCGTAAACTATATTGTCTTGTTAAAATTCACTTCATTTAACTTGGCAAACATTTTAAAAATGTAGGCAACTTCTGTATTCTTTCTCCAGGCCAGCATGCTGTATCTACTACTTTAAAATAAATAAAAAACAAACATCCACACTGGTTCAAACAGCTCCAGAAAGCGTTGAAGTCAGTAACTCATTGACAAGCAGCGGATCTACAGAAGAAGGCGCTCAAATTTTTCAACGTCTCAATATGGACGGCGGTAAGGTCAGACACCTCTACTTTTACGATTAATATGAGGTCTGTAGGTAGAATGCGCATATCCACCATCTTGTCTGTCCGGACCCACTTAAGGCGTCGCGAACCAATCGGCAGCGAGTTCACTACTGTAAACAATGACACGTGTGTATACGCACATGGGAGACGTTCGGTCAATTCTTTCACTTCCTTTCTCTTGTTTACACGGATGGTAAGGAATCGGACCAGTTTGGACACATCCTTTCCACCCCTGTCACAACAGTCAACTGCAATGCAACCAGCAGGCATTTTATCTGTTTAGACACATCTCGAAGTTACACTCATCAGCTGATCCACCGGCCATCTTGTTTGGCGGAAGTACGAAACAAAAACTCTGACGTCATGCACATTCTACCAATAAAGCTCTGATGCCATCCCATGCTCCATCTGTTGCAACTGAAATTGTATTGATCATCGTATGGCTCTCTCTTTAAAGTCATCCTTCACCCACTGTCATTTAGCTCTACCAGCTATTTACTGAATGGTGAAGGAAATTGATCAACATGCACTTTACCGGATTTTTTTCTAACAATAGGCATAAATAATATGGTTCTACACTAAAAAGAAGCAAAATTATGGTCAAGATATTGTGCAAAACTGTAATCCCTAGTTAGGAAAATATGAATTCGTTCCTCACGCCCCCCCTGTCAGGGTTAGGATTTGAATTGCCGTGCTGGGTCACGCTTTGTTTATTTCATGTCATCATTGATTTTAGCCAGTGCAAACGTCCTTGAACTATTCCCGTGGACAGTTTGTTTTTGAAACGCTTTTTCTTAGAGATGGAAAGAAAGTGGGGCAAGATAGAACGAATGGATAAATTAACAGTGACGGTGCAGTTTTCGACCCCGTGGTTTGGGTGTACTTTAGCAAGGGAAGACGGGGCGAATAAGGAGTGAATAAATTCGCACATAAAACGTAGAGGGTGGAGAGACTTTGCGAACGCTTTTGACATAGTAAATTAACTTTGTCTGTTACTATTAATAGACTGCGAGCTGAGCTCGAAATGGATGCACCAATCAAATTTGAGCAGTTGGCTGGGGTTGCAGAAGATATAAGCGAAGCCATCTTTAGGTTTATCCACTCCATGCAGATCCTTTCCGGCTGCGAGGGTGTCGGCAAGATTCAGCCTGAGAGAATCATGAGACTGTTAAAGACATGTCTATGTCCTTGATAGACAATGAATTTACCCACAGCTATTTTCTCCAGTTCCCTGATATTGTTTCAGGGAACCAATCGTAAGTTTTGAGACAGTGCGTCGACGATGACGTGAATCTGACCCTACTTTTCCAGTAGAAGTACTACCAAAGGATGCAAGACTATAATGTTTTTACTTGCCATTAAGATCTAGACTGAGTGACTGATATACACATTTGTAAATTGTAATTTGATGTGTCTGGATGAGGCTGGGGATTGCCAGCCCATCCTAGAGCAGATCTAGATCTATCTTAACTACGTCAGTGTGTCTTGACGGTTTGATCCTTTATAAGCTATTACTGAGTTAATATTGTCGTCTGAGACATAAGAGTATTATTTGTGAGATAGTAGGCAGACTATATTTCTGAAGATAAATAATTACTAAGTAAACTGTGAATGAGTCAGAATGATATAGATTTCCTAATCTTTTAAGAATCTAGAGGAGACTTCTAGTTATGTATTATAGTATTTTCATTTGATGCTGCTGATGTTGTCCTTTTAATATGTAACGATAGACGAAATTGTTAGGAATTTAAGTAATAAATTTGTGGCCCTACAAGGTCCTTGATATAACTTACTCGAAATTGTTATTAGTGTATGTGGCATGGTATGGCAGAGTAATTTTGTAAAACCTCTCGATATTTATTAAATGCAGTCGAACACCTACATTCCATAATATACCACCCCGTAACATTTGAGGGCATACCCCAACTCCATAACACTGGAGAGGGACCCTTAAAAGAACTTTAGATAACGCCATGCCATAGATAAATTATTTAAAACCTATTGTATTTTTATTCCATTATTTGATATTGTACTCTTGTAATAGTATGTTTTCAGGTCCTTTTATTATAGATTTTAGGCAATTTCTATTAATTTAATATTGTGTTTCAATTTCATATGGTGAATTCAACATCCCATTGACCCGTGGACACCGGCGAGGGAACCCTTTCACCGTACAGATCTACCTCAGACAGAAATACAGTTTTTTGGGCTTGGAGCTGTGGATTAAGGATACATACCATCTGAATTCCTCAAAAACAAAGTTAAGTGAATCATCTATCTAACAGTCTTGAGGAGGGCGACGTACTTTCCGCTCTGTGTGTGTTTTCCAGGCCATTTTACTATTTACTATATGTTTAGTTTAAGTGCGGGAGGTTGGTTGGGATCATAGTTTAGCATATCTTCTTTGCCATTACGAAGGATATTGGAGTGCCTTGGTGGCTATTTATAATAACTCGGGGGGATTTGCTTCACTGTGAATAGTTCTTTTAGGGATCCATTATTCGTATAGACTGTGGCGTTTCTTTTACTTCCTCCCTTTCTTTAGGAAGATGTCTCTCCTGTCTTTTTCTTAAACTTTCTGTAATATAAGTTAGGACTTGTAGGGTCTGTTATCGTTCGTTTTACTTGTCAGTATACGTCCTGTTTATTGTATTTCTTTTTGCTTCCTTATAAACTTTGAACTACTATACTAACATTGATATGTTTACAATATATGCCTGAGATGTTTCACGTGCTAAAACCACGTTGAATTGTAATCTGGTATTGACATATGAGAGAGAGATATAATAAATTTTTGTTCACGTGACAATTTCACGTTGAAGATAGATCTAGAGAGAATAATTTTGCAGTGGTAACAGAAGACACTGCGTGTCTGCGTTTTGAGAAGAGAGAGATATTTCAAATTTGTCGTGTTGAGAAAGAGATATAGTTTTGATTCATCGCATTGAGAGAGCGATTCGTTTTTGACAGTGATAACAAAGGACACTGGTTCGTCGCGTTGAGAGAGACGTAAATTTTGAGAGTGATCACTCAAGACATTAATTTATCGCAGTAAAGGCGATATATATATTTTATTGCAGTGGGAGCAACGGATAGACGGCACTGCCTTACTAGAATTCATATTTAGAGAGAGAGAGAGAGATAAAGTGTTTGCAGTTTAAGTGATACTGCCTGTAATTTTCAGAGAGAGAGATAAAGTGTTTGCAGTTTAAGTGATACTGCCTGTAATTTTCAGAGAGACAAATAGAACGTTCTTTTCGCGAAGCAGTGCTAACATAAGACACTGAATTAATATTAACAGTCAATAACTGTTCATATAATATAATTGATACCGCGATATACCTTAATAGTAGGTAAATACTTACTATTTACAGACTTTAACATATCATGGCTGAGTTTCTTAAATACTTTGAATCTGCCAAAGTTCTGGGCATACCAGAAGAAGAACGCGCCTCGTGGTGCGAACGACAAATACAGCAAGACCGAGAGCGCGAGGATCGAAAAGAAGCAAGAGAAAGAGAAAGAGAAAAAGAAGCAAGAGAGAGAGAAAAAGAAGAAAGAGAAAGAGAAAAAGAAAGAGAGAGAGAAAAGGAAAGACAGCATGAACTCGCAATGAAAAAGTTAGAGCAACAATCGCTTGTAACACCCACCACTGCCACCAATACTTATGCTACTAAACCAAAACTACCACCATTTAATGAAAAACTCGACCGGATCGACGCATATTTGCATCGGTTCGAGTTACATGCTAAATGCGTCGGATGGCAGCAGGCGATGTACAGTTCATGCCTGTCTAATTTATTAACAGGTAAGGCTTTAGAAGTATTTCATAGCCTCAAGGTAGAGGATGCCAACGATTATGACAAGCTTAAAACAGCACTGCTGAAGCGATTCCAGCATACCGAGGATGGCTTTCATCAAAGATTTCGCTCATGTAAACCTGAGCCATCTGAAAATTTCTCAACTTATGTGAATCGGCTGAAACATTATTTAGATCGCTGGATTGAGCTCGCGAACGTAACTACCGGAAATTATTCCCAACTTTACGATTTGGTCTTAAAGGACCAAATTTATACGGCATGTCATTCCGATTTGGTTGCCCACCTTAAAGAGAGGGCACCGACATCCTCTGAAGAAATCACATCGTGCGCGGAACGGTACGCGTCCGCTCACCCAAATCGTCCTTTAGCAAAGCCTTCAGCTACAGCACCGTGTTATGCCAGCGTAGGCAAAGGAGCGCCAACCGGACACGATCGTTCAAGGCCGACTCGTCGTCAGGCCCCAAATCCGCGCTCTCAATCAGAGCCGCCTTTTATTAGACAGAGAGATTTTCCGAATCGAGGTAATGTATCCCCGCGTCGAGGATACCAGAGTTATTCTTTTTACGAGCCTCGCCCATATTATCGTGGCAACTATCCAGGCCAACAATATAACCGGCCTCAGGGACCGCCGCGACGAGTCCATTTTGATGATAATCATAATTATAATAGACCGCAGAGTCTTCGTTATCGTGGAAACGATCCTAATCGTACTATATGTTTTAGGTGTAATAGGGTAGGCCACATACAAAGATTTTGTAACGCGAAAGTGGAATCCGCAAATGCCTGCTCGGTTAAATCTACACCTTATGAGACTGACGGTCATTCTGAATCTTCATGACAATCAAAGACTATTCCAGTCATGTCCGCCCTACATGAACTGGGTGAATTAACATTTTACCAGGGCCGCGTGAACGCGATTCGCGCTTCTGTTCTACGTGACTCCGGATGCACGACTATCGGCGTTCGACAGTCACTAGTCCGTCCAACACAATTTTTGGATAAGGAGGTAACTTGTATTACTTTTGGCGGATCTGTAGAGCGATTCCGTCTTGCAGAAGTTTATATTGATACACCTTTTCTCACAGGTATTGTTACTGCATGTGCACTGCCTAATCCGGTGGCTGATATAATCATAGGGAATGTACCTCAAGTAAATAAGTTTCCTATCGGTAACTTGGAAATTTGGACTGAGGATGAGAGTGTTGCTTGTGCGACAACACGCCTACAATCGAGTCGACGAGCAGACAGTCCATTGAGTAATCCTACTATTGAAATGAACATAACGTCTAGTGCATTTCATGATGAGCAACATTCAGATCCCACATTGAAACATTTGTTTGCTAAGGTTGATCCTACCGCACCGGATACCTCTAAGTTTCTTATTAAAGATGACTTATTATATCGTAATTTTCGGAATAAGCGAGAGACCATTATGCAGCTAGTAGTACCGAGATCTTTTCGTCGCGACATTATTCGTCTCGCGCATGACACTTCCTTGGCGGGTCACCAGGGAAAGGCCAGAACTAAGTCTCGAATACTATCGCAATTTTTTTGGCCCAGTATTTACGCAGATGTAAACCGGTTCGTATCAACATGTGACGTATGTCAGAGACGTACTCCTAAAGGAAGAGCATCGCGAGCTCCTCTGCAGGAGATGCCAATGGTCTCCAGACCATTTGAGCGCGTTGCCGTAGATATAGTTGGGCCTCTACACAAGTCAGACAGAGGACATCGTTTTATACTTTCTGTCATTGACTACGCAACCCGTTGGCCAGAGGCCATTCCGCTAAAAGACATTTCAGCTGATCATGTCGCTGAAGCTCTTATTACTATTTTTTCGCGTCTTGGGTTTCCGGTTGAAATTTTATCGGACAGAGGTCCACAGTTTACCTCTGAGCTTTTTAAGAAAGTCTTGGAATTGGTCGGGATTAAACAAAGATTGACATCTCCATACCACCCACAGTCTAATGGCTGCTGTGAACGGTGGAATGCTACTATGAAAAGTATGCTTGCACGAGTTTCCGCCGACAAACCGAGTGATTGGGATCGACAACTCCCCGCTATTCTTTTTGCATACCGAGAACTGCCGAACGCATCGACGGGTTTTTCCCCCTTCGAATTATTGTATGGTCGCAAGCCGCGTGGTCCAATGGCCATACTCCATGATTTATTCGCCGGATCAGACACCGACGACAATGATACGCGGTCTGCATATCAATACGTTGTAGACTTGCGCCATCGAATTCTTAACGCATGTCAGCTCGCACAAAAATCTTCAGCTGCGCATGCGAGTCTTTATAAACAATATCGTGATCAAGGTAGCCGATTGCGAACCTTGGCCGTCGGAGACCAAACTCTTGTTCTCCTTCCGGAGACGAAAAATAAACTCCTTCTTACATGGAAGGGACCTTTTAAAGTTCTAAAGAGACTTTCTCGAGTAAATTATCTTATCAAGATTCGAGGACAGGACAAAGTCTTCCATATAAATATGTTAAAGCAGTACCTGTCCGACGATGATAATCGACAGAATAATCGCCGAAATGTGGTTGCTCAGGCCAATGCGGCCTTGGTTTCAGTTGACGATGATGATCCTATTAAGATTGAGAATTCAATCCCCGCACTTCGATCTTCTGAAAACACTTCGGATGTAAATATAAATCCAGATTTATCTGAATCGCAAAGACAAGATTTAAGAGATCTGCTTGACGAGTTTACTACAGTCTTTACTGATCTACCAGGTAATACTTCTTTGGTACAGCATGTTATAAGATTAAAGACGGATATACCCGTCTTTGTTAAACCATACCCGCGTCCGCTGCACGCACAGGAGACTATAATAACCGAGGTACGTAACATGTTTCACCTGGGAGTGATAGAGCGATCGACGAGCCCATATAACTCACCCATCGTCTTAGTGAAAAAAAAAGATGATACCGTGCGTTTTTGTATTGACTATCGTAAACTTAATGAGGTTACGATATATGACGCTGAACCGATTCCCAACCAGGAGAATCTTTTTGCTCAGTTAGCCAGGGCAACGATTTTTTCTAAAATTGATCTTTCCAAAGGCTATTGGCAAATTCCGCTTGATGAGAATAGCAAGCAATATACCGCTTTTCAGACTCCGTTGGGTCTTATGCAGTGGCGCTATATGCCTTTCGGGTTAGTTACAGCCCCTGCTACTTTCGCCCGTATGATGACAATATTGCTCCAGGGTATGAATTCCGTATTGTCGTATTTTGACGACATTTGTATTTATGAAACCGATTGGTCGGGACACCTCGCAGCCCTACGACAAGTTTTTATTGCTCTTCGTCGAGCTGGCCTTACGGCGAAACCCAGTAAGGTGTTTTTAGGATATAATGAAATTAATTTTCTGGGCCATACAATTGCCCACGGCGTTCAGACTCCTGATGACAAGAAGATAACTACCATCTTAAAGCTCCAACCACCTCGAACTAAGAAAGAAGTTCGTAGTTTATTGGGCTTTCTTAACTATTATAGGAAATTCATTCCAAATTTTTCTTCGCTTACAGCTCCGTTGTCGGACCTCACAAGAAAGAATTTTCCTAATAAAGTGAAATGGACAACCGAATGTGCTGATACACTTCATACCGTTCAACAATTGTTTTCCACTTCCCCCATTCTCATACTTCCAGATATTAACCAAATATTTATTGTCCGCACTGATGCGTCGGACAAGGGATTGGGAGCTGTGTTATTACAGGAACGAGATCATACCTTGCGGCCATGTCTATACGCCAGCCGCAAGTTGCTAGATAGGGAATGCCGCTATGCAATTATCGAGCGAGAGTGCCTCGCTATCATTTTTGCTGTAAACGCATTTTCGCGATATCTACTCATGTCCGAGTTTATAATTGAAAAGGACCATCGTCCGTTGTTATTTTTAAAGACTAACAGGGCTAAAAATGCTCGATTAACGAGGTGGAGTCTTGCACTCCAGGAATACCGGTTTGTTATCCGGTCTATCCCGGGCGGTGACAATTCCCAAGCTGATATTTTGTCACGTCTCATTTAAATTCCTATTAAAGAGTGTTGTGTCTTGTATTGGGGTTGGATAGTGCTTGTCCCCCTCAATTCTAGACGGTGGATGGATTCACATTTATCTTGTTCATTACTTTATGAACCATTTTTACAAGCCTTTTTTGTGAATATCCTTTTTCCACCAGCGTCATTCCTGACTGTGACCTGAACTTCTGGCAAACCTGACGCCCTTGTCAGCGGGTCAATGAGATAGAGACATGGCAAACCAAGCTACCAGAGCTACTGCTGCCATTGGATACCACAGTATTTTAATTAACAATATATTGTGTGTGAATGTGTATATAAGCAGCAATTGTGTGTGTTGAATATATAATTATAAGCCTATTCCTTCAGTAAGGCTTCATTATTTCATAATAGTTATACTTTAATCCAGCAGTATACAGTGATATACTTATTATTATTATAGATGTTTCTGAGAATTTTGATTGTGTGTAGTAAGAGTGTTTAAATAGAATAAATTCTATAGAACGTGGCATCAATAATTGTATGCTGTTTGTCCATCCAATATGCACGTTCTTAGTTAGATTTTTCTTCTCAAGCTTAAGGCTCATCTTTCTACAGTACTGCTTAAGCCCCTACCACAATAACTTTCGGATTTCTTGGATCTTATCGTGTAAATTTTTTTTTAAATTTTCACTGGGGTGGGGGATATGTCAGGGTTAGGATTTGAATTGCCGTGCTGGGTCACGCTTTGTTTATTTCATGTCATCATTGATTTTAGCCAGTGCAAACGTCCTTGAACTATTCCCGTGGACAGTTTGTTTTTGAAACGCTTTTTCTTAGAGATGGAAAGAAAGTGGGGCAAGATAGAACGAATGGATAAATTAACAGTGACGGTGCAGTTTTCGACCCCGTGGTTTGGGTGTACTTTAGCAAGGGAAGACGGGGCGAATAAGGAGTGAATAAATTCGCACATAAAACGTAGAGGGTGGAGAGACTTTGCGAACGCTTTTGACATAGTAAATTAACTTTGTCTGTTACTATTAATAGACTGCGAGCTGAGCTCGAAATGGATGCACCAATCAAATTTGAGCAGTTGGCTGGGGTTGCAGAAGATATAAGCGAAGCCATCTTTAGGTTTATCCACTCCATGCAGATCCTTTCCGGCTGCGAGGGTGTCGGCAAGATTCAGCCTGAGAGAATCATGAGACTGTTAAAGACATGTCTATGTCCTTGATAGACAATGAATTTACCCACAGCTATTTTCTCCAGTTCCCTGATATTGTTTCAGGGAACCAATCGTAAGTTTTGAGACAGTGCGTCGACGATGACGTGAATCTGACCCTACTTTTCCAGTAGAAGTACTACCAAAGGATGCAAGACTATAATGTTTTTACTTGCCATTAAGATCTAGACTGAGTGACTGATATACACATTTGTAAATTGTAATTTGATGTGTCTGGATGAGGCTGGGGATTGCCAGCCCATCCTAGAGCAGATCTAGATCTATCTTAACTACGTCAGTGTGTCTTGACGGTTTGATCCTTTATAAGCTATTACTGAGTTAATATTGTCGTCTGAGACATAAGAGTATTATTTGTGAGATAGTAGGCAGACTATATTTCTGAAGATAAATAATTACTAAGTAAACTGTGAATGAGTCAGAATGATATAGATTTCCTAATCTTTTAAGAATCTAGAGGAGACTTCTAGTTATGTATTATAGTATTTTCATTTGATGCTGCTGATGTTGTCCTTTTAATATGTAACGATAGACGAAATTGTTAGGAATTTAAGTAATAAATTTGTGGCCCTACAAGGTCCTTGATATAACTTACTCGAAATTGTTATTAGTGTATGTGGCATGGTATGGCAGAGTAATTTTGTAAAACCTCTCGATATTTATTAAATGCAGTCGAACACCTACATTCCATAATATACCACCCCGTAACATTTGAGGGCATACCCCAAATCTGTAACACCCCCCCCCCCCCAAATCGCCCTCTTCGTCGTTTTTGCCCCATGACGCCCCTTTTGTCGTTTTAGCCCCTCCCCCCCCCCTTGCGTCTCGAAATCGTCCCTAGTGGAGCGCCATCGAGCCCGTTGAGTATGACTTGGTGTATCGTCTATTTCTTCCTAGCACAGTCTGTTGACCTGCCTTTCCAAACCCAAGTCACCAAGTCTCCCGTGGAATAGACAATCAGCCCAAGCTTCTGCTCTACTTTCCTTTCAGTTTCATTCACCCAGCCTACACCATTCATAAATCTTAAGCATTAATGTTGGGTATTGCTGTAAGGCTGGGCTAGATGAACCATTACACAAGATAAGCACGTGCTTAGGGCATCAATGGAAAGGCGGGGGAGGGGGGGGGGGGAGAGACATTTTTCATGGCTGGATTTACCAAGGACCACCTGGTGCAAAACTGCAAATGGTGCAGTTGAACCAGGGTCCAGAAAAAGGAGACCCCATAATAAGTGAAAACATGAACATATTTGCTGGGGTATAAGACTTGCTTTTTTTTTTTCTTTCTATTTTTAATGGTTTCATTTTATTAATATTTTGAATGACATGCACAGTATATAGTTGCACCAAAAATCTTTTAAATGTTTGGCGCCTCTAGAGGCCTTAATCCGGCCCTGCTGTCAGGTACCTAGACACGGTCATCAGACAGTTGATTTGTGCTGCGTTTACCGCAAGGGCGGCCATTCAAATTTATGGTTTGCTTTCAAAAACAAATAAAAATTCCATCACTTTTATAACCGCGCCACAATATTTTAATGTTTTCTGGCGTATTCTTCTATATTATTTTATGTCTATTGTCCCACTTGGTTGTAATTCAGAAGTAATAATCTCTGACTGCATCACACTTTGTACAAAAAAAAAAAAAAAAGCTCTAGACTAATATAAATATTTAGTTCTATTTGCTTTTGTAAACTTAATCTTTGAGTCTCCACCTGGAAGGATCATTGTGACGGTAACAGTTCAGAAGGATTGTCCATCTTTTAGCAAAGTAAGTAGTAAACTGATGCTCTCGGATGCCGGTGTAATTCTACAAACAGAATCTATTTCTCCGAAGGTGTAGCTACTTCTCGTGTTTTCTCTTTACACGCAAACGTCTCTGTAAATTATGTGTCGTGCCATCCACAAATCATGCGACCTGTTTCGAAACAGCTTAACGGTAGGTTGTTAGCTAGTAAAATTATAATTATATACCATCTGCTTCGACTTATTTAAAAACAAAGTCATTACCACTTTTTCGAAAAAACACAGATATTTCTTGCATTTTCAAGTTTTTGTTTTAATAACGTTGTAATACGACATGGAATTTGTTACCGTTTGTGAAAGATGCGCAAGTAGAAAGTCGTTATGCGTTCCTTGCAGTTGCAAAAAGTCAGACTAGCGATCTCAAGAAGGCGTAGACCAGTGACAGAAGAAGAGTGCTCATTAAAATTACATTGTTTTTATTGTGGATAACTGAGTGCGCTGTAAGGGGTTCGACATCTCTATTAGTAGAAAGGAGAGACCTTCATTAGTCCTTTTAGTAGATGTTGCTGCTGAAGTTCATATGGTGCCAGCCCCCACCCTCCCGCGTGCCCTCCACTCCTGACTGTTCTATATCTCGTTCTATTGTATAACTTACACTATTCCCCCCTCCCCCCAACTCCTATGTACACATCTGTCATAAACCTTTGGCAGTTTGAAAATCATTGTTGAAACCCAGCCCACTAAGCAGCGATGTTTTGAGGTATGAATAACATTTTTATTGAAAAAAAAACAAACAACAATAAAAAAAACAAACTTCAAATGGAATTTTCCCGAAACGAAACTTTTGATCAGTAATTTGTGAACTAGTCTTTTAATTTGTTGACCAATTGGTATAAAATTTGGCTAACAGCATGTTTGAACAAATAAAAAAAAAATCCATACAGAAGGCAAGGTGTTTATATTTTCTATTTTTAAAATGATTTTTTTATGATAGAAAATAGGGGAAATGAAATTCCGCTACGTACCTTTTTCAAAAATTCATAACATAAATTCTGTAGAAGATGACAGTGCCAAAGTGTTATGGCCTAGGTTGATTTTAAACAAAAAAAAAATCGTCGTAAATCTAGTCCAGCTTTCTGTCTTCCCCAGTGGCCGAGCAGCGCTGGATTGAAATCAGTCGCATATTGGAGAGCGTTGAACACCATGGAACTTGCCCGGTGGATCTGTTGTCTTCTATGTATCGTAACGAGCCTTGGTAAGTTTTGCTTTTTGACTTCGTGTCCTATATCCAGTGACGGTACTACTACGGCACTAATGAAGCTTCAGCTCCAGGGCCCCTAATCTCGGAATGGGTCTCCAAGAAACTTTCTTTAATGAGGAATTTTGGATATTGCCCTTTCGTTGGTGGTTGCGAAGGGGCTCCATTACAGTGCAAATTTCAGGGTCCCCAAGAATCTGATGTAGGTCAGTCACTGCCTATATCGTTACACAGCAGGGCGTACCAAGTCTGATGACAAGAACCCTTGTGTTATACAACATCTGTCGTCAGACTGACGAAATACATCAGACTATTACAGAGAAGACAAGGACAGCATTTTCTAGTAATCCAAACCATTTAAAAAAACAAACAACAACAACATAATTCGCCGTTGTGTTTCTGCACACTTAACACTAATCCTGACATGGTTACAGGAGACACAGAAAAGTGGTTGAAGGTTGGCACGCAAATGTTTTAATTCCACAGACAGTGTAGTAGAGACCCAATTTGTCGCGAGTAATGAACTCTTTTACACGTGTCAGAATTATTTGAAATTCAATATTCTATTGAGATAACCCAGTGTCATGTCAAAAGCCAAATATCAGAAAGGCACGTCAAGATATTAAATGATTTATTCCAGAAAAATATTTTTTGTTTTATTTTTCATGAAACCACCTCTTATATCCTAACTATTGGATATAAATGTCAACAAACAGGTAGTGGCAGGGGCTGTGGATTCTTGTCCAGACGTCAAAACTAAAGGCAGACAGTAGTATGCAAAGCATAAACTTAAGTTGCTTTAAATCCTCTTTAACAAACCTTGGGGTTCTTCAAGGGTGTGTATTATCGTCTGCCCTGTCCACCGTTATAATAATACATTGTCAAGCCAATGCAAAAATGAAATCCTCGAACGTTTCAAGAATAGAATAGAGTTGAAATTTTCATAGTCGATTCATATGAATATCTAGGAATAATGTTGATTCAAACTGGCACTTTCAAGGTTTATTTGTGTATGGTCACCTCACCTGTCACCTGTCGGCCTCATCGTCATCGATGTTAGCTGCTACAGTGGATGTCACGACAAAATCTCCTCCACCCAATCCTGTCCTTAGCTTTCCTAGTTAGTTCACTTATTTCCAGCTGGCTGACTTTCTTGATGTTATCGTGATATGTAATGGCTGGTCTTCCTTGTTTTCTCTTTGTTTCTGTCTTTCCTTGAAGGATTGATATCATAAGGGCCGTGCTTTTGTTTCGGGCCGCGTGGCCGATGTATGCAAGTCTTCTTTTATTTATTTCAGGTGTTATTCTTCTGGTGGTGCCAAGCTGTTCTAAGATGCTTGTATTTGTTCTCCTTTCTGTCCAACTTATTCTGAGTAGCCTTCTGTAAAGCCACATTTCAGCTGCCTCCAATCTTGTTATGTCTGCCTTTTTGAGTGTCCAGGCTTCACAACCATATAGTAGGACTGGCCAGATCAAGCACTTAAGTATGTTCACTTTGAGGTCCGTTGGTGTGCCTCTATCCTTCCAAATGTTGTTGAGTTGAACCATTTTGTGTTTTGCCATTCCTATCCTTGTTTTTATGTCCTTTGAGCAGCTTCCATCTTGCGATTTATGTGATCCTAGGTATTTGAAATCAGTCACTTTTTCTAGTGCTGTTTTGTTTACTAGTATCTCCTGGTGTTCATGGTGCCCTGTTCCAGTATGCATGACTTTCGTTTTCTTAGCATTTAGGTGTAGGCCTGCTGTCTTGCCCGCTTCATCCACTCTGTGCAACACTCTTTTCATGCTGGTGATGTTATCTGACATAAGAGCTGTGTCATCAGCGTAGCGAAGGTTTGTGATGTTTCGGCCTCCGATCTTTATTCCCATATCTTCTATGTCTGCGTTTTCTCATGATCTGCTCAGTATAAATATTGAAAAGATGAGGTGAAAGTATGCAACCCTGTCTGACTCCTTTCTCGATGTTGAAATATGGACAGTTCTCATTGTTCCATCTAATCGTTGCCTTTTGTTCGTGGTATAGTGCAGCGATGAGGGTCACAAGGTGTTTCGGGAATCCCATCTTAATCATTATATCGAACAGGTGATGGTGCCTAACGCTGTCGAACGCTTTGCTGTAGTCTATGAACGTGATGAAGGCTTCGTTTCCATTGCTTCTTATCTGTTCAATCATTATTTGTAGTATGAAGAGCATGTCAGCGGTTCCTCTGTTGGTCCTGTAACCAGCTTGACATTCTGATAGTTCCTCTTCTACCTTAGATTTCATTCTGTTGAGTATGATGATGAGCAGGATTTTGCTGGTGTGACTTTCAGATGAGGGCGATGGTTCTATAATTTCCACAGTCTTTGACATTGCCGCTTTTGTATAGCATGACGAATTCTTGTAGCTTCCAGTCTGTTGGCCATTCATTTGTCTGCCAAATTTTGCAGATCATTTGGTGGAGTGCTTTTATTCCTGATTCGCTGGTATGTTTCAGGAGTTCACCTGGTATGTTGTCTAATCCAGGGGATTTTCCATTCTTTATTTGTTTTATTGCAGCCTGTACTTCCTCCAAGAGAGGTTCTGGTTCTTTATCTATCTGTTGTGAGTCTGGTTGTTGGAGGTTCCTCGGGTCTGGTCTGATGTTGTCCGCAAACAGCATCTTGCCGTATTTGTGCCATCTTGAGAGCACATCTTTTGTGTTTGTCAGTGTTGTGCCTTCTTTGTTGTTCAGACTCAAGTTCTGTGGTTGGAAATCCCTCTTTTTTACTTTTCTTATTTGTTCAAACATTTCTTTTGACTTTCTTTGTGTATTACATTCTGTTATGTTTGCACACTCTCTTTCTAACCATGCATTCTTGTCTCTTCTGATCTTTGTTTGGATTTCCTTCTTCAGTGCATGATATTCATCTTGTTTACTAAGTTTTCTGGCTTTGCTCTTTCTTTTTGCAAGCTCTATCACCTCTTCACTGATGTATGGTTTGGGAGTTTTCCTCGTTCTTTTCCCGAGTTTCGATTCAGCTGTTTCACTCCAAATTCTTTTCATGTCTTTCCACAGTGTATCTGGGTGTCTTTCTTCAGCTGACCACTCCTTGAGTAATGCTGAGAAACGGTTTTCTGTTTCGATCTGAAAAGCATTGCTGATTTCAGGGTCTTTCAGTTTGTCCGTGTCAAATCTGGTGGTGGGTTTTGGCTTGCTCTTCCTATAGGCTTTCAATTTCAGCTTTGCTGTTACTAAAATGTGGTCAGTGTCACAGTCTGCCCCTGGCCCTGTCTTTGAGTTGAGCACAGTTGTTTTCCAGTTTTTGTCAATCAGGATGTAATCAATCTGGTTTCGGAGATTGCCTCCAGGGTTTATCCATGTGTATCTTCTTCGCATCGGGTGTTTAAAGAGAGTGTTCGTGATGCTCATTTCATTTGCATGGCAGAAAGATGCTAACATGTCTCCTCGGTCGTTTCGTTCTCCTAATCCATAGGGTCCTATCCCACATTCCAGATCCTCACCCTCTCCCACTTTGGCATTGAAATCTCCCATGATTATGCATATTTCTCTGCTTGGGATTTTGTCTGTTACTGATTGTAGGTCATTATAGAACAGCTCTATTTCTTCTTCTGTGCTCGCAGATGTGGGGGCGTATACTTCTATGATGTTCAGGGTAGAGCAAAAAAAAAAAAAAAAAAGGTACTTTGTAATAAAACTAAGTAATTTTAATGTTGACAAAACTTTTATCCATCTATATTACAAGTCGTCAACCATTCGAAGTTCCATCGTTTTTAAATTTTTTTTTATGTATAGAGGCTTGGGGCGGAAATGCAAAGGCACAGGATAAACCTGAAATCAACAACACTATTGTGCACAAAGCCAAAACAAACAAACAAATAACTGAGAATGTGCATCTCTGGGTAACATGTATCTCAGCTGTTGAGCCCTACCCTTTCCATGCCGCCTTTTCGATCCAATATACTTACTACTTCGTATGAGTGTTCATTCTATGTCTGACGTAGAAAACTGTCTACATCTCTCTACCCTGTACACTCACCGTATCAAAGAGCCATAAAAAATTATAAGTGTACAGCCTCCACTGATGGCAGTAAAAATGACAGTGTTTTATTGCAGTTTAAAACAGATCAATACACATCCATAGAAATGATCAGAGTTGGGCAAATCTAGAGTAAATTCAGTAAGACAGTACCCGGTTTATCCCGAGCAAGGCCGGCTACTCCAGCTAGTTCATGAGATCAGCCATCAGAAATCCACGCATTGACCGTTTTCAATCACTTTCCCTGTCTCCAGGAGGACACTTCCGGTACGCCACGTGGAAATCCCATGCTTTTGTTCCAGTTAGAATTTTCCATAACTAATTATAAACAAAAGCTGAATATGGGTGTTCTGTAGCACTTTTGATACACGCAGTACATCCCCAGCGCCTTTCTGTTTGGCTGTGCACCCAATACGTAGAACTTGATGAGGCACTCGGCGCTACCCGAAATAAACCTACTTTCGCCCATGTCCTCTCACTCTCATCCCCCCCCCCCCCACCTCTCTCTGGCTGTCTTCCCTCTCCCAACCTCTGCCCCCGGTTCTCTTTTTCTCTGGCTCTTTCTATCTCCCGTCTCTTTTCTGCTCCACTCTTCATTCTCTATCCAACCTCTCTGCCCCTCCCCCCTCCCTCCTTCCAGCCCTCATCGTCCCCTCAACGCGACAGATTTTTGTCGCTAGGAAGAGACCTGTTTTATGTTAAAAAGTGTAATTTTATGAGAAGGTGTCATTACTCCCTTTCTCTTTTCTCTTCAAGTGACGGAAACTGCTGGAGAATTAATCCGTGTATGTTACTTCTCTTCCCGGGCCATCTCAAAGTTAGAAATCGAGGACTTGGATCCATTTCTCTGCACACATCTGATCTATGAGTATGCCATTATTGATGCCTCAGAAGGTTGTGTAGTAGCTAACGAACCGGACAAAGAGGAAGGATGTAGCATCTGCGGGCTACCCCTTGCCCTCCCCCGGTTTTGTTGTTGTGCTGGTGGCTGAGCATGTGTCCACTACTTTTTTCATTTTATTGTTAACCGCCAGAGTGTACTGTACTCCGTGACCTGACCTTCTTTTCTAGTGAGTAGTTTTTTCCTCGCTCGCTTGTTGTCAGGTGTTTTGACTCGTTCAGTAAATATTAGTATGTTCCCGAACATTCGATAACACTGTGGAGAAGGATGTTTACGCCAGATTTGGCCTTGAGTGATGTAACCTGATGACGTATTGATGCGTGATTGGTTAGTTTGTGCGAGGGCAAAGGTAACGTTTATTTCGGGAACTTTCTGTAGGAATGTTTATATATATAGACCTGTGTGAGTGGTTGGGGGGTGAGTAAGTGAGTTTCCTTTTGTGTGGCGTAGATATTTAGTTTCGCTGGCGTCTTCCTAGTAATTTATTGTTCACTATACAGTTATTAAACTTTAGTATTATTTAATCTATCGTCGGATCTCGTGTTTATTTATTTTACAGCTGTAATAGTTTCGTTTTCTAAAGGGTTGTAGTTAGATCAACTAACTCCCCCCTACTATAACGTGCTAGAACAACCTCAGCTGTTACATATTGGGGGCTCGTCCGGGATCCGACTATATTCGAGCGGACCAGATCAAAATTACTAGATTTATTTACATAGTTTATTGTAGGAATATCATCGACAAGCTATCTACAACATGTCAGAGGCTATTGGAAGGCTTAGCCAGGAAGCAGACGCCTTGGAGCTCACTGGGAAGGAGAGACAGGATTACATCCGTGAAGGCCTAAGGGAGGAAAGAGAGAGAGAGAGGCAAGAGCGCATGGAGCAACTGAAGATGGAGAGAGAGAGGCAAGATCGCATGGAGCAACTGAAGATAGAGGCTCAAGAGAAGGAGGCTCAACGACAACACGAGCTGGAGATGGAGAGGATCCGCCATCAGCGTGGAGGCGAGTCGACGCAGGGGACCAGCGACCACGCCAGTTCCAAGAGACCCAAGCTACCTGCATTTCAGGACAAGAAGGACGATCTGGATAGCTGGTTGCTGCGGTTTGAGAGGTTTGCTGAGACAGCTGAATGGCCCAGATCCACCTGGACGACATCACTGTCTGCCCTGCTGACCGGGAGAGCTCTGGAGTGCTTCTGCAGACTACCGATCGACGAAGCGAAGGACTACGACAAGGTCAAGGAAGCGTTGCAGAAGAGGTACAACCTGTCAGAGGACGGATACAGACTCATGTTCAGACAAGGTAAGCCTGAAGATGGAGAAGATGTTGGAATGTTCTTGACCAGGATCAAGACCTATCTAGAGAGGTGGATAAAGCTGTCGAAGACGGAGGAGACCTACGAAGGAGTGAGAAATCTGTTCGTCAGAGAGCAATTCATGGATGCCTGCCCACCAGACCTTGCAACCCATGTGAGGGAGAGGAAACCAAAGACGCTACAGGACATCGCAGATTCAGCGGAGGCGTACCTGGTAGCGAGGAACCGGACGCTCAGCGGGAGCGCCAGACTGCAGAGCCGGCCAGTGCGACAGAGGCCCAACGGAGACAGAAGCCCACAGGTCTGCCATAGGTGCCAGAGGCCGGGACACAAGGCGACGGAGTGTCGTGCAAAGTTAAACGACAAAGGTGAGTTGAAATGTTACCTTTGTGGAAAGCCAGGCCACGTTCGGAGGATGTGTCCAGCCCAGAAGGATATGGGACGAGGCAAGCCGAACAAGGCGGCGGCGGCCGTAGTGATAGCGGCGGACGAGTCGTCAAGACAAGATGTGACGACGGCTGACACCAGCATCAACGTTCAAGCAGTAATGAAGGACGGGAAGCTACAGTTAGCGGTGCCTGTTACGTGCGGAGGATGCAGTGACGGAAGGACCGTGGAGAAACTGAAGTTACCAGTGATGAAGGGCTTGATTGGAAATCGAGCGGTAGATGTCCTAAGAGATACCGGCTGTGAAGGTGTAGTGGTGCGGCGAGCATTGGTGGATGACGGACAGCTCACCGGTGGGAAGAAACTTATCGCGAGGATCGATAACTCCTTGCTAGCGGCGGAGGAAGCCGTTATCGACGTGAAGACGCCTTACCTGACGGGCAAAGTGACGGCGCTGTGTCTCCCGGAGACCATCTGCGACCTAGTAGTCGGGAACGTGGACGGAGCGAAGGATCCGTACGACCCTGATACTGAGGTGATGGTAGGAGCGGTGACCACGAGGGCCCAGGAGAAGAGGAAGGACCGGTCTACGTCGCTGAAGGTGCCGAGGGCAGAACGGCACGCGGGAGTGGATAGAGAGGAACTTATCCGACTCCAAGAAGAAGACGAAGTCATTAGGAAGTTAGAGCAGAAGAAGATCCCAACTAATAGAGGCAATAAATCTGTTCATTTTGAGAAACATGGAGGAGTACTGTACCGGATCTACAAGGACCTGAGACAGGCGACGGTTATGAGGCAAGTGGTACTACCCGAGAAACTGAGAGAGTATGTACTGAGTGTAGCCCACGACTCGATCGTCGGAGGACACCTCGGCGTGAAGAAAACCAAAGACAGAGTTATGAGCAATTTTTATTGGCCTGGAATTGAAGGTGACGTCGCGAGATACTGCCGCTAATGCGACATATGCCAGAGGACGGTGAACAAAGGAGCGACCCCAAAGGTGCACCTGCAGAGTATGCCAGTAGTGGACGTACCATTTAGGCGAGTGGCCGTGGACTTAGTAGGACCTATCGACCCCCCAAGTGAAGGTGGACATCGGTATATCCTGGTGTATATAGACTACGCTACTCGTTACCCCGAAGCCACACCCTTGAAGAAGATCGACGCAGAAACGGTAGCAGAAGCCTTAGTGAACATCTACAGCCGTTTGGGTGTGCCCGAAGAGATCTTGTCGGACCAAGGGACCCAGTTTATGTCAGATGTCATAAAGGAAACGAATAGACTACTGGGAATTCGACAGTCGACCACTACAGTCTACCACCCTATGTGCAACGGGTTGGTGGAGCGATTCAACGGCACGCTGAAGAAAACATTGAGACGACTGTGCGCAGAGCAACCCAAGCAGTGGCACAGATACATCAACCCGCTGCTCTTCGCATATCGTGAAGTTCCCCAAGAGTCGACCAAGTTTGCCCCATTCGAGTTGCTGTATGGGAGAACTGTGAGAGGACCAATGTACATCTTACGACAACTATGGACCAAGGACGTAGAGGAGCCGGAAACGAAGACCAGTTACCAGTACGTCATGGAACTACGTGAGAGGCTGGAGGACACATGGAAGTTAGCGACGGAAGAACTCTCCAAGGCTCAAGGTAGACAGAAGACCTACTACGACCGGAAGGCGCGAGAGAGGAAGTTCCGCCCCGGAGATGAAGTGTTGGTGCTACTGCCGGCGAACACTAACAAGCTCCTAGTCCAATGGAAGGGACCATATAAGGTAGTCTCAGTTGTCGGTGTTAACGACTATAGAGTCAAGATGGGTGCAAAAGAAAAGACCTTGCACGCCAACCTCCTCAAGAGATACATTCCAAGGACGTCAAAAGCAGCAGCAGTGGCAATGGAACCGAGACCTATTGTGACCGAGATGTGTGGGATGGACAACAGTAGGAGAGATACCACGCCTGAACATGTCAACGCCATAAAGGACGGCGGCGGTGATAGTGCTGAGACTGTACTGGCAGAGGACGACCTGATAGACAAGAGTCAACCCGTGGAGTCAGCTAGCATGACAGTCATCGAGGACTGCGACCTGGAAGGTGACAACGGTGGAACGACGGAGGACCTTGCCGACCTAGGAAGCTGGGACCAGAATGAAGGCTACAGAGATGTCCAGTATGGAACGCAACTGACGTCGGAACAACGTCAAGAACTCTGCGATGTGGTGAAGGATCACCAACACGTCTTCACCAATCTCCCTGGATGCTGCCAGTTGGGTGAACATCGCATCGACCTGACGACAGAAGTACCAGTTCGTCAACGACCATACCCGGTGCCCTACGCTATGCGCGACTCATTGAAGGAGGAGCTTAGCACCATGGAACGGCTGGGCATCATTCGAAGGAGCTCATCAGCTTATGCTTCACCTGTTGTTGTCGTCAAGAAGATGGACGGATCCAACCGAGTCTGCATCGACTACAGGAGGTTAAACAAGATCACAGTATTCGACCCTCATCCGACAGCAGCGCCATCAGAAGTGTTTCAGAGTCTCTCGAGAGGAAAATTAGCCTCTCGGATTGACCTGAGCAAGGGATACTGGCAAGTGAAAGTTCGAGAGCAAGACATTCCCAAGACGGCGTTCGTCACCATGGGCGAACACTATGAATTCATTCGGATGCCTTTTGGGATGATGAACTCAGGAGCCACGCTGAACAGGATCGTAAAGCCATTGATCCGTGGAATGAACAATGTGACAGCATATGTGGACGACCTGCTGATTCATACAGAGACATTCGACGAGCATGTGAAGACTCTCAAGGACTTACTGCAGAGGATGGACCAAGCTGGATTAACTGCAAGACCATCGAAGTGTGTGATTGGAACGTCTGAAGTAGACTTTGTTGGACACTTAGTGGGAGAAGGTATGATTGGCCTGTTAGAAGAGAATGTATGTAAGGTACGAGACGCACCCAGACCCACCACTAAGAAGGAAGTGAAAGCATTCTTAGGATTAGTGGGATATTACCATGAATTTATTCCTAACTTTTCAGCGATTGCATCACCATTGTCTGATTTACTTAGAAAGGGTCAGCCCAATATAGTTCAGTGGGATGAAACGCAGGAGAAAGCGTACACCTCTTTGAAGAATGTCATTATCTCCAAACCCGTGTTATGTTTGCCAGATTTTTCCGAAGAGTTTGTCTTAGCAACTGATGCATCAGATCGCGGATTAGGCGCTAGTCTTATGCAGGAACACGAGGGAAAGTTGTACCCTGTGGCATATGCTAGTCGTAAGCTATTGCCCCGTGAGACAAAATATTCGGTCTCAGAGCGCGAATGTTTAGCTATTGTTTGGGCTGTAAAAAAGTTTACTTTGTATTTGTATGGAAAGGAGTTTGTGCTCCAAACTGACCATCGGTCATTAGAGTTTTTGAACTCTGCCAAGTTTGACAGTCCAAAGTTATTACGATGGAGTTTATTTTTACAGTCTTATCGATTCAGGATTCACTACGTAAAAGGCAGAGAAAATGTCTGTGCCGATTTCCTGAGCAGGGTATTTTAAAGTAGTACACTATCAGTGAAATGCATTGTAACCCATACTTTTGCCTACTAGATGAATTTCTAGGACGGCAGTATTGTACTGTAATTGGGGACATAGTTCATCTGTGATTGAATAGTGAATTGATGGCTGATAGAGAGTCATGGTGTGTTAGTCACATTTTGGTTTTATGCTATGTCATATTAGTTACCAATGGAACTTGGTGTAATTTTTGGAAAATGTAACCCAAATGGGGACTGCGAGCAAGCAGTGTTTGTGTTATATTGCAATGTTGTAACTTGTTTTGACCTAATATGATGAAGGAAGACCCTAACCAGTGGTCGGTATGTATTGGTATTTTTGCCATTGTACGTATGAGTTATACATTTTGGAGATAACCATGTTATGTACAACAAGTTATATGCTATGATTCGTGCACGAAGCATTGTGTAAACGATGGGCCATCGTTTCACCTTATATGATTTGTAATAATATCATTGACCATTGTTTCACCACAGTGGTGGCGTTGTGTTATTTTGACCAGTAGGCCTAATGTTTACTATTGGGAAGCAATGACGGTATCGTATTAGTTATGGTATTAGTGATACAAAGTACACTGCATTGTATTGTATTTGTGATGACATTCGGGAAGACACTGAAATTGTTATTAATTGTAATAGAATTAGCAACTACCTTTGTGAGATTGGGAGTGCTATAAGATTATTTCACGATAGTGCAGAAGCTGTATAATGGTTTTGGAGTTGAAAGATATTCAACTTAAATTGGGGAGTTGTGTAGCATCTGCGGGCTACCCCTTGCCCTCCCCCGGTTTTGTTGTTGTGCTGGTGGCTGAGCATGTGTCCACTACTTTTTTCATTTTATTGTTAACCGCCAGAGTGTACTGTACTCCGTGACCTGACCTTCTTTTCTAGTGAGTAGTTTTTTCCTCGCTCGCTTGTTGTCGGGTGTTTTGACTCGTTCAGTAAATATTAGTATGTTCCCGAACATTCGATAACACTGTGGATAAGAATGTTTACGCCAGATTTGGCCTTGAGTGATGTAACCTGATGACGTATTGATGCGTGATTGGTTAGTTTGTGCGAGGGCAAAGGTAACGTTTATTTCGGGAACTTTCTGTAGGAATGTTTATATATATAGACCTGTGTGAGTGGTTGGGGGGTGAGTAAGTGAGTTTCCTTTTGTGTGGCGTAGATATTTAGTTTCGCTGGCGTCTTCCTAGTAATTTATTGTTCACTATACAGTTATTAAACTTTAGTATTATTTAATCTATCGTCGGATCTCGTGTTTATTTATTTTACAGCTGTAATAGTTTCGTTTTCTAAAGGGTTGTAGTTAGATCAACTAACTCCCCCCTACTATAACGTGCTAGAACAACCTCAGCTGTTACAAAGGACTTGGCAAGCGTTTCGAGTAAGTTGTTTAGTTTTTGTATGTGTGCCGAGCTTAGTTATTTTCCCCTTTGTCTGCAGTGTTGCTCACATAACTTAGTTCCATGTTCCCGTTGTCTTCGTGTCTCGCCCATGTCACGCATGTGTGCAGATCTCCATTCACTGGCCTAGATTTAAGAGGGAAAAAAAGAGACCGGACTGAGCCAGGACAGCAGCCTGGAAAGAGTTGCATGTGCGCGCCCAAGTCTAACGCTGAATCTCTGTCAAATCCAACACCTACAATATTAGACCTGAAACCTGCAAAGCCTCTCTGCATTAAACGTTTTTTTTTTTTTTCCTTCCCTAATTTTTTTTCATGATTTGTTGTAGCGTTTCTTTATTGTTTCTAATGCTGGAGTTTGGAAGAAACAACCTTTTTTTTTTTGCGCCTTTCCGGCCATATGTTAACCAAAATACAAAAAGCTCATTTTGACCATCTGAAAAACATATTCATAATAACATGATAACAGGAATCACCATCTGTGACACATACCTGGTTGGTGTACAGGATTTAATTACGCCATCCGCCGCTACAAAACGTACACCGTGCTGCTGTCCTTGTTGTGGCCGATCTCGTTGATGTGTTGTTCCTTAGTCGTGATATGATTTGATGATGCCCTTCCATGTGCAGGCAATTGGCTGATCTGAAGGCGACCAACCCTCTGCTGAAGACCATGATTAGCCTTGAGGCGGAGACCGAGCAGGTCGAGCTGGTCACAGAATCGGACACAAATGTGTCAGAGTTTGCAGTGTCCACCATTAATATCCTGAGAGAACGAAAGTTCGATGGTCTAGATATCAACTGGGAGCAGCCGCTGCCAAGGCGGTCGAGAATGGTGAAATTGTTAAAGGTGAGTTGAAGCTGTTTTCTTGTACTAAATGGCAATGGAAAAACAACGTCAGGAAAGGGGCGGGGGGGGGGGGGGCTTGAAAACTTGAGGGGCGATTTTTCAGTTGTGGGCTTGAAACTCCTGAAGGGGGCCGGGTAATGGTCGTTGAAAAAAGTTGACCACAAACGCTGAAGCTAATTCTTAAGCGAAACTTGATATAAATTGAAAAGACAGTTTTTGAGGAAATGGATGTTGATTCCGCTGGTGGTAAAGAAGATGGTTTGTAAGATACTTTCCAGAGCATGATCCTTACATGGATGTTTGTATTTCCACGTGTTGTAAAAGTGTTTTGAAAAGGAACTCTTCAGAGGAAACAGATGTCTCTGAAGGTTTTCTTGTAAGAGGGAAAAGAAAACAGAAACTGGCAGAGCACTCCAGTTCCACCGTGGCAGGGACAGATTAAACTCCCTAACTAAAACATCAATGTTCAGAGGTGCTCAAGTGTTTCAGACTCTCCGTGAGGCTTTCGATGGAGAGAGATATGATCCTGGGTCCAGGCTTATACTCAGCATGCGTGGTCCGGCCTTGAAGGAGGACATTGACACATTTGATGTCCCCAGAGTGGCCAAGTGAGTTTGGTGATCACCACATCGCTGGTGACAACTACACAGTAAAAATCTTTTGGTAACAAGATGAGGTACCTGGCGCTGGCCCGGTATAAACTTGTGTTTTCAGATTTCTCACTTTTTCTCTGTCTCCGTCTCTCTGTGTCTTTCCCTCTTTTATTTTTTTTACTCTTGTCTCCTTGTCTCCTACTTTCTTTCTATCTTTGTCTTTGTCTTGTCTGTCTGTCTCTCTCATCTAGGAAGCTTCCCATAATGATCGTTAGGCTTGCCACAGATCTCAAGACATTACAGACTGGTTTGCCGGCAGTGAAACTGCCCTAAGCCGAATGTCTGTTCAATTCAGTTTCCCATGCTCTCCGGGTTTGTCAAAGGCAGCAAAAACAGAGATCATTTTATTTTACTATCATGACAAAATGGGTAAACGATTTGCTTCAGATTTGAATAGACACAGTAGGTTCATATAGAGGAGATAGGTATAGAACACTTGACATGTAAGAAACGTTATTTTCTAATTTTTGCAACTATCATTTAGACTGTAGCGATGAGCTAAAAAAAAAAGGGGGTGGGGGAAGGGGGGAAGGGAAAAAGGGGGGGGGTGGGGGGGGCAAAATTGCAGAACTACGAAATATTGCCGACCCCACTTAGAGAACCACTGATCTATTTTTACATCATCATGTCTGTATGACGACCCGGCATATCTCTAGAAATGACTTTTTTTTTTTTTTTTTCAAACAATTATATGAGACCTAGATCTACAGGCTATTAACATTATCCTGAAAAGATTCAGCAATATACCAGGTATTTTTTTTTTAATGTAAAAACGCAATTGTCGGTCCGGCGAATCTTTACCCTATCTGCCTCTGGCCGACATAATTATCATGATACGCCGCTACATCATACAGAGATCCAGATGTGGCGGGTGCACATTGTATAATCAACCAGTTCAAAGCAGTCCTAGACGATATACAAATAAGAAACGCGATCTGTGGGAGTGGCGTATCCTATTCCCGTGGTCACTTGCTGTGTTATCGCTGACCTACGTGCGTATCCTGTTTCCGTGGTTACTTGCCGTGGTATTGCTGACCTAGGTGCGTATCCTATTTCCGTGGTTACTTGCCGTGGTATTGCTGACCTAGGTGCGTATCCTATTTCCGTGGTTACTTGCCGTGGTATTGCTGACCTAGGTGCGTATCCTATTCCCGTGGTCACTTGCCGTGGTATCGCTCACCTGCGTGGCTTACATTTTAGCATGTAGTTAGCCTGCATGGCGGAGGGATATAAAAATCTTCATTAAAAAAAAATTGTAGCCGCCGGTCTCTTTATTGAGCAGTGGCACGTTTAAGCTCTCTCTCGTTCTATCCATCACTGAATAAACAACTGTTATTATTATGTCACATTTTGTGATATAGATACCTGGATTTCGTCAATCTGATGACGTTTGGTTACATACCAGAGGGTGCCAAAGTGACTGGCTTCGACAGTCCGATACACGCCAGATTCAGCGATCGAAATTACAACAAACAGCATAGCATAGTAAGTCTGGCTTCTGATGTTGGTCTCTGTGTTCGTGCAGGGGTGGAATGTGTATGTGTGTGTATGTGTGTGTGTGTGTGTGTGTGGGGGGGTGTGTGTGGGTGTGTGTGGTAATGAGAAAGAAACAACTGTTCTACCTATCTATAACTTGCTGAATTTGGTGAAAGACCTTACGACTGTTTGAATGTGATATCTTTTTTGCGCGGATTTCTGTCAGTCTGAAGTTGTGTCCTTGGTCTTTTGTCTTTGTAGAACGGGATACAGTAGCGTTTAACGAAAAAACATACAAGCTAAAAAACAGATACGCCAATCCGTATCCGCGATAATCACCTAAACAACTCACTCCATATAATAAACTATATTCTACCTTGTTAAACATTTTATTTAGTTCTCTCAAAACCATATTTAAACAAATGTTCATTAAGATAGGGCAAAGATGATTTCTTTCACTCCTTAAATCTCGTCCAGAAATCGTATGAGATAATTCATAAAAGCTCTGCGCGATTGTCTCAAACCGCAAACGACAACACCGGATGTCAAAAGTCTTCATGATTTCCGGACACGATATTTTATGCTTCAGAATTTATTTACTACTACATAACTCGCCGATCATGCCAAGTGTCATATAGAGTGTAATCAACCGGCGAAATATAGTATCAGTTCCGCCCACCACCCAACGGCTTGGAGAAAGGACGAAATTTCCAATCATATTTTTCGATTCTACTCGACGAAACTGTGTCTGTCTATCTGTCTTTTGCGGTTTACATTTGGTAAAGCATTGAATCTTGTCCAAAACAGATGAGTTCACGTAATTTATCGTCAAAATGGAGACAGTACAGAAAGTTTCGTAAGTTTCTGTCACGAAGTTTTAGCTGCCAACTTATTCACTCCATTATAGCAAGCTGTTCTTTGAATTGATAATTCATTCGTTTGCTTTTCCTTTGTTCTGGCGATTTCAGAGCTGGACTGTTCATTACTGGCAGAGAAAAGGTCTGAAACGCAATAAAGCAGTGATGGGGGTTACAGGTCTCGGGCGCCGCTTTAATCTGGTGGATCAATCGAAGACGGAACCGGGCTCACCAGCGACGGGAAAGGTTTCGAATGGGCATTCCAATAAACTGACCGCTCCTGAGGCAGGTATAATATGTATAGAGGTGGGCAGGCTGTAGGTACAAGATGTGTAGAGATGGGCAGACTGTAGCTACATAATGTTTAAAGGTGGGCAAGCAAACTACAGGTACATGATGTGTAGAGGTGGGCAAACTGCAGGTACATGACGTGTAGAGGTAGGCAGACTGTATGTACGTGATGTGTAGAGGTGGGCAGACTGTAGGTACTTGATGTGTAGAGATGGGCAGTCTGTATGTACTTGATGTGTAAAGGTGGGCAGATTGTAGGTCAATGATGTGCAGAAGTGGGCAGAGCGTGGGTACATGATGTGTACAGGTGGGTAAGCAGACTGTAGGAACATGATCAGGGCTGATAGACTATTTTTCTATTTCGATTTCCCCTCTTCATTTCAGATCTGTATGTGGCTGAAGAATCGATACACGAAACGACATTTCGATCAGGAACAGAAACATTGGTACTTTGTGAACAAAAAGACCTGGGTCGGATAAGAGAGCATAGAAAGTTTGACATTCAAGGTACAGGACTAGGGGAACTCTCCTGCCACATCACTTGTTTGTTTTACATTAGAACTCTCCTGCCACACCATCTGTCTGTCTTACATTAGAACTGTCCTGCCACACCACTTGTTTGTCTTACATTAGAACTGTCCTGCCACACCACTTGTCTGTCTTACATTAGAACTCTCCTGCCACACCACTTGTTTGTCTTACATTAGAACTGTAACCACTTGTTTGTCTTATATTAGAACTGTCCTGCCACACCACTTGTTTGTCTTACATTAGAACTGTCCTGCCACACCACTTGTTTGTCTTACATTAGAACTGTTCTGCCACACCACTTGTTTGTCTTACATTAGAACTGTCCTGCCATACCACTTGTTTGTCTTACATTAGAACTGTCCTGCCACACCACTTGTTTGTCTTACATTAGAACTGTCCTGCCACACCACTTGTTTGTCTTACATTGGAACTGTCCTGCCACACCACTTATTTGTCTGACATTAGAACTGTCCTGCCACAAACATTTGTTTGTCTTACATTAGAACTCTCCTGCCACACCATTTCTTTTCGTCTTACATTAGAATTGTCCCGTCACAAACTTGTTATTTTTCTTGCATTAGAACTCTGTGAGTTTTCACGAATTGATTAGTTTCCCTTGACATCACAGAACTACGGAATTTTCTATCTTCGTTAGTGGCAAAATTGGAATACAGCTACACTTTGCCAGTGCCTATGCCCCGCCCCCCCCCCCACTCCACCCCTTGTCGAAAACCAAATCTTTACAAATGCGCATGCACAACCACCGTGCCCTCTGGGCCGGGAGTGTATTACAATTTTTTGGCGACAAAAGTGAATCAAACTATTCAACAACCAACAAACAACTTTCCCAAAATCTTTCTCCGTCATCGGCACCAGCGCCCCCAAAACAGCCATTTTCAGGGCAACAGAAAAAGGAAAGCCCTTTTGAGGGCTACACACAGCCTGTCTGAGGGCTAGACACTGACTAACCGACACATATTTAGTGCATGCACATTGTCAATTTTTGTCACAGCGGTAAGCGGCAATTGATGCGTTGGTAGAGGTAGGTGTAACTTTAGTTCATGCATACCGGCTAAATTTGATTTTACACCTAGGTGGCCGTACGGACTACTAAGCCTGCGCCATGGTGCAGAACGGGCGGAATTACATCAAGTTCATGCATAATTATGGCCACTGGGTATTTCCACCTTAACACCCCCCTCCCCCACACACACACCCTTTTCTTTTCCGGTTAAGAACCACTGGGATAGATGGAAAGGCTTAGGGGGAGGGGAGGGGACCTCAGTGAGAAGTAGGTGATGTCAGTGGTCCTTTCTCCAAGGGGATTCACAAGTGTCATGGACCCGGAACACAATTCTCATTTCAGGTGCTGTGGATCGTGAATCTGAAAATGCGAGGCCTGATGTTCTATACAATGGATCATGACGACGTTACTGGGAGGGTCAGTGGAACATTCCGATTCTCAGTTGTTTGTTTTTTTCCTTAGAGATCTTAAATGTAAATGATTCCTGGACAGCCACTGCTTTTTTTTTTTTTTGTCATCCCCATCAGATTTGGCCACAAATCTCCGTTCTGCTTTGGTTTCATTGTCAAAATAGCAGGGAAACAAATCGCCGCCCGACGAAGAAAACTGACGCCTGTCAAAATCATCATATTTCAGGAGAATCAAGAAACTGTCTTATTCCTGTAGTGTGTGTCCTACAGAAGAATCTTTTATTTGAAACTCTTTCTTACAAACAGGGACTAGCTATCGTCTAGCAACTCGGCTGCTTAGAACGCAGAGGTAAAAAACTGACATATCCAATTTTCAAAATTTGTAGAAGTTGACATAAGACATTTTCCCTGGACGGTGACAAAACATTACTAAGGGAAGACCGTGCACCCTTCTGGGATACACGGAATTCTGTGTCTAAACCTCTGGGTCTCGCAGATTTCCTAAATTAAATGACCTGGTGACTCCTACACTGAAATCAGCTTGAATAGAGGACTGGAACAAAAATTATTCCCTTTCTCTTTGTCTGGAGTTTGAGTTTTGGGTTTTACGGCCTGTCGGCATGGTAACGGCCCCTCACAGTCAATTTGGGTACATTTTCTTTATTTATATTTCGTATCCAGAGCTGTTAAGTTGAACATAGAATTAAATACATACATATAATTTAACACATTGTCCGGAAACAGATGCGACATGATTAAAAAAAAAATAAATCTGCTGTGTTAGTTCATCGTCCAGTGTATGATCTCGTCATAATTATCACTGGCTTTGGTTCTATCATAAAACCGCTCGAGTGCCAAGGATCCGGTATATCACAGGTGAGTGAAAGGGGAAACTGCTAAACTTGAAGTTATTCCGTATTTCATATTTGAAATAGTCAACTTCCCTTTGATCCGTAGAATTCCTTCAAGGAACTCAAAGAGTATCTACAAAAATAAAGAAACAAAAATGATCATCTGCAGTTGTGGAAATTTATACACTCGTGCGGTCTCATGATAGGCCCATGGAGCGACAGCATGGTCAGCTGCATCCATCACAGGCTACGAAATTGTCTGTGTAAGACTATTTTTCTGTCTCCGTCTCTCTACAGCACTGCAACCAGGGGAAGTTCCCGCTCCTGAATTATATAAGGAACGAAACTGACCCGGAACTGGCGGCCAGAAAATCTCCTTCATTCCCGGACCAAGCGGCATCCAAGGGCAAGAGTCAGGGCATGAGTCAGGGCATGAGTCAGGGCATGAGTCCGGGCATGAGTCAGAGTGGGAGTCAGGGCAAGAGTAAGAGTGGGGGTCAGGGCAAGAGTCAGAGTGGGAGTCAGGGCATGAGTCAGAGTGGGAGTCAGGGCAAGAGTCAGAGTGGGAGTCAGGGCATGAGTCAGAGTGGGAGCCAGGGCAAGAGTCAGAGTGGGAGTCAGGGCATTTTTGTTGAAGTTGCAGTTGTTATTTCTTCATCGTCCACGTTTCCAGTGATAACTTAAGTTTGTCTGTGGATAGGTCAGCTTTACGCTACACCTATAATGTCCAGTTTCATTGTAAGTTCATCCAGCAGAGAAGCCTGATGGTCATGAGAAGAAGTCATCCACAAAGTCCGCACGTACACTCGGTTTGGACGACTTTTAACTCCCCCCTCCCCCTCCCTCTTTTCCTCCATATCCATGTGTACACTTTTCATGCTCTGGGCTTCAACCCCGCCACCTTCAACCGCTGTAAGAGCGTACGGCCACCAGAATGGCGAATGTCCATGACAAATTAAAAGGCATTAATCTTGTATAATAAAGTGGCAATTTTGCATGGATTGTTTGACTGTTTCATTCCATATCTCGGTCTCTGTTTTGGTGGTTTTTTAAAATATAATTCAACACTTTTTTTTTTGGTTGAAAACAACAACAACAAACACTTAACAAAAATCAAATTTTTACTTCCCTACCATAACTTGTTCAGGAAGAAGGAAAGCACGTGGGCACGGAAGCGGCCATATTGTGCGAGGAAAAAGCAAGACTACAAACAGCATAGAACAAAACGATAGGGCAGAAAGACGCAATACCCGAGGGGTTCACCAACCACTCACGTCACCATGATTGAAAAGCGTACATCGTACACATACACTGACCACCCCTCAACCCCCCCCCCCCTCTCCCCAACTTCCTCCCAGCGGGAACGTATACTAAGGATGGTACCAGACGTAAAAAAAAAACCCCACAAAACACAAAATCTAGGAGAAAACCCCGTTTGAGACACAATAAAGAAACTGGTAAGGTGAAGCAGAAATGAAACGGAAAAACAACAAAACAAACTTTCAGGCTACACGGACCTGCGTCAGGAAAAACAAAACGAAAACTAGCACAATTGAAACTTGAAAGAAGAGAAGTAAAAGAAGAAAAAGAATTACAAAACCATCCAAACAAAACCAGGACATGGCGGCTCCATACGACGGTCAAATTGTTTCTTTGTTTTATAAGACAAAAATCGCCTTATTATTCCTTGAGGGAAATTCTCGTTCAAAGCGGCGCTTGACAACACACACAATCATGGTACACAATAAATACGGATGGTAGAAATGCACGCATGCTGGCAGAACAGAGAGGTCATCTACAAATAATTGAAGCACTTCTTGAAACAAATGTCGAACCTCAAAAGGAGACTAAAGATGGAAACAGCCACAGTGAAAGTGTCAAAGCTGGAGACGATACTGCTCAAACTGATGATACTGGTAGAACTGCACTCATGCAAGCTGCGGAGATTGGTGATCTAATTGACCTTGAATTACTTTTAAAAAAGGGAGCTGACCCTAACAAACAGGACAGGGATGGATTTACTGCTTTAATGTTGACTGAAGATGTTGATTGTGTCACAGCTTTGATACAGCTTTGGAGCCGATGTTGAACAAATTGATGGTACTGGTAGAAAGACACTCATGGTAGCAGCATTTAAAAGTAATCCACCAATTCTTGAAACATTTCTACAAAGTGGAGCTATCCATGACAAGCGAGACAAGGAGCAAATAACTGCATTATTGTTGACTGGTGACATTGAATGCTTCAAGGTTTTGATACAAGCTGGGGCAGATATTGAGCAGACAGATTTGGATGGTAGAAATGCACTCATGCTAGCAGCACAGAACAATAATCTGCCAGGTCTGGGGGTGCTGTTGGAAAGAGGAGCTGACCCTAACAAACAGGACAACGACGGAATAACAGCTTTAATGTTGACTGATGATATTAAATGTGTTAGAACTCTGTTACGAGCAGGGGCAGATATTGAGAGAATTGATGTGGATGTTATAAATGCACTTATGCTGGCAGCACAAAAACGCAATCTACAAGTCTTTGAAGCGCTTCGAGAAAAAACATGCTGATCTTCAGCACCAGGACGGAAAGGAGGATTTAAATCTGGCTGACTGTATCAAATTTGTCAGAAACCTGTTACCAGCTGAAGTAAATAATGAAGAGGCCGACAACGATGATCTACTGAAAACTGCAGCCGATACAGACCAATGGTCGTTCCTTAAGGCATTGTCAGCAAATATCAGAGTTTAGACAAACAGGCCCAATGACGTCTATAATTCCGCGCCAATGATAGCATAAAATAATCAAAGGGTGGTTTGAAAAGGCAGCTTAACGGAATAAGATAGATAAGATAAATTTTATTCGTCCTTGTACAAGGACATTTGGTTTGATCATTGAATATGTTATGTGGTGATAACAAACAAAGAGAAGTCAGTTGTAGCCGGGAAGATAAGCAACTTTATTCTGGTAATATTTACAGGTCATTAGTTATATACAGTATCGCAGTAGATGTACATAATAATGCATAGAGTAATGAGGGTCACCAAATATCAATAAAGATAAAGTCATTCACACACTTTCATACTTTAGAATAGGTGACCTAATGTATTACCAACTCACTGAGAGTAATGCAACATGAAAAGTAATGTAAGTAAAGTGGTGGTGTTAATTAATCACACAACGCATAAGAGGTAAATTATTTCCCTTACTACGTAATTAAGTGTAGGTCTAACCAAGGGCAGTAACTAAGTAAATTACATGTATGCATAATTTCCCTTGATTATATATGGATATATAACACCTCCCATCTAGCCTGAAGTACATATGGTGAAGGCTAAAACTAAAATTCATGCTACATAAACATGATAAAGTCGCGTCTTGTCGAGATCGGTCCTTGCCACCCCATGTCAGAATGGTGTGGTAGGTCTCGGTCTCGTCCGCTCCTATCCACCCTATGCCAGGATAGTGTGGTAGGTTTACGGACACGTCAGTCCTGGAGTGCGGTCCTTGCCACCCCATGCCAGGATGGTGTGGTAGGTTTCCGTACTCTGTCATAGGTTCAGTCCTTGCCACCCCATGTCAGAATGGTGCGGTAGGTTTCTGAACCTTTACAAACAAATCAGTCTCTATGTCTCTGTCGTCGAGGACGTAGCTGATCTGTATGCCGGCGGCAAATTGGTCCATCTGGTAGAATCTTGACTTCAAACAGGCTGTGGCCAATGGTTGCCGTCACCTGTGCAGATTTCCATTTGTCCTTACGCCCCCCTTTGAAAGACAAAGCGAAGCAGGGATCACCAACGTTGAACTTCGGTTGACGGTCGGCAGATTTGACTATAGCTTTCTGTCGTCTGCGTTGTCTTCGACGGGCTGGTGGAACATCTGGAGTCTGGTCGACGGCATCGGGCGGACTGGCATGTCGTTCTCTCGCGGGAAGGATGACATCAAGCTTGGTCCTGATTTGACGGCCATTCAGTAGTTGACTGGGACTGGATCCACATGGTAGAGGTGTACGTCTGTACAGCATCAGGAATTCCGCACACCAGTTTCGACAGGATGTCTGCAGGACTGCATCCGGTTTCAAATCGTCGATAACTTTGTGTAGGAGATTGTCCACTGAGATTCCCAATCGCTTTGTGGTTGCTCTTCCAAGCAGGTTAAAGTCCATCTGTGTCACCACGAATTTCTGTATACAAGTTGTCTTGGCATACGATGTATGTAGAAATATTTCGCCCGTCACTGGTAGTTTCTGACCTGAGGCACACTTGTACTGGCATTTCACAGTGGTGAGTTTAGGGGACTTCAAACTGCGCCATGTCTTGGTTGAAATGAAGTTGTCCCTAGAACCAGTGTCGATTTCAAACTGGACAGGCTGGTTGTTGACGCAGCATGTCTCGGTGATTGGTCCCGCTGTATTCCAACGGACAGTTTGTATCCTCTTGATCGGACGTTGTTGACTTTTCTTCTTCCGACAAGCTGACTCTATGTGCCCTTTTATGTTACAGAAATGGCACACGGCGTTAGCGAACCTGCACTCGTTTCGGCTGTGCTGTCCATCGCATCTGCTGCAAACAGTCTTCTTCGTTGTCGGTTTGCTTGACTTTTTAAACTTTGATGGATAGCCCTGGACTTGAGTTTGCTGTTGAGGGTTTTGCTTGCATTTTCTTCTCTGATTGAGCTTGAAAACTTCGCCGTCACTGGTATCGGATGTTTCTTTGGCCACCTTTGACGCCTCCTCGACCTCTGCCGCCACCTCTACTGCCTTGCTGAAGGTCAGTTCGTCATCTTTAATCTTGAACAGTGCCTTTATGACCGCTTCATTTTTAATGGAGCAGACAAATCGTGTACGCATGGCCTCGTCAAGTGGGTCTTGGATTGATGCGAAGTCGCAAGTCGCTGCCTCTTGACGAATGCGAGCAGCCAGTTGGTGCACACTTTCTGCAGTCTTTCTGTCAGTGTAGGTCCAAAATTTAAATCTTTCCCGCACAACGAAACGTTTGGGGTCGAAATGTTCCCCCATCCAGGTCTTGATAGTTTCAATGGTTATTTCGTTGACGTCTATCGGCGGGGTCTGTTGAGAAGCTTGGTTTTTTAGCATCTTGTAGACCTCACTGTTCTGGTTGGTCAGAAAAATGTCAACCTTTTTTGCTTCTGGTATGGAGTTTGCCTTTGTGAAGGTGGTAAACCTTGCCCAGTAATCTGACCACAGTTCTATTGTTGAATCAAATGCTTCGAACTTGGTGTTGGTGACTGGCTTGTTCATAGCCAAAGACATCAGTGCTTCCATCTGCTGTCGCTGCAGTTCCATCTGTTCTCGTTGCTGTTCCATCTGATTACGCAGCAAAGTGATGAGGTCTTTTTGTGACGTTTCTGCAGCTGGAGTCTTCGGCATCTTGAGGCACGGCTGGGCTACTTGGCACAGCTGACTGGCGGTTTACAATTCGAGATAGCTAAGAGCGAGCTACTCGGTGTTTTAGAGCTAGCCGAGACGTTGCTTGGCTCTTTGTACAGCTTCAGGTCCGCTACTTGGATCCGGGTGGTTGGTCCGTGGGCTGGCTTGGGTACTGAAGCTGCTTGGCTTGCTGCTGGTCTGATTCCGCAGGCTTGTATTGGCTTCCTTCCGCTTGTAAGGCTTGGGTTCTTGTAGTACTAGTAGGCTTCAGAACTTGAGTGACATCAGAACTTGTGAAGATCCCATCCTCGTCGCCAATTTGTTACGTGGTGATAACAAACAAAGAGAAGTCAGTTGTAGCCGGGAAGATAAGCAACTTTATTCTGGTAATATTTACAGGTCATTAGTTATATACAGTATCGCAGTAGATGTACATAATAATGCATAGAGTAATGAGGGTCACCAAATATCAATAAAGATAAAGTCATTCACACACTTTCATACTTTAGAATAGGTGACCTAATGTATTACCAACTCACTGAGAGTAATGCAACATGAAAAGTAATGTAAGTAAAGTGGTGGTGTTAATTAATCACACAACGCATAAGAGGTAAATTATTTCCCTTACTACGTAATTAAGTGTAGGTCTAACCAAGGGCAGTAACTAAGTAAATTACATGTATGCATAATTTCCCTTGATTATATATGGATATATAACAGAATACATAACTATACAGTTACAGAACAGAAATTATAGCGCGCGCCCACACGCACACACACATATATGTATACACACACACACACACTAATAAATAAACAAAATTAACAGTGCGCACAATATGCTTCCGTTACTAAAACTCATTGACCTGGCACGCAGAGAGGGTGATGTCCATATGCATCTTTCTTTTATAAGATTTTATCATCATTGTATTATATTTGCGATCGGCAGTATGTGAGTTGTTGTTTATTACACAACGTGGTTAAAATCATGCATGCACTTTAATACTTATTTTCTTATCTATTCCCTAAGGTTCACAAAACATTGAAGACACTTTTTTTTTTCTATTGTTTATTAATGAGTAATGTAAAATGCTTAATGTGATACCTTCGTCAAAATTGATACCGTTTTTCCATTATAATATTTGAAAGAGAACAAGAATATATTTACCCTCCAATGTAATCAATAAATTTGGCTAATTAAACATTATTGCCACATCAGCTCTTCTGTTCCTTTCAGTCAGTTTTGACAAGTCTTACCCGAGTAACATCAGTAGATGAATCTATGGTTCAGTCATATATCAGGGCTTTGGTACACTTATTTTATTCTACTTCCTCATTTAAACATAATAATACGTCAATATTTTTTTATCATAGGAATTGATGTCTGATACACGGTGAAGTTGGTAACTGACCAAAAAAAAAAACAAATGGCTAACCAGACATTATTACCATTCCATTTCTTGTGTCATACCAGATCTCTTGTCATGTCTAATCAAAGTGGCATTGTAATTGAACTGATTACTGTGAACTGCATGACGTGTATGTTATTTCTCCAGCAAGTCCCTTTTATTTTGCTAGACATCATAACTCCTTCTCGTTTAAAAAGAAAAAAAAAAGAAAAAACGCACGAACCCATCCCTGAAAACAACAACAACAACAACAACAACAACAACAACAACAACAACAACAACAACAACAACTACAACAACAACAACAATAAATCTTCCACATCATTCTGTTTCTTTGTTTTAAGCTTTATAATTAGTTAGGATCCCTTTACCCACGAAAGATAAATGACCTGTTCCTGTGCGAACTCTGAATTGTCTCCCCTCAGTCTACTGTCCTGGCACTGACCGCTTTAAACAAGCAGGTGACAACATTGGCCAGACTCATGAAGAATTCCCACTGTCATGTGATGATGCATTTTTTTTTTTTTGGCTTGTCAGATGTATTGAAAATTGTGTAGTTTGATCCAGAGCACCGTTTAAACTTGAATAGAATCTCTCACTGATTGTGCGTTTTTCTTGCTATGTTGCTGTGCTGTTCATTTATTCCATAGGATTCGTCATTTAAAGACATTGCACTATACTGTGAGATACAAACATACAATATGCTTTAATGCTTTGGTTTTATTTTATCCATTTCTTGACTAACTACATGCAACACTGTTATAAGCAATGAAGATCATTTTATATTTTTTCTCCAATTTAAAATGTACAATATATTAAACATGATATCATAATATTTTTCATTTACGTTTCTATACCATTTTGTAGGCAATCATGCTATCAAGTATACTGGATTTTATCGTATTGATACATGCATATTATAATCTAAAATAAAAGAGAGATATTTTATTTTCACAATTTGTATTTTTGTACACAATAGCGTTTAGTTAATTCAAAGAGATTCAGTTCAATACTAAATAGCTCACTCGGGGTTTGAGGACATGGCAAGAGGTTGAGCGTATTTCAAGGACTCCCGGAAACCACAATGATCTAAACAAATCTTACTTTTATGACCAAGTGAAACCAATTGCCTTTAAGGAGAGGGTTTGCATGTATTATATGAAATACCTGGTTTTGTTTCTATGCCATGCCGGTATTTACTTAATAAAGTAATTGCATCGTGGTTAGGGGGAAGCCCAACAAGTCACAATGATTAAAATCCATCTATTGTTTACCAATGGGAGTGGCAGTTATTAAATTTATTTATTTGGTCAACAAGTACGAAATATGTTTGATGTCGACCCGGTTTTGACCAAAATAAGTTATCTCCTGACGTGGGTCGTACAGGAAATGGATTGCCCAGTGAACATGGACTTGACAATAGAATAGCTCAGAGATGGACAGATAGTGAAGGAGATAAAGCATTTTTAAGGAAATAATCATGTTTCATGCAGTTAAAACAAACCAAGAATGGACAGTTACTGGGCCGATGTGCCAAAATACAACAGGTTATTTCTATCCAACTGCTAAACAAGAACCCTGTCGATGGATTATTCTCGCCAAATGGGCAAAGCAACAACTTTTTGTTAATAAAAAATACGAAGTCAGACACAAAAATAACGAGGCTGATCCTATAATCAGGAGTTGGGGTTGGAGGGGAGAGGCGGAGAAATACCCGAAAAACAACAACGAATAAAAACCCAACAATTGACACAAAATTCTAACCCGTTACTGCAAGGCAACATACAAAAGGTTCTGATCACATCCGCAAATTTCTTCTTTTAAAGTGAAGCAAAATGACCAAAGCCCGAGGCCATAGAAAGTTGGAATGGATGAAATTGTTGGCTTCAGACACATACCAAAGTAATATTATAACGACTGCCCGTGTCACAGCCTAAGATACAATGAATATTGCACCTTCTACCACATTGATTCTTCTACCCCATTCAAACATGCTGTGTTTAAGCTGGAAACTCCACTTGTGCTAGAAGTCGTTGACTATATACTCTATATTCTGTTATATACTTGATGTTACCATCACATTCAAGAGGGCTTTTGTGCGTGCATGGACGTATTGGTACCTGCGGTTGGAAAGTGTTGGGCTGTAGGCTAAATTTGGACATATTTAACGTCAAGTTTCCTTGTTAACCTGTAGAAATCCGTTGGTCTGGGGGAATGATTGGGTGTTTTCTATTCTCACAGAGAAGCTTCAACATGACAGAAGTGAGTGCCAAGGTATTGCCAAAATAGCCGTCAGATGAATAATGGATAAGATAAGATAAGAATATTCTACTAGTAAAACATTTTTTAAACAAACAAAAATAGGGCTATGTCTGAACGCCCGTCTTATGTGTTAAGACTTGACTCGCTCTACCTCTTCTCAAGGATCAAATAGATGTCTATACATTTCTTTTAAGGGACCAATTTCCTGTTGATACCAGACACAATGCAAAAACCATGGAACTTTCGTTCAAGTTATCAACCCCATAGAAAAACAACATGTATTGTGACCCGTGGAACTGATTTGAAAAGGGTAGCGTCAATTACCACCGCATTTTGCAGCAGCCGGTAGCGTCAATTACCACCACATTTTGCGGTGGTCGTCGACAGTACGTCGATCGCCAATGGCTACCCCAGCCCCCTTTCGCCTGATTAGTCAATGTGACTACCGCCTATTGTTACAAACTGACTAGACCCTTACGCCCCCAGGTCGATCTGACCATTCCAATGCACAGTTGAATTGACAATGGACACCTAATTCCGCGGTGGCAATTGACACTCCTTTTGAAAAGTTGCAAGATCGTACGCGTATTTCAAAGGACTAGCCGACCCGCGCAAGATAAAGTTTGCACATTTTCCATGTACCAAGCCCAACAGTATAATATCAAGATCTAGGCTACATTGAAAAAGGATTTGGATTCAATGCAATGTCTAATAGAATTTACTGTTACACCACAATTTCACTTAAAAATATACATGATTATGTGGTTACGTTGATTTTTGACTACCAATGGGTAAAGAGAGGCCAAGGACGCAATTTCCGGTCACACTTTTCGGTTCTATTAGAAGAAAATGCGTCTCTGTTTTTGCGGCTAAACAAAAAACAACAACAACAAAATTAATATAAATAATAGTAAAAACCAATTTCTGTTCAAAATATATGGCCACGTAACTCGTCGTCCGTCAAAAATTGATGCAGTACACCGAGTTTCATAATTTTTCATGGCGTAGTCGCGAAGTTTTAGCTGCTTACAGGTTCACCCTCTAACTCAGTTATAGTAAGATAACGTAACTGATTTCAATAATTTGGTAATACAAGAAGATACAGGTATGCCCTGGTTATTTTTGTGTCCGACTTCACCATCTTCTCCTACCTTAAAGATATCATATCCAAGTCTCCAATGATGTTTTCACGGACAGCTGCACTTCATCACACAAAAAGCACAGAAAATCCGAATTTCGAAGGAGCAACACAGAAAATCCGAATTTCGAAGGAGCAACACAGAAAATCCGAATTTCGAAGGAGCAACACAGAAAATCCGAATTTCGAAGGAGCAACACAGAAAATCTGAATTTCGAAGGAGCAACACAGAAAATCCGAATTTCGAAGGAGCAACACAGAAAAACAAACATCAGTTCTGAACTAATAATAATAATAATAGTTCGTCCATCAGGTATGATGATGACCTTAACAACACCAGAGGAATAATGAACAGAAATTGTTGAGAATTTCAACACATGGACAATAAAGAGAACTAAAGGACACAGAGGACAGAATGGAAAGACTGTTCTTTCATGACTTATGGCTTCTCATGTGACTGATAAGTCCTATTTTTGCCCTGCAGACCCTTCCGCATAAATGACAAGAGTGCTCCGTTGGTTCAGTACCACTGGGCCTTTTCTTGCGCCGTTCTCTTTTTTTGATAGCCTGCTGGACTCTGTCAGCTTCCCATGCTTTGCTGCCTCTGGTAAGGGCCGCCCTCCAATTTGCACGATCAAGCGAGAGCTTTTCCCACTCACTCACATCAATGGCAAAGGCCTTCAGTGATTGCTTGAGAGTGTCTTTGTAACGTCTCTTTTGGGCCCCAACATTCCTCGTTCCATTGGAGAGCTCAGAGAAGAAGATTTGCTTAGGGAGTCTGGAGTCGGGCATTCTGACAAAATGTCCTGCCCAACGTAGCTGAATTTTTTTCAGGTGGCAAAAGATGCTCAATTCTTTGGCACGATTGAGGACCTCAGTGTCTGGAATTTTATCCTGCCATTTGATCCTTAGGATCTTTCTAAGGCAGGCCAGATGAAAGTGATTTAGCTTTCTGGCATGCGATTGGTACACTGTCCAGGTTTCAGCCCCATAGAGTAGGGTGGGAAGGACCACAGCATTGTACACTTTCAGCTTAGTGTCTGTGCGAATGCCGGCAACATCCCATACTCTCTTTCGAAGCCTGCCAAATGCAGAGCTGGCTTTGCTGATTCTTGAGAGAATTTCAGTATCAACACGAGCCGCGGAAGACAGTGTACTGCCAAGATAGGTGAAGTTCTCCGACACCTTCAGAAGACTGTCATGGACTTTGATATTTGGGGTCACAGGATACTTGTCGTCTGGAGTAGGCTGATGGAGCACTTCCGTCTTCTTTGTGCTTATTGTGAGGCCAAAGTTGTCACAGGCACTAGAGAACTTATCAAGACAGTTTTGCATGCTATCCTCATCGTGTGCCAGAAGTGCACAATCATCAGCAAATAGTAGGTCACAGACTTGAGTACTTTTGGTTTTGGTTTTTGCCTGAAGTCTCCTGAGGTTGAATAGACTGCCATCAGTTCGGTACTTGATGCTTACCCCTTGAGGAGGAGAGCTAAAGGCTTCTTGTAGCATTGCAGAGAACATGATGCTGAACAGAGTTGGGGCTAAGACACAACCCTGTTTTACCCCATTTGTGACAGCAGAGGGCTCTGAAACACTGCCGTTGCTTTTGACTGCAGCTTGCATGCCATCATGAAACTGGCGCACTATTGTGATGAATTCGGGTGGACACCCAAATTTCGCCAAGATTTTCCAGAGGCCTTCACGACACACTGTGTCAAATGCTTTTGTGAGGTCAACAAATGTGATATACAGCGCTTTATTTTGTTCCATGCATTTTTCCTGAATCTGTCTGGCAGCAAAAATCATATCCGCCGTTCCCCTCTCTTTACGAAAGCCACATTGGCTCTCGGGAAGCAAGTCATTTGACGAGAGGTGATCAAGGGCGATTCAGAAGCATTCTTGCCAATATTTTGCCAGCAATTGAAAGTAGAGAGATTCCCCGATGGTTGTCACAGACTTGGCTGTCCCCTTTGTTTTTGTACAGATGGATGATTGAAGCATCTTTGAAGTTCTGTGGCAGCTTCCCTGCTTTCAACATATGATTGAACAACTCGGTCAACCTTTCAATAAGCTTTTCTCCACCGAAGGCATACACCTCAGCAGGAATTGAATCCACGCCTGCTGATTTGTTAAAGGACATCTGATTTGTGGTAGTCCGGGTCTCATTTGCTGTGAATGGCTTGGCAAGAGCTGCATTAATAGGAGCCTGAGGGAGGCGGTCAATGGACTCAGTATTTATATTTGATGGCCGATTTAGCACACCTCCGAAATGTTCTGCCCAACGTTGAATTATGGCATTCAATTCAACAATGCGTGTTGAACCATCTGACGCAAGAAGTGGCGTAGTGCCAGAGCGGGATGGTCCGAACACAGCTCGGAGGCTCTCAAAGAACTTTCTAGTGTTGTTTGTGTCGGCATATTTCTGAGTTTCTCTTACTCGCTCTTCAAGCCAGTCATTTTTCATTTTCCTCAGCTTCTTCTGGAGTACACCCTTACATGCACGCAGTGCATCAGCTTTTGCTGTGGAAGAGGGGTCACTGCAGTGAGCTTGGATGAGACTATTTTTTTCTTTGATGAGCACTTTGATTTCATTATCGTTATCATTGAACCAGTCCTGGTGCTTGCGGACAGGAAAACCAACTGTGCTGCTGGCGCAAGAGTGTACAGTCGTATTTAGGTCAGTCCAGCTCTGTTCAATGTTCTCAGGGTCAAAAGTCACGCAATCCAATTTTGAGGAGAGTTCTGATGAGAGCTCGCTCTGTTTCTCAGCTGAGCAGAGTTTTGAAACATTTAGGCGTTTAGGTGGCGCTTTCCCTTGAGGGCGTCTATTGCGCCTCAATGTTAGTCTGAGCTCGCAAACAATGAGTCTGTGGTCAGTTCCACACTCGGCACCACACATCGCCTTTGTTACAAGGACATCCTTTCTGTCAGTCTTCCTCACAATGACATAGTCTATGAGATGCCAATGCTTTGAGCGGGGATGCATCCATGACGTTCTGTTTCTCACGGGGAGACTAAAATTTGTGTTGGTAATGAACAGGCCAAATTCAGCGCACAAAGTAAGCAAGCGCAACCCATTGTTATTGCATGAACCAACTCCATGAGGGCCCAAAATATTTGGCCACGCTGAGATTTCGGAGCCAACCCTAGCATTGAAGTCCCCCAAGAGAATCAGCTTATCAGCTGCCGGGACAGAGCATATGACAGATTCTAGATCAGAATAGAACTTGTCTTTGGCTTCATCTGGGTTTGTCATGGTGGGCGCATATGCGCTAATGAGGGTGGCTGACTGGCTTTTCCCAACTGGGATCCTGAGTGTCATTAGCCTGTCATTTATTTCAATTGGCATGGACTGCAAGTTTCTGACAAGGTCATTTTTAATTGCAAACCCAACACCATGCTGTCTCGGTTCGACTGCACCCTTGCCTTTCCAGAAGAAGGTGTATCCACCACTGAGCTCTTTGAGTTGGCCACTATCAGGGAGTCTGGTCTCACTGAGTGCCACTATGTCCAGGTTGTACCTGCTGAGCTCAATGGCAATAAGTGCAGTGCGTCTTTCCGGGTTGTTTGAGTTGTCCTGTAGTGTGCGTATATTCCAGGCTCCTAGCCTGAGTAAGCTGAATTTCTTTTTGTTTCGACCGCAAAAAGGGATCCCCACTGGTCGCGGTATACCAGTCAGGGTGATGTGAAGTGGGCTTTCTTTAGGGCACCTTTTCTAGCCCCTTCCTCAGTTGAGGTGAGCAGTGCTATCCTTAAATAAGGCTGCTCAGCTACTGTGGGTGCTGCCTCCCCACGCCTCCACTTCAATCGACGATGAAGAATTTTTGAGACAAATTGCAAATTGGATACTGGTCGATAATTTTTGAAGTCATTTTCATCAAGCCCAGGTTTTTTCAATAATGGTTTTACAATGGCTTGTGTTACGGGTTGGGTCCTCGAGTGTTACAGGGTGGTTATTATGAATTATAGGTTCGACTGCATTTTAAACTATCGAGAGGTTTTAGACATTATTCTTTCATGCCATGCCACATATACTAATAACGATTCAAGTAAGTTTTATCAAGGACCTTGCAGGGCCACAAATTTATTACTTTAAATTCCCTAACAATTTCGTCTAGCTCTTACATTCTAAAAGGACAACATCAGCAGCATCAAATAAAAACACAATAATATATCACTAGAAGTCTCCTCTAGATTCTTAAAAGATTATATCATTCTAACTCGTTCACAATTTAATTATTACTTATCCATCTTTCAGAAATAGCCTACCTACTATCTAATAAATAATATCTTAATGTCTCAGACGACAATGTTAACACAGTTATTTGTGCCTACCACTTAAAAAGGATATAACTCGTCAACACAACTGACGTAGTTACATTAGATCTAGATATACTCTAGGATGGGCTGGCAATCCCCAGCCTCATCCAGACACATCAATTTCAATTTACAAATGTGTATACCAGACACTCATGCTAGATCTAGTTGCATGTAAAATACATTATAGTCTTGCATTCTTTGGTAGCACTTCTACTGGAAACTTAAGGTCAGATTCACGTTCATCGTCGAATCAGTATGTAGATCTAGAAACTTACGATTGGCCCCTGATCCAAGATCAGGGAGCTGGAGATAATAGCAGTAGAAAAATTCATAAGAGCGTATGGTCTCATTCCAATGTCTATTAAGGTCATAGACATGGCTTTAACAATCTTCTGATTCTCTCAGGCCGAATCCAGCCGACTGCCCTCGCAGATGGATAACAATTCTGCATGGAGTGCTCAAACATAGTAATGGCTCTGGTTATATACCGTGCGGCCATCTGCATTTCCCCAGCCAACTGCCCAAATTTGATTGGTGCATCCATTTCGAGCTCAGCTCGTAATATTAATAGATTCTATTAATAGTAACAGACAAGGTCAAATTAAGATATCAAAACCCTTGCCAAAGTCTCTAAACCCTCTACGTTTTATGTACGAATTTACTCACTCCCTTTTCTCACCCCTGTTAAAGTTTATCAAAATCACGGGGTCAAGAATTGCACCGTCACTGTTATTCATCCATTTATTCTATCCTGCCCCACTTTCTTTCCATCTCTAAGAAAAAGCGTTACAAAAACATACTGTCCACGAGAATAGTTCAAGGACATTTGCACTGGCTAAAATCAACGCGACCCTGAAATAAACAAACCGTGGCCCAGCACGACAATTCTAGTCCTAACCCTGACATATCCCCCACCCCAGTGAAAATTTTAAATAAAATTTACACGATAGGATCCAAGAAATCCCAAAGTTATTGTGGTAGGGGCTTAAGTAGTACTGTAGAAAAATGAGCCTTAAGCTTGAGAAGAAAAATCTAACTAAGAACGTGCATATTGGATGGACAAAAAGCATACAATTATTGATGCCACGTTCTATAGAATCTAGTCTATCGAAACATTCTTACTGCGCATAATCAAATTTCTTAGGAACATCTATAATAACAAATGAGTATATCACTGTATACTGCTGGATTAAAGTATAACTATTATCAAATAATGAAGCCTTACTGAAGGAATAGGCTCATAATTATCTAGTCAACACACACAATTGCTGCTTATATACACATTCACACACAATATATTGTTAATTAAAATACTGTGGTATCCAATGGCAGCAGTAGCTCTGGTAGCTTGGTTTGCCATGTCTCCATCTCATTGACCCGCTGACAAGGGCGTCAGGTTTGCCAGAAGTTCAGGTCACAGTCAGGAATGACGCTGGTGGAAAGAGGATATTCACAAAAAAGGATTGTAAAATTGGTTCATAAAGTAATGAACAAGATAAATGTGAATCCATCCACCGTCTAGAATTGAGGGGGACAAGCACTATCCAACCCCAATACAAGACACAAGACTCTTTAATAGGAAATTAAATGAGACGTGACAAAATATCAGCTTGGGAATTGTCACCGCCAGGGATAGCCCGGATAACAAACCGGTATTCCTGGAGTGCAAGACTCCACCTCGTTAATCGAGCATTTTTAGCCCTGTTAGCCTTTAAGAATAACAACGGACGATGGTCCGTTTCAATTATAAACTCGGACATGAGTAGATATCGCGAAAATGCGTTTACAGCAAAAATGATAGCGAGGCACTCTCGCTCGATAATTGCATAGCGGCATTCCCTATCTAGCAACTTGCGGCTGGCGTATAGACATGGCCGCAAGGTATCGTCTCGTTCCTGTAATAACACAGCTCCCAATGCCTTGTCCGACGCATCAGTGCGGACAATAAATATTTGGTTTATATCTGGCAGTATGAGAATGGGGGAAATGGAAAACAATTGTTGAACGGTACGAAGTGTATCAGCACATTCGGTTGTCCATTTTACTTTATTAGGAAAATTCTTTCTTGTGAGGTCCGACAACGGAGCTGTAAGCGAAGAAAAATTTGGAATGAATTTCCTATAATAGTTAAGAAAGCCCAATAAACTACGAACTTCTTTCTTAGTTCGAGGGGGTTGGAGCTTTAAGATGGTAGTTATCTTCTTGTCATCAGGAGTCTGAACGCCGTGGGCAATTGTATGGCCCAAAAAATTAATTTTATTATATCCTAAAAACACCTTACTGGGTTTCGCCGTAAGGCCAGCTCGACGAAGAGCAATAAAAACTTGTCGTAGGGCTGCGAGGTGGCCCGACCAATTGGTTTCATAAATACAAATGTCGTCAAAATACGACAATACGGAATTCATACCCTGGAGCAATATTGTCATCATACGGGCGAAAGTGGCAGGGGCTGTAACTAACCCGAAAGGCATATAGCGCCACTGCATAAGACCCAACGGGGTCTGAAAAGCGGTATATTGCTTGCTATTCTCATCAAGCGGAATTTGCGAATAGCCTTTGGAAAGGTCAATTTTAGAAAAAATCGTTGCCCTCGCTAACTGAGCAAAAAGATTCTCCTGGTTGGGAATCGGTTCAGCGTCATATATCGTAACCTCATTAAGTTTACGATAGTCAATACAAAAACGCAGCGTATCATCTTTTTTTTTCACTAAGACGATGGGTGAGTTATATGGGCTCGTCGATCGCTCTATCACTCCCAGGTGAAACATGTTACGTACCTCGGTTATTATAGTCTCCTGTGCGTGCAGCGGACGCGGGTATGGTTTAACAAAGACGGGTATATCCGTCTTTAATCTTATAACATGCTGTACCAAGGAAGTATTACCTGGTAGATCAGTAAAGACTGTAGTAAACTCGTTAAGCAAATCTCTTATATCTTGTCTTTGCGATTCAGATAAATCTGGATTTATATTCACATCCGAAGTGTTTTCAGAAGATCGAAGTGCGGGGATTGAATTCTCTATCTTAATAGGATCATCATCGTCAACTGAAACCAAGGCCGCATTGGCCTGAGCAACCACATTTCGGCGATTATTCTGTCGATTATCATCGTCGGACAGGTACTGCTTTAACATATTTATATGGAAGACTTTGTCCTGTCCTCGAATCTTGATAAGATAATTTACTCGAGAAAGTCTCTTTAGAACTTTAAAAGGTCCCTTCCATGTAAGAAGGAGTTTATTTTTCGTCTCCGGAAGGAGAACAAGAGTTTGGTCTCCGACGGCCAAGGTTCGCAATCGGCTACCTTGATCACGATATAGTTTATAAAGACTAGCATGCGCAGCTGAAGATTTTTGTGCGAGCTGACATGCGTTAAGAATTCGATGCCGCAAGTCTACAACGTATTGATATGCAGACCGCGTATCGTTATCGTCGGTGTCTGATCCGGCGAATAAATCATGGAGTATGGCCATTGGACCACGCGGCTTACGACCATACAATAATTCGAAGGGGGAAAAACCCGTCGATGCGTTCGGTAGTTCTCGGTATGCAAAAAGAATAGCGGGGAGTTGTCGATCCCAATCACTCGGCTTGTCGGCCGAAACTCGCGCAAGCATACTTTTCATGGTAGCATTCCACCGTTCACAGCAGCCATTAGACTGTGGGTGGTATGGAGATGTCAATCTTTGTTTAATCCCGACCAATTCCAAGACTTTCTTAAAAAGCTCAGAGGTAAACTGTGGACCTCTGTCCGATAAAATTTCAACCGGAAAGCCAAGACGCGAAAAAATAGTAATAAGGGCCTCAGCGACATGATCAGCTGAAATGTCTTTTAGCGGAATGGCCTCTGGCCAACGGGTTGCGTAGTCAATGACAGAAAGTATAAAACGATGTCCTCTGTCTGACTTGTGTAGAGGTCCAACTATATCTACGGCAACGCGCTCAAATGGTCTGGAGACCATAGGCATCTCCTGCAGAGGAGCTCGCGATGCTCTTCCTTTAGGAGTACGTCTCTGACATACGTCACATGTTGATACGAACCGGTTTACATCTGCGTAAATACTGGGCCAAAAAAATTGCGATAGTATTCGAGACTTAGTTCTGGCCTTTCCTTGGTGACCCGCCAAGGAAGTGTCATGCGCGAGACGAATAATGTCGCGACGAAAAGATCTCGGTACTACAAGCTGCATAACGCTCTCTCGCTCACTCTGAAAATTACGATATAATAAGTCATCTTTAATAAGAAACTTAGAGGTATCCGGTGCGGTAGGATCAACCTTAGCAAACAAATGTTTCAATGTGGGATCTGAATGTTGCTCATCGTGAAATGCATTAGACGTTATGTTCACTTCAATAGTAGGATTACTCAATGGACTGTCTGCTCGTCGACTCGATTGTAGGCGTGTTGTCGCACAAGCAACACTCTCATCCTCAGTCCAAATTTCCAAGTTACCGATAGGAAACTTATTTACTTGAGGTACATTCCCTATGATTATATCAGCCACTGGATTAGGCAGTACACATGCAGTAACAATACCTGTGAGAAAAGGTGTATCAATATAAACTTCTGCAAGACGGAATCGCTCTACAGATCCGCCAAAAGTAATACAAGTTACCTCCTTGTCCAAAAATTGTGTTGGACGGACTAGTGACTGTCGAACGCCGATAGTCGTGCATCCGGAGTCACGTAGAACAGAAGCGCGAATCGCGTTCACGCGGCCCTGGTAAAATGTTAATTCACCCAGTTCATGTAGGGCGGACATGACTGGAATAGTCTTTGATTGCGATGAAGATTTAGAATGACCGTCAGTCTCATAAGGTGTAGATTTAACCGAGCAGGCATTTGCCGATTCCATTTTCACGTTACAAAATCTCTGTATGTGGCCTACCCTATTACACCTAAAACACATAGTACGATTAGGATCGTTTCCACGATAGGGAAGATTCTGCGGCCTATCATAATCATGATTATTATCAAAATGCACTCGTCGCGGCGGTCCCTGAGGCCGGTTATATTGTTGGCCTGGATAGTTGCCACGATAATATGGGCGAGGCTCGTAAAAAGAATAGCTCTGGTATCCTCGACGCGGGGATACATTACCTCGATTCGGGAAATCTCTCTGTCTAAAAAAAGGCGGCTCTGATTGAGAGCGCGGATTTGGGGCCTGACGACGAGTCGGCCTTGAACGATCGTGTCCGGTTGGCGCTCCTTTGCCTACGTTGGCATAACACGGTGCTATAGTTGAAGGCTTTGCCAAAGGACGATTTGGGTGGGCGGACGCATAACGTTCCGCGCACGATGTGATTTCTTCAGAGGATGTCGGTGCCCTCTCTTTAAGGTGGGCAACCAAATCGGAATGACATGCCGTATAGATTTGATCTTTTAAGACCAAATCATAAAGTTGAAGATAATTTCCGGTAGTTACGTTCGCGAGCTCGATCCAGCGGTCTAAGTAATGTTTCAGCCGATTCACATAAGTTGAGAAATTTTCAGATGGCTCAGGTTTACATGAGCGAAATCTTTGATGAAAGCCATCCTCGGTATGCTGGAATCGCTTAAGCAGTGCTGTTTTAAGCTTGTCATAGTCGTTGGCATCCTCTACTTTGAGGCTATGAAATACTTCTAGAGCCTTACCTGTTAGTAAATTAGACAGGCATGAACTGTACATCGCCTGCTGCCATCCGACGCATTTAGCGTGTAGCTCGAACCGATGCAAATATGCGTCGATCCGGTCGAGTTTTTCATTAAACGTCGGAAGTTTTGGTTTCTTAGCATACGTATTGCTGGCAGCAGTGGGGGCCACAAGCGATTCTCGCTCTAACTTCTTTATTGCGAGTTCATGCTCCCTTTCCTTTTCTCTCTCTCTTTCTTTTTCTCTTTCTCTTTCTTCTTTTCTCTTTCTCTTTCTCTTTCTTCTTTTTCTCTCTCTCTTTCCTTTTCTCTCTCTCTTTCTTTTTCTCTTTCTCTTTGTCTTTCCTTTTCTCTCTCTCTTTCTTTTTCTCTTTCTCTTTCTTCTTTTTCTCTTTCTCTTTCTCTTTCTTCTTTTTCTCTCTCTCTTGCTTCTTTTTCTCTTTCTTTTTCTCTTGCTGCTACCCGATCCTCACGATCTCGGTCTTGCTGTAATTGTCGTTCGCACCACGAGGCGCGTTCTTCTTCTGGTATACCCAGAACTTTGGCAGATTCAATGTATTTAAGAAACTCGGCCATGATATGTTAAAGTCTGTAACTAGTAAATATTTACCTACTGTTAAGGTATATCGCGGTATCAATTATATTATCTCTAACAGTTATTCTCTGTTAATATTAATTCAGTGTCTTACGTTAGCACTGCTTCGCGAAAAGAACGTTCTATCTCTCTCTGTAAATTACAGGCAGTATCACTTAAACTGCAAAAAGTTTATCTCTCTCTCTCTCTCTGAATATGAATTCTAGTAAGGCAGTGCCGTCTATCCGTTGCTCCCACTGCAATAAAATATATATATCGCCTTTAATGCGATAAATTAATGTCTTGAGTGATCACTCTCAAAATTTATGTCTCTCTCAACGCGACGAACCAGTGTCCTCTGTTATCACTGTGAAAAATGAATCGCTCTCTCAATGCGATGAATCAAAAATATATCTCTCTCTCAACACGACAAATTTGCAATATCTCTCTCTTCTCAAAACGCGGACACGCAGTGTCTTCTGTTACCACTGCAAAATCATTCTCTATATCTTCAACGTGAAATTGTCACGTGAACAAAAATTTATTATATCTCTCTCTCTCATATGTCAATACCAGATTACAATTCAACGTGGTTTTAGCACGTGAAACACCTCAGGCATATATTGTAAAGATAACAATGTTAGTATAGTAGTTTAAAGTTTATAAGGAAGCAAAAAGAAATACAATAAACAGGACGCTATACTGACAAGTAATACGAACGATAACAGACCCTACAAGTCCTAACTTATGTTACAGAAAGTTTAAGAAGAAAACAGGAGAGACATCTTCCTAAAGAAAAGTGAGGAAGTAAGAAAATCGCCACAATCTATACGAATAATGGATCCCTAATAGAACTATTCACAGTGAAGCAAATCCCCCCGAGTTATCAATAGCCACCAAGGCACTCCAATATCCTTCGTAATGGCAAAGAAGATATGCTAAACTATGACCCCAACCAACCTCCCGCTCTTAAACTAAACATATAGTAAATAGTAAAATAGCCTGGAAACACACAGAGCGGAAAGTACGTCGCCCTCCTCAAGACTGTTAGATAGATGGTTCACTTAACTTTGTTTTTGAGCAATTCAGATGGTAAGTATCCTCAAACCATAGCTCCAATCCAAAAAAAATGCGTTTCTGTCTTAGGTAGATCTGTAAGGTGAAGATTGTCCCTCGCCGGTGTCGTCGGGTCAATGGGATGTTGAGTTCACCATATGAAATTAAAACAAAATGTTAAATTAATACAAATTGCCTAAAATCTATAATAAAAAGGACCTGAAAACATAATGTTACAACATCATAATATCAAACAATGGAATAAAAATACAATAGGTTTTAAATAATTTATCTATGGCATGGCGTTATCTAAGTTCTTTAAGGGTCCCTCTCCAATGTTACGGGTTGGGTCCTCGAGTGTTACAGGGTGGTTATTATGAATTATAGGTTCGACTGCATTTTAAACTATCGAGAGGTTTTAGACATTATTCTTTCATGCCATGCCACATATACTAATAACGATTCAAGTAAGTTTTATCAAGGACCTTGCAGGGCCACAAATTTATTACTTTAAATTCCCTAACAATTTCGTCTAGCTCTTACATTCTAAAAGGACAACATCAGCAGCATCAAATAAAAACACAATAATATATCACTAGAAGTCTCCTCTAGATTCTTAAAAGATTATATCATTCTAACTCGTTCACAATTTAATTATTACTTATCCATCTTTCAGAAATAGCCTACCTACTATCTAATAAATAATATCTTAATGTCTCAGACGACAATGTTAACACAGTTATTTGTGCCTACCACTTAAAAAGGATATAACTCGTCAACACAACTGACGTAGTTACATTAGATCTAGATATACTCTAGGATGGGCTGGCAATCCCCAGCCTCATCCAGACACATCAATTTCAATTTACAAATGTGTATACCAGACACTCATGCTAGATCTAGTTGCATGTAAAATACATTATAGTCTTGCATTCTTTGGTAGCACTTCTACTGGAAACTTAAGGTCAGATTCACGTTCATCGTCGAATCAGTATGTAGATCTAGAAACTTACGATTGGCCCCTGATCCAAGATCAGGGAGCTGGAGATAATAGCAGTAGAAAAATTCATAAGAGCGTATGGTCTCATTCCAATGTCTATTAAGGTCATAGACATGGCTTTAACAATCTTCTGATTCTCTCAGGCCGAATCCAGCCGACTGCCCTCGCAGATGGATAACAATTCTGCATGGAGTGCTCAAACATAGTAATGGCTCTGGTTATATACCGTGCGGCCATCTGCATTTCCCCAGCCAACTGCCCAAATTTGATTGGTGCATCCATTTCGAGCTCAGCTCGTAATATTAATAGATTCTATTAATAGTAACAGACAAGGTCAAATTAAGATATCAAAACCCTTGCCAAAGTCTCTAAACCCTCTACGTTTTATGTACGAATTTACTCACTCCCTTTTCTCACCCCTGTTAAAGTTTATCAAAATCACGGGGTCAAGAATTGCACCGTCACTGTTATTCATCCATTTATTCTATCCTGCCCCACTTTCTTTCCATCTCTAAGAAAAAGCGTTACAAAAACAAACTGTCCACGAGAATAGTTCAAGGACATTTGCACTGGCTAAAATCAACGCGACCCTGAAATAAACAAACCGTGGCCCAGCACGACAATTCTAGTCCTAACCCTGACAGCTTGTTTAAAGGAACTGGGCACTGTGCCTGTGACAAGTGACATATTTACTATTTGAGTAATGTGAGGTACGACAAGATCAATACAGGTTTTGAGTACATGAGCAGGCATGGGATCAAGGTCACACGTTTTTATAGTGGAATTATTGATACAGAGTAAAACATCTCTTTCTGAGACTGGACAAAACGAATCTAAAACTTGTCCAGTAAACTCAGGGAAATCTAAATTCTCGCTTGGTTCTAGATCGAGTGAAGAACGGATATTTTCAATCTTGTTACTGAAAAATGTTATAAATTGATCACACAACTCGTCGTCTGACCCTATGCAGGGGAGGGGAGATCTTGTATCCTTTCCTAGAATGGTGTTGGTTGTACGAAAAAGTTCTTTGCATGACTTTACGTCATTAAGTTCATTGATGTAATGTCTCTTTTTGTTTTCCTCGATGACTTTGTTGACTTTATCTCGTTGTGTAATGTACGTGTCTCTATGAACTTGTAGTTTGGTTTTCCTCCACCTTCGTTCAGCTTGTCGTCGGTGTTGCTTGGCTTCTTTGATTTCAAGTGAAAACCATGGCGAGTATGGTCTGATGGAGATGTTTCTTCTTGTGAGTGGGGCATGTCGGTCGATTGCAGCCTTCAGGGTGTCATTGAAGGTGTCTGCATTGAGAGATGGTAGATCTGCCAGTGATTGGCTTACATCTCCTCAAAATGAAGATGTGTCTATTTTTCTAGTATTTCTGGATAATATACTTCTTTTCTTCTGCCTTGGTTTGGAGAGGTTCATGTCTGCCATCAGAAGGAACACTAGTGGTCAGAGATGGCCTTGTCTAGTACTTGATGGTTTAAAATGTGTGGGTCAGCTGTGCTGGCAATCAGCAGATCTAAAATGTGACCACACTGATGCGTTGGTTCATTGATTAGCTGTACTAGATCATGGTCGTGGAAAACTGACACAAGAAGTTTAGTGTCAGGAGCAGAGGTATCATCAAAGTGAAAGTTAAAATCACCAACGATGTAAAAAGGAGATGTCGCCTGCTCCAGATGAAAAAGTAGATCTTGAAACTCGGAGAAGAATTCGCTGCTCGTGAACATGTTTTTCTTGTTGGATGGTGGCCTATAAACACAAACCACACGACAGATGAGTTGTTCTGATCTAACAATCGCAGTGACCACTTCAAATGTACGGTACGAAACACCATCGTTGACAAATTTTATATGCTGGCCTTGTCGATACATGAATGCAATTCCGCCACCGCGCGTGCTGCGCGGAAAAGATTTGAATTCATAACCTGGTGGTCTAATGTCTGCTATGGTGGATTCATCACCTTCTGTGCTTAACCAAGATTCGGTGATACACAATAGGTCAATGTTCAGTTCTTCAACATTATCTTTTATGATGTTAGACTTGTTGCAGCATGACCGGGTATTGATGCACCCAACTCTAAAATGAAGGCTCTTGCACTGAAACACATTGCGAGTGTCTATCTGTATCAAGTTGGTTCTGTTTACTGATCTATAGTGGGAAACAGTGTCATGGATAAACCCCTGACACACCGTGATTTTCCTCTGTTTCCCTGTCCCTCCTCTTGTACCTCTCTTCTTTCTCCTCACTACCTTACACTGGCAGTCACAGCTGTTTCTAGATCTAACTCCCCGCTGAGACAAATGTGTCAACAAAATGGATTGTACACTCAGGCTTGGATTGTATACATTCAGCAGCTGTTTTTTTGTGTATCTTATAATATAACACATCTAGATGGTTCATGTGTACGGTCCAGTGCACTTGAGAGTCTAACACACTGACTAGACTTGTTGTTATTCACCTGTGTCCAGGATTGGCTGACACAGTTACAGCTCACTAGTTAGTAAAACATGGCCAGAGTGATTGAATAGGGCCAAGGCTAAAATTACAAGTTCCGTGAACTGATAATAATCCAGATCTTATTTTAATAAAATGCATTTATACATCACTGCAAAGAGCAAATCAAGGGCTAAATTGAGATGTTAAATTTGTAGTGATCCACTGAATAAATCCAGAGAAAAAACAAGAAAATGCTGTTTCAGCTGCCTGTCAGGCGCTTGAACACAGCAACCGGAAGTAGACTCCACAGGTGGACTCAAAGCGTTTTACAATGAAATAGTAACAAATCTCTCTCTCTCTCTCTCTCTCTCTCTCTCTCTCTCTCTCTCTCTCTCTCTCTCTCTCTCTCTCTCTCTCTCTCTGTGTGTGTGTGTGTCTCTCTCTCTCTCATTGGCCTGAGGCAGGTAATCACAATGGGTAAGATTTGCTTTTATCTTCCGTCTTTCCGGTTGTCAGCGATAGCTTCTTTCTTACGGGTGCATAATAGGCCTATATATGTTACTTTTCAAGCAAATATAACCGACAGGCGATCACATTAAGGAAGGCAATAATCAGTTCCAGCGTTTTGAATTATGCAGACAATGGGAGAAGTTCCAATATTAGTGAAACAGTCATGTGGATATGGACCTTCGGCAGACCTTAAAGTTTAGTTGGAGGAATGAGATGTTGGAAGAGGGGAGAGGATGAGCCATTAACATCTCCAACCGCCCCTCAGAGTTCTACAGTAATTGATAATAATGACAATACCTATTTGATTTATGAATAATAAAATGAATTACAGTAGAAATATAAAATAATGTACCACAGATTAGCCACTTTTCAATCACTGCGCTTCATGCTTGAAATTATCCCTTTTTTTCCCCGTCATGTTTCGCCGGTTTATTTCGTTCTCCAGCACTTGATCTTTATACTTCATCAATATTGTTAAGGCAAACAAAAAAAAAGGGGGGGGTGAGGGAAGGGGGGGGGTGAGGGGAAATGGGGGGGTGAGGGGAAATGGGGGGGGTGAGGGGAAAGGGGGGGGGTGTCTCATTTTCCTCTTCGGACGTAAAAAGGAACTCAAACTACACTGCACATTATCACGGGGCGAACACTGAGAGCTAAGGTACTGTGTAGGGGAGGGAAAATGAAAGAATAAATACCTGGACAAATATCAAACAAGAGCAAATATTAGCACAGGTCAGAGCTACGGCCATTCCTCTCATCGAAGATCGTTCATATAAAATGAAACAAACTTTGCTGGAATGAACAGAAAATATCGGGCTGGAAACCTTCAGAATATTTAGACCTGACGGTATTGATGAGTCTCTGTCTTTCGGTAATCAGTGAAGAAAACGGATCAGTTAAAATCCACAGGGATGATGATGTCCAGATTTCATCTAATCATTTTTAATGTTTTGCTCATGAATTTCGTGTCACAGAAGATCTGTTTGGCTATTTCAAATGTGTTCCATGGAGATTTCATACACAATGTAAGTGGTGAAACGTTTGCGCTAACAGCCCTGAACAATTTGATAGAACTTCAGCAACTACAGAGATTGAAAACACCCGAACGGAAGGCGGAAACTTTTGTCGTTACCATTATATTTCAGGAAACTACGTCTCATTTAGCTCTGAAAATCCAAGACCAGTTCTTTCACCATCAAGTTACCTCATTCCTGATGGTTAATTTGCAAACAGAGAACAACCAAGAACAGCAAGGATTACATTTTATATTGGACACCTTTAGCAAACACAGCAACGCTATCTGTGGTGTGATTATTCTGTTAGAAGACATCCGAAGGGTGGAGCGATTGCTCAAATCAGTTTGCTTATATTTTACTGCATTGAAATGGACGCATTTGTTGCATTCAGCAGAATGGATTGTTGTGACTGAAGTGCTGAATCTTACAGTACAAACGGAGCTGTATCCGAATTTATGTCCTTCATGTGTCGACTTTTGTACGATTTTGATAGTACGTGGAAGTTTTGTAACCGCCGGTCGTAAGTCCAGAGACAGGAAATGTAAAATGGTCACTAATATGTCAAATACTGCTTCATTTTCTTATCGGGAATTTGTGAAACTTTTCGTTGATTTGACGTTACCTAAGAAGACTGGACTGGAAGGTTTACACGTATATCTTGGATATCTTGATAATGCGGCTAAATACATTGCCCAGCCTGAGTACATTCTCATCTCCCTGGGACCGCTCGTCATACTGGCCGTTATTAGTGTATTTGTCCATGTGATGACTGGGTCATGTCGACATGCCACACCGCTGCCACCAAGACAATGGAACTTTCGGTAAGATATTTTATATATGTTCAAATATTTGAACAAAACTAACACTTTAATAGAAACTAGAGGCGAAATATCTCCAAATGTCAGTTAAGTTAGGTCAGGAAGATAAAAGCCGAAAGGTCTAACGAAAGAATCCACTCTTCTTCTGAAGATCGTCATCTGTCTCGCCCCATCTGAGGAGTTTCTTGCCACTGACATGGGCTACTTCCCGCATGTACAGTTTGGCGAAAAACTACAGAGCCCTATAGATGTCGTAAAATGTCAAGCCAGACGTGGAAAGATTTACAAAATGCTGTTCCAGACATTGCTATGAATTGTGGCCTGACTGTCTCGGGACGAGCAGATTCAGACAAATGACACGTGGAATGTCTCAGTTCACTGAATAAAAAGGATTTGCTCATTACGAGTTTAATCTGGTCTAGTTGCTCTGGGATCTGACGAAGAAGAGGAGTTCTAAATATTGATGAGAAAATGTTATGCCCAGGTCAGAAAAGACAGACTTGTCAAATGCGCGCACACACACACACATTCACGTGCACGCACACACACACACTCACATACAAAGCATGACGTGAATTGTTCTACATACCCAGGAGTTCAAACGTATATGTTCATTAAATATGCATAAAATACTCATTAAAAAAATAACTATGGAGAGAACTCTGTGTTTGCCTGCTTCTAGTATAAAAGTTGCTACCGTCAAACTATGTGAAATTATTTAAATATCATTATGCGACTGTATAATGCTCATGACTACAGCAAAGCCGATGTTCTACTGGGTAAAGGCGAACACTCTAATTATACACGTTAAATATTCTTTGTTTCTCTCCAGGAAACTGAGCTCTTGGCCTGATCAAATTTGTTTTCAAAGCACACGGCAAATCGCCACACATACTGGCAGGATACTTCGAGTCTCATGGGGCGTGTTCTGGCTTATATCTACCGCCGCCTACAGTGCATTCCTGGTGACCAGCTTTACTGTCAAGTCAAAGGAACTGAAGATTGACAGTTTGGAAAAGTTGTTAGCCACACCTAGTTACCGAATTGGCGTCCGCGGTTCTAGCACGGCTCTACTGACCAGTTTAAATACGTCCACGGACAAAGTCGCACAGGAGGTCTGGAAGCAGCTGATGGCACTGAACAAAACTGATCCAAGGACATTCAGTTCTAACACAACAGAACATATTTTGTATATTCTGTCCGGTAATTACGCTCTTATAGATTACTTTCACTCTAATGACATCCCTTTGTTTTATGCCAGTGCTAATCTTACAGACGTCCGTAGTTACCCTGTGCAGTCTATGTCTGGACTCGGCGTAGGTTACTTAGCTGTTCCTCAAGGAGCATTTTTTAAAACAGATCTGGAGGATGCCCTTGCAAGGCTTGAAGAGACAGGTGTCACTGGTTTTTTACGGCGAAAAAACTTGGTAGGAGTACAGGAACAAACTTTAGTTCAGCAAACAATGCACAAGGAAACACGACCTGTTTACACTTCCAGAATTGTGTTACTGCTGTACGTAACTACAGGTGGTGTTCTCGTGAGTCTCATCTGTCTAATGTTGGAAATGATAATCTCTCGTTTGAGATGTAAGTCATTTTCATAAATCTTTCAGAAAAAGAAGAAAGCAGGAACAAAAAGATGTACGGTACATTAAGAATGAAGATCTCTGAAGCAGAAAACACAACAGAGGCGCTCCAAACAAACAAATGGGGGGTTGGGGGGGGGGGTGCTTTTCATGTGTAACAGTGATTCCTGAAACACAAAACTAGGATTTTGGTTGTGCTACTGCTGTGGACATCACATATTTTGCAGAAGTTCACGGTGTAATAAAGAAAACATATCAATATTTGGAAGTCATTTGGTAGCAGGAAAACGACCCAGTTCAAGGCAAGAATAAAAACCACCAACAGATGCCGCTTGGTATTTGGACATTGTCATAGTGAATGAGTACGTGATATCACAAGGGCCACAGACATAGAAGTTTCAAATACTGCTAGAATATTATTTAAAAAGGTGCTGATCTGGTCAAATAAAACATTCAGAGCACAATGACACTGTTGTATTTGGAAAACTCGGACTATCCTGGACATCCATGGCATGATCCCACCTTTGCTTTCCAGACGGAATTTCAGTCTCTATTGCATTGTAACTCATTCATCACCAGCGCCTGATTTGTTTGTTTATGTGTGAGTGGGTGCATGTGAGTCTGTGTCAGTGTTTTTGCAGTGTAACCACATAGGAAAGAAAACATAAAAAACACAAAAGAACAAAATATGAGAATACAAAAATGCTGGAAGCAGAGCCGTGGGCGGTGTATTTTGATATTTGAATACCAAAACTTTATCTTCTTTTAAAAGACTTTAAAGCTATTTGACGTGTGAATGACAATCTATTGTAATGAGTGGATTGTTTGGTTCCAGCACTTAATCACCACGCCAGCTCGTGGCATATTACCCCAGATCATGTTTTTGTATCATTCTTTGAAAATAATAGAAATGAGTAAATGTGCACACTGCTTCTCATATGGAATACATCGCACAGTAACTCCTTTTAATACAGTACAGCGTTCTACGGGTAAAAACTGCCATTCGAAGAACGGGAGGAATGACCCTTCAAGTTGAAAAGATGGCATGGGCAGATCCAATGAGCGGTTCGCTTCACCCCCCCCCCTCCCCCGCCCCCAATAAATAAACTTAGTATTTTTCCTAGAGGCACTGATCTCTTTTAATGGGTAGCTTCAAAATTGTTCAAAGCGGGAATGTGAGGATGCAAGATATGCACACGATAATGACATTCTACGCAAGTTATGTTAAGGGATTGATTTTTCTGGTCCAATATTGTTTCTGTACTGGCTGTCTCATCGAATATTCATCTAATTGAGATTCATAACTATCTAAACAACACCTCAGATAATGACATGTCACAACTTTTTCTAAGGTTTCAAAGTGTAGAAAAAAAAATTGAAAAAAAATCACAAAGGAGCTTTTTAATGCTAGCATAGATCGTGGAATACCTAGATGATCCACTCCCCGAAAATAGCGTCCATGCTCGCCCCCGTCGGACCCTACGCGAATGGGCGGACAGTCAGGCACTGCTGTGTTAACTATGGCGACCTCTGATACAAAGAGACGCTCAAAAAGTCAACACTGTGGAGCTATCGGATGCATTAATTCAAGACAGCATCATCCGAATCTTTCCTTCTTTAGATTTCCTAAAGATCATGACCGGTAAAAAGTAACAATAACATTCATTTCGTTGATCTAAGGATAATTATTTTGCTAAATCTAGTCTAGACAAGATCTCTACTTGGGAACAGCATTTCGGTCTCATTCATGCCTTTAATGGCCTTGACATAATGCGCCAGCCTGTAACCGAGATCTAGACTAGATGATTGTTTTTTTGTTTTTTTTTCACCAATCCTTCACTAGAGTTGGATTTAAGAGGAACAGAAAAAACCCTGAAACTCACTTACTGCTAAAGTTAAGCCTCATGTGTTTCATAAGCAATGTTTGAAAATTGTCACTGTCATTGTTAAGATTGTTTTAATTAGGTCTAATGTTTTATAGTTTACTCGCCCTGCGTAATAATTTGTCTTTGCCCATCTTCTTTTTGCCAATTGACCAAGTTCAAGAGTTGATTTTTCTTCTTTCCATACCAGTCGCTGTCCTTAGTGCAGCCTTTTTTCTTCTTCTTATGGATTTTTCCCCATCTTTCATTATTCTTATTATTTTTATTTTGGCGCTTTCATTCGAAATTTTTACTGTCCTGTTTGCTCATATGCCTTACATGCTTGATCATGAAATATTTAAACAACCTCTGCGCTCAGATTCGTAACCTCACACCTTTATAACAAGTCACTAATTTGTTGTCAGTGTTCTAGATCTATTAAATCAGTGCGTTAATTATTGATATTATCGCACATACAGAAAGAGAGAGAGAGAGAAAGAAGGAGAGAGAGAGGATGTAGAAGACAAGAAAATGATAGTGCGGTGATCGCTAACAGTACGCCGTGTGTCTCGGGTAAGCCAGCGGGATCGCTGTCCGCGCAAATAGGTCTCGAGCTGGCTGTGCCGCGCGGACGTTTTAACAACAAAGGCGAAGAAGGGAGTGGATCATCTAGGTACTCCACGATCTATGGTGCTAGCACGAGCCGGCGCAATGACATCATCTATTATACCTATCATCTGAGGTCGTCTGATCAAAATAAGATATCTTTACTGTGTTGGACAGAGATCTTTGGGCTGATCATTTACTGCATATTTAGACCTGCCTGAGCTGGTCGTGTTAGTTTCTTTGCCCACTGACACAGTTAAGGTACAGCTTTAAATAAATAATTTCATATTGACGCTTTCTGGATGTCGTCTTCAGTACTCTTGTGATAGAAAGCAATAAAACCTCAAGAGAAAGGGTTTCATTATTTTGAACACAGTCATAAGGTCATGCCGTTCTTCAAAATGTGAGATTTGAAAATTACATTTTTTTTTTCTCAAATGATGGCCTTCATACATCAGCTGGGCAAAAGCTAAAGATTTTAGTGGAAAGCACATTTTCTTCTCTATAATGCCTTTTAGCCGTGGTCCTTTCCAGACAACAGGGCATTGGTATCATTCACGGCTTTTTATCACAGGTAATACGAATTCAGAAGTAGGAGTGAAATAGCAAATGTAATATTTCCTCGCACACTGCGGTGGAGACTAACACTTCGTGTGCCCACGTTCCGTCCACCCAAACATCGGCTTCTTCCCATTTCTATCATTTCTTCATCAAACCCCGTGGTCAAACAATGATTACCTTAGCTAATGTCAGCATAATCATCTGCTTGATTTCTGTCCCCAAATATGCTTGCTCATTATCACTATCAGTCAACACTGGCTTCAGTGACACAGACTTGTGATGACAGTTACTCGAACTAATGAGCAATCAGACAATGCAGGACATAACGTTGATCCATAGCGAGAGATAACTGAAACTGCCTTGAAAGCAAAATATATCAAATCTTTAAATAGTTTTAAAATACGGAACAGACTTGAAAGGAATGTTGCTTCAAAGTTAATACGCAGCAATAAAGTCATAATCTCTTTCTGCACCTACTGACTGTTTATCTGTCTGTCTGTCTGTCTGTCTGTCTGTCTGTCTGTCTGTCGTCTGTCTGTCTGTCTGTCTGTCTTCGTTCTTTCTTTCTTTTATTGTTTGTTTCACACTCTGCTTTCAAAATTACCTTTATTCTGGCGTCATTTTAAAGATCAGTTCACTAGGATGACCCAGCGAAAAGGCAGGGAGCCTCGGTCAAAGGGAACGCCCAACAATTGCAAACATGACATTAAATATTTTTATCCGATTTTTATTTGTTCCGAAAAAGGGACACGCTGACCTGTTCAAAATTTGACAACCATTAGTGATAATCTCGAATGTCATTAAAAACACTTCTGAGAGCAAACAGATGAAACGGATGATGTCGCGTGTATGCACAGTCAGTGCCTGTATTTATCTGCATGTGTTTGGCTGCCTATTAATAGGCCTTGGTTCGCTCGGGTGCGCCAAAAGCAACAAAATTTTGTATCACTCTGGTAATTTATTTTTCAATCAACAAGGCGGAAACAAACAAACAAAAAAGAAAAAAAGAAAGAAGACAGGCAGACAGACAGACAGACAGACAGACAGACAGACAGACAGACAGACAGACAGACAGACAGACAGACAGATGTTTGGTCATAATGTGCATTTCATCTCTTAAAGAACCTCTAATATTGCACTGAGAACATGTCTAGACCAACGCCAGCAACAATACTCAGGTCATTAACAATAGTTTTAAAGACTATATTTATTGAGCTTTTCATTCAAACAAACCTAATAAAAATTCAGTTGTTAACAATAATGATAAATAGGAACAATTACTTTGAGAGGGAAACACAGAATTTTTTAGCTGTAAGTGTTTAGGAAGGAAGAGAGGGGAGAAGGCAAAGTAAGAGGAGCTCAAGAAAGGCCCATTGAGATTCCACATACGAGTATTTATTCAAAATTAAGAAAAACGTTTTCATAGTTATGAATACGAGACTTGAAGCATCAATTATGTCGCGGACTACATTCGTAAAGTTGTAGAATCTTCATCTAATCAGTAATTTCACCTTATCGCTTTGTTTATGTGAAATGTGTACTTGGAATTTTTGTATTTTTTTTTTTTCAGACATTAAGAAATGTATTGTAGCCTACACTTGTTTTCTTTATTATTGACGACTTAAAATGAGGCCGGCAGTGTGGCTTATTTTTCCTAATACAAATGTGAGTTTAGTCCGGTGTTTCTCAAGGCGGGACGGCATCCCCAACCGGTGGGGCATAGCAATATTTTAGTGGGGCGTGGAAATATTTTTGAAGATGTTGATACTGATACTGTTTGTAACTTTCGTGGGATCATGGTAGGGACAAAAAAAAGGTTGAGAAACACTGGTTTAATCTGGTGCTGAAACATGTTTGCCTTGCCAAGAACTGATAAAATATCTCCCCCACTACCTTCATACTAAGTAGCATGGTATTTGGGAAATACAGCGATTGTAATCTTAATGATTATCGCCATCATTACAATATAATCTTTGTGACGGACCGACAATCTACGGTACTGAAGTGAATTTGGATATGGAAATGCGTGCACGCCAAGTGCACCAACAAAAACGTCTATAGATTCCCCATGCACTAATGAAGTGGCTACGCTCATGCATCCCTGAAAAGATTTAAAGTAGAAGTATAAGTCTGCAAGGTCTGTATTTCCTGGCGTAGTCTAAGTTACCATAGAAATGAGTTACGGATCATCAAACGTCTCTGGATTTTTGTTAAGTGCCAGTACACACTGTATTAATCACGGTGACCTGTTTACCATAAATCTAATGATATTATTTATGTCTTAGCAAAGACATGACCCGTATATATGTAAAAAAAAATATGTCCAATTTATGTACACATTACTACTGTATAAAACTGCTTTAAAACTTAGGCTAAAAAAGTAACTTAAGTCATTAATGATATATGTACACATATTGTCTCAGTGGGGACATGAAATTGAAATACTGTAGTTCTTTACATTTCAATTCTTGTTTAACTCGCGACAAAACAAGATTCAATGTGGAAAGTGTTCCGTATGTCCAGACCACTCTTGACAGTAAAACCCTTACAATCCTTTACAGACTTTCGTTTCGTTTCTGGTTGAACGGGTAATTGGTAGGGCGAGGAATACAGTTAGACTTAAGAGAACGATAGGATTAGGAATAGATTTAGGAGCAGCGTAGGGACTGACTAGGTGGTCGGGACAGGGAACTTTTCCCTTCAATATATTCAACATAGTTTCATTTCCAAGTTACGAACATTACTGAACAAAAACATGAAACAATATAATGTGATATCTTAGGTATCGTTATATAAACAAACTCAATAAGTCAATAACAGACACACATGAAGTGACATGGTGAAGAACCTTAGTGAAATGTGGCACACATCTAGTTCTAGTTAAAATGCCTTTTTGAGGCGAATTACGGAGGACAAAGATGATCTTCTGTATCTTTCTGTATAGTTTAAAGTGCACGTTCTTCTTAAATGTAAATACACGATAATACTAACATTCTAAGTTTGCCACACCACATCTATCACGCGTCTGTAGTGTTGCAATAGTTTTGGTTATATTGTGGTTGTACGAAAGTTGTCTACATTATAAACATGAAGAAAATTGAGTTCTTTGTTTCTCTCTCTAATCCCATTACCAGGATCAGAATCTTTATTTACATTTGAGGAGTCTCCTATGTAATATGGCTGCATAGTCCTCTACTGTTAGAAAAATTCGTCCATTTGAAAAAGGAGCATAGTCCGATATTATTCGATGTTTAAAATAGCATACACTTTGAAAAAAGGCAGTGGCTAGGGTTACGGCAGCCGGTGAACACAACTCACCATTTTTCTTTGTTCGGCTTTACTCCCGTTCGTACAGCAGGGCTTTCTTTCTTAGTTTTTTTCTTTTGGGATATGAGCGTAATCTGCCGTAAACGTAGCCACTGCCTTGAAAAAAACGAGCATAGTCCAAAATGTCCAAGGGAAGAAAAGGCAGAGTCCACATTTTGATTGTGTGACTATGCTCGTTTTTTCCCATGGACTCCTCATTTTAGAAATGTTGTCATGGTGATGTGAAAAGCAAAACAAAAACCAAAAACTACAGGGACACGGACACTGGCAGTTGTTTGGGGAGTGTCGTATTCTCCATGATAAGCCATTGCTGAACAGTGACCACAACTCTGTAGTTTCTCCATTTGGCTTTGTCATTAGTCTGCGCTCCCCTGAGAACATTCTACAACGGTGATTTATGTGGATGTGGGTTTTCGTTATAAACTCCTGTGTCAATAAAACAAAACAATGTAACTGTCGAACGGTGCAACGTGACCGCCTGATTGACGTGAGCATTTCCATTTCAAAATGCCCCCCCCCCCCTCCCAAATTGACTTAGGCATTTGTAGAATGACCGTGAGGAAATAACCAAAGGGAAATGAACGTAGAATGTGGAGATCCAAGTTTAAAGATAATTGCACACAAATTGCGTTCGTCCATCATTTTGAGTTAGATCTAGCGACGTAGTGTATGCATTGTCCCGATCTTAGAGAGTTAAATAATGAATGTATGGTTTTTGTCACTGTTACGTCTAGGAAAAGTACACTGTATCTTTGACAATTCGTCCCCTTAGAATGGCATCGATTTTTGACAAATTAACGATGAAGGTTTCATATCATGCTCAAAACTTATGTATAGACAGAACTTAATTATTAGCATAACTTAGATATGAAGCAAATGATCCATTCACAAAACGTCACTTTTTTTTTCAAGAAAAAACAAAAATAAATCAAGCCAAAATTAATACAAAGATCGTTTTATAAAGGTTTTATTCAAATATTTTCTATAAAAAAATTTTTAAAAGGACGCCAGCAACGGAATGACAGAAGACCTCACCCACCTAGGCAGCTGGGGATAGAATGAAGGCTACCAAGAACTACAATTCGGTACCCATAGGCATGTTCAGAAGCGTGTTCAGTGGCGGAGGCAGTCTTCTGGGGGATTTTGTGGCGTCCGCAAGACACATTTGTGCCTGGCAGTTACTCAGCTGAACAGACCGCCTTGTGTCTACTTCAGTCTTCCAATATAACTTCAATATGTGGCAGACACATCGCGAGGCGATTTAATTCATGCAACTACAGAAATGTAAGAGAAAAACCAAAAACTAAAAAAAAAAAAACAACAACATGGTATTATTGTAAAACTGAGTATTCTAGAGAAGTTTGGTGGCTTTGTAGGGGTTCTGAAGAATCTCAGTTGTGAAAATAAGAGCACTGTTTTGAATCCTATCGACGCAGCCTTATTGAAACAAAGCGTCGTTTTCAACCCAAAGGGGTAAGCCATAATTATTGGAAAGCTGCGCCATTTTTTTTTTTAATCCAATGGAGGTCGCCATATTGGAAAACTGGCAGGTACCTAAAATTATGAAACTTGGTGTAGTACTTCCAATTTCTGATGATGAATTACCCGGTCGCCCCAGTTTTGGACAAAATTCAGTCTTCAGTATTATCTACTCACCATTTTTTAAATCAAAAATTAATAAGAGGCGCAAACTTCGTTGAGTGAAATCAAAAAGCTTGACAGATATTGCGTTCTACGCCTGTGTTTACATATTGGCGGCTGAAGGTCAAATTTTTATCAAATCTGTGTTTTCTGTAAAGAATTGTGGTATAGCAAAACGATTTATCAGTCATCAATCTTTGCATCGAATCCAAATGCCGTTATTAATGGGACCCAGATCTAACCGGGCTTGATACTAGGAAAGTTTGCAAAATATATCTTGCCCGGTTGGACCAGTAAATACAAAACACGAAATGGGACTACATGTAAACAGAACAAAAGCTGCATCTCATTCCAAATGGCGGTGGGCATACTTCATGTAGACATGAGGAGTGGGCTTCCTTCGCGCCTGGTAGTTCCCACTGAATGATGAATCTGCTAGGCGACTGAAGGCAGTTCCACAACTGAACGCCCTTCGGCTGACACCGGCCCAACATCAACAACTCGGCGACATGGTAAGTGAGTATCGCCATGTCTTTACAAATCTCCCTGGACGAAGCCGACTAGGCCAGCACCGCACTGACCTAAGGTCAGAGGTGCCAGTTCGTCAATGACCATGCCCGGTGCCCTACGCCACAAATGACTCCTTACGAGAGGGGCTAAGCACTATAGAAAAGCTGGGTACCATTCCAAAGTCTGTCTCGAGGGAGGGTTGACAATATTATTCAGAAGTAAAGGCCTTTGCATATGGACACATAACTTTCTGAAGTCAACTGGTTTTATACTTATAGTTTTCACTTTTGAGTCAATTTGAAAGGAAGGGACTTAATCTTATAATAAGAAGGCAAGGTTATGTCCCTTGCACCAATTTTTAGTACAAAATGATCAGGAAGAGACAAATCTATACCATATTTTTGTCGATCAACTTCTAGCCGCTCATCTCGCACCCTTTCATAGCCCAGTCTTAAACGGTGGATATTTAAACACAAAATTGAACGAGTTGTGACCTGTCACTAAACATACTTGTACTTTCTTTATATCATGGTCATCATCTTCAGGGCACAGTTGACGTCACTGAAGCATCTCCCCCCCCCCCCCCCCACCCACGAGCCTCCGTGCCAATTGCGACGATTCCGCGCTGCTACCCGACCTGGACTGTTACAACCGAAACGTTTCATTTAAAGACTTCGCAAAAGCCTATGGCTGTGATCGTCTCCAAATTAAATGATCTTCAACTGACTGAAACATTCCAATCCCCCAGACTCCTGTGTGCACTTTCCTACTCTTGTCTGTTTCCCTTTTCTCACATTCCAATATCTGCCTTCGTGTACTGACCCTGTCACAGACAGCAATGTGCTGTTACAGTATTGTTTACCCAAGAAATAACACACGAGAATAATTATGACACATAGTTCCCAATAAACCAACAAACTAAAATTCTACTTCTGCAACCCTGCATGGTGTCTATCAATCCTTTGAGACGGTGTTCATGTCACTCCTTTTTCTATGTCCCTTTTGTGAACTGTCACTCCTCTGAACAGAGTCGCAATCAGTTCTAAGATTGTCTAGAGGCCGTTGGTATGGTTAAAATCCCTTGCTACCTTCTCCATGTCACGGACAGCCGAATACATCAACACCTAGAAATTCAATGGCTAAGCAGATCGGCGGAGATGACTGACAGCCTGTGAGAAGAAAATGAGAACATGTTTCCCTTAGTTCCACCAATTACATTACAATTTATTGAATGAGAACTTACATTATTTTATTTTGTCGTTTTCAGTGCACAATTGCACTGTAGAATTCTTAGATACAACACTAAAAAACAGAATAGAAGAAAGAACAAAATCGTGTGAAGTGGCAGCAGAGCCTGGCACGAAGTTAACAATGAGTGAAAAAAATCTTTATATATCCAAAAGCCCAGAGCTGGAAATAAAAAATCAAACAAGTTTTACGATATGGAATCTTCGTCCTGTCGAAATCCTGACATCTAGAACGCGTCACTAATGGTTGCAGTAGGAGTATGTCCCAGGGAAACTATCACAAGTGTAAAAAGCAAACAAACAACTTCAACAACGATAACAAAAACAAAAACCTTTCAACTTCCAAACGAGCGAAACTTGTCCATTGTTCATAAAACATTAGGAAATCATCGTCAAATGGTCAAAAACAAAATATTTAAGGTTTTACATTTCTATGACAGAAAATCTACCACAAAAAGTCGACGTTTCTTATTCCCACTAGAGACAGAACTGCTTTTAGTTTTACCTGTAGAAACTGAACTATCTGAAGTCTGTCTGACGCTGTAATGGATGTATTGAATACATAAGATATAGATACATCAAATAATAAATCTTATCGCCTTTACCCTGAACTGAAATGTCCTGGCATGTAACTTCCCAAACTTGTCCTGACACCTACACATAGTTATAGTGTTCTTTACGGTGTGGACAATGAAATACACCCAGTTAATAACCCCCCCCCCCCCCACGGAAATCCCATTCGTAGAATTGAAGCCAAGTGTGTGCACATAGGGATGACGTTGTTCCTAAGTAGATCTGCACGTGACGGCATTGAGCCGACGACGGTTTGATGTAGGGAATCCGCCCTACCGTAATGCTACCAATCTTAAAGAAATCCTATACAAAATCTACATCAGATTGATGTAAGGAAGCTGGCTGGGTATGTACTTATATTGTTAGCTATGGCTCATGTTGTAGGATGGGGAAATGAATCCTTAGTTGTCAGCCCGTGGAATAGCAACCAAATCGACAAAAATCAAGTGAAAGTACTTTACTGATGGTCCAGTAAGGGTGTCATGTTAATCTTCCAATAACTTACCAAAGAAGTCATAAAGGAATTGATAGATAAAACACAGGTCAAGGCCACCTATTTGTCTTTCTCCACTGGTTAAGAGCGGCTGGTCTGAGACAGCGTTGGTCACCTGGACAGTGAGAAGCGCCAGGAGTAGGACAAACAGCTGAGGTGAAGCCTGGGGAGAGAATCAATTTTTATCTCACTTCACGTCATCTTGAAGTCTTAAGGTTCAAACACAGTGGACACGGCTATTTCACGCGACGTGGTTGTCTCGTTAACGTGAAGTGAGGTACCAAATACAGTAGGCCATTTTGTACGCGCTGTCGTGTCATGACCTTGACTAGCCTTGAAGGAGAGGTCGACGCAAAATGGCCACGAGATGGAAAGAGTGAAACTTATGTTTTTGTATTGGCTAAAAAGAAGACGCTTCTACCGAAGGCGATATTGGGTTCACCAAATATTTCAAAGACGAAATACTTTTGGAGAATTTCATCACCTCATCGATAAAGTTTTCAACGATCAAGAGAAATGTATATCTTATATAAGAATGAAACCTGCACATTTTCTTTGCTACTGGACAATGTTGGACCCAGAATAGAAAAAACGTGAAACCAATTTTCGGAAACCTTTATAGTGTATAGAATACCATGCAAGCTGTGAGAAAGGCGGGAGGTTTTTAGGGCAACCATAAAAAGCTCACGCGAGAATTTTGTCCCGTAAGGTAGTCGGGAAACTAGAAACTGACGCGAGGTAACCACTGTGGCGCCAACGCATTATTTTGGTAGCGATAAATAAGACCTCACGGGATCTCACGGGAACTCTCGTAAACGGGACGTTAGGTCACGTGAAAAAGACGTGGGGTAGCCGTGTCCACTGTGTTTGAACCTTTAAGCTGGATTTTCATATGCACGGAAAACGGGAACGGCAAACAGAAACGTCAAAAACCCGCCAAGTAGTGAATTAGAATGTACGATAACGCCATTTCCGTACACATGGAAATACTCTTGATTTTGACCACTTTGATGGATATTTTGCCGGTTCCGTTTCCGTACAATGAAAAGATAAAACCAGCTTTAGCCTTGGCGCACCAGCAAGTGCCGATAGACTCTGGACTTGTTCAAGCTACCGTCGACCTGTAAATGTCACAATCAAGGTTTAGTCCTCTCTACAAGATACCTATGTTTTGCTTCAAGAGAAAATAAGTATTAGGCGAACGAAGGTTGTAGTGCCTAGTTAGTGCTCTAACTAGGCACTACAACCTTCGTTCGCCTAATACTTATTTTCTCTTGAACTGTTATCCTAGTGCTCTGCCTCCCCCCCGAGCTTTCTGCTCACCTATATTGACTATGTTTTGCTTGCAATATCAAATAATCAGCATTTTTTATCAAAATAATTATAATTGTGATACGCTTTGTGCTCTAAACCAGGGTTTGCAGTATTCAGCAGAGTTGGGTCTTAAGATTTCCAGCGAAAATCCAGTCATGAAACACACAAAAAAAACCTCCAGTAACGATCGATCTCTCCTTGAGTTGTCCAGATCTCAGCGGCTCAGGTGCTGATTTCACTGTACAAGACAAAACCGCAAATATCAGATCTGTAGACTTTTTTTCGAAGACTGTTTTTTTTTTTTTTACGGACACTCAGCTCCACAATGGGAATATTACGGCCTGCACAGATTTATGAAAAAAATTCTAATTAGTCCACAAGAGTATAAAATAAATCTTCTGATATTTGCCACATTGTTGTATGTGCACTTTGGCCTTGAAGTTTGATCGGCAAAAAGGCTAAATCCCCTAAAACATGACGTCACAAACACACATCTGAAAAACTTTTTAACTGATTGGAATGACGTCACTTCCACATAATGAAATTAAAGGGCCTATTCCACGCACAGTTTTTCCGGACAGGATTTTGACTGCAGTCTGACTGCAGTTAAACTGAAGCAAGTCTGCAGTTAAACCTGTGCGTGTGATCAGAAAACCATCGTCAGTATTGCGTCATCAATCCGGAATTACTGCAGTCTAGCCTCATGCTCCGAAATATTTGGCCAGCCAAATGTTTTTACCGTACGTCCGCTGCTTCAGTCCTAGACGGCATGGCGCCCAGTGACGTATTCTACTAGAACGCCGTTTCGAGAAATATCAAATTTGTTTAAAAGTCATCCGATTTTAAAATGAATTGCATTTTCAGCGCATTAAATTTAGCAAAGTCATCGCGTACACGCCCTTTTAAAATGCTTATTTTAAAAAAAAATAGATTCTATAGCAAACATTTTTTAGCCTTCACTAAAAACTCAAATTACACAGCACGCACTGAGCACTCCTACTATACACAAAATTCTGGGAAACGCTGTGTATCCGTGGATTTAAAACTGTTTTGACATGCCCTTGGCCGTTTCCAGTTCTACATATTGTTGTTGCTGTGGTTGTTGTTGTTGTTGTTGGAGGGGTAAATTCTCATTCTAAATAGACATTTCATAATGTTCATTGAAAAGCGAAGCTTCCCAGCATGCTATTGAGTCATTTCCCCCCAAAAATTGGCACTTATGACAATTATGATTTCAAGTTCCGAATTGTAGTACGGTCCTGAATCTTATTTATTTGGTACATTTTTTTATGTTAACTTTTAAGACCTTAATGCTTCAAGAACAGTTGACGAATGAACTCGTGGACAGCGCCATTGACCCGGTGTTCAGTCGTCAATGAGTGGCATGAAATAAACATTTTGGTGTCTCATTAGATTGATTGGTGTGAATGATTAGCCAGTCGCTAACTTTTGTTGCAACTAACAACTGTAAATTTTTGATCCAACAGGGGAACAAGCAATTTAAAAATAATGTGTAAAAAAAATTCAGACGTCATACAGATGGCGTACGATGTTATCATGACCGACAGATTGAATATGAATTGTTTCTATGATCTCAGGTTTTGACAACGGTTCTGAATTTTCAAAATTTTGTCCATAGTGAATGTCAAAAAGAAATAGAAGCAAAATAAAATCCAACGCGAGCGAAACTGGTTTTTCCAAATGATTTCTTGCAATATTTACTATTGTTTTGGAACCAAATGTTTCTATGACCGAGACAAACTTTGATATGAGAAATAAGGATTAATCTCAAATAAATTGAAATATCATTCACTAATGAAGACAAATAGCTGAAGAAAGTAGTATCCGACGTAACTTACCATAGTGAACTGTAGATTTCAACACCCGTAATGTGGCAATGCTTGAGAGAGAAATGTCACAGGAAGTGCAGCATAATATAATATAATATTTTTGAGTCTATAAATACTGAAATGCATACAGGGTAAAGTACGGAGAAAATGTCCATAGGTCGATTGTACTGTTGCATAATATCATGCAACTCGCCGTTAAATGGCTGAAGTTATTGAGGTGTGCAGGTAAATCAGGCTGTGATATGCACACAATGAAATGTTCACCTGGCTATGTCTGTTGCATGAATCAACAAAGGCCAATTCACAAAATCCCGTTGCTAAACAAACCCCTCGGCAGTCAGGATGTATCATTAACAACTTAATGACGACCATCTCTACTGCATTCTGCCATCTAATTACACCAAGGAATGTTTGAAGCATCTTGCCCAATGCGCTGACCACTGACCCCGCCATAATTTAAGGCCACTTTTACCTAAAAATGTTTTTCCTCTACACAAATACAAGAGACCCGGCTGTTCTCAGCAGAGAGATCTGTTCCCGGAGTGATTGAGCCTAGGAGTAGGACTGTCACTGTCACTGTCACTGTCACTGTCACTGTCACTGTCACTGTCACTGTCACTGTCACTGTCACTGTCACTGTCACTGTCACTGTCACTGTCACTGTCACTGTCACTGTCACTGTCACTGTCACTGTCACTGTCACTGTCACTGTCACTGTCACTGTCACTGTCAGCTCTCTGTTCATTTTTCTTCTTCTCCTCTTTTTTTTTTTTTCCTTTTTTAAAATTCCTGTCGTCTTTTTCCTTCTCCCTGCCAGTTTTAAGGCTCAAACGCATTGGGTTCGGTTTTCGGTACGGCTTTCGGCATTTTTGCCGTATGATGTCACTTTCGACTGATGACGGAAAGCCGAAGAGGCATTAAAATTACTCAGTGTACCTTTAAACGCGCGGAGTAGCTCCTGTTTCGTCTCGTTTCGGCTTTCGGATAAAACCTTTCGACTTTTCGGCTTGTTTCGTCACAAAAGTCTACCGGTTCAAATTATACTGTTGCACTAAAATTTCATTCGGCTTTTCGGCTTTCAATGGAGGCTGCACTGATATCTGCTGTGCAGAGACAGCCTGCTTTATATGACAAATCAAATGAATTCTATTGCAACAGAAACTGCGTGACAAATAAATGGAGAGAAATTGGAGCGGAGCTTGAAATTGACGGTAAGCATATTATTATATTGTTTTATTGTTGAAACAAGTGCAGACTGACTGGCTATTCCTAGACTGGAGCAGTAAAGATTGTCTATGTCGCGTGACTATGTGTGCATTTCTCAAGCTGTGGCCTTGTGGAAACACATATTGTTTTGCCAGGACAGACCCCTCGTCCAAGGTAAAATATCTCATAGATTGTTCCCTGATCCGAGAAGCCGGTTTTGTTGACGATTTCATGACATGCATAAACCAGTCGAATCGGATCTCTGCAGTGTGCACTGTGTAATGCTGGCTACACACGTACAAAATATGTTTGCGCAAAGTTTGCACCAATAGTTTTTGCACAAACAGCATTTGACGTGTGTAGAGTGTTTGTGCTGAGCTTCAAATGTTTGTGCAAACGTTTGCGAGAAATCAAGTGTGCTTGATTTTATTTGTGCAAACAACGTGTTGGTCAACTTGAGTTTGCTCGTGTGTAGGCAATTTGCACAAACAGAACGTTTTTTCATCTAGATCTATCAGCACTCAACACTTAAATTTCATGTAACATGGCTTCAAACTGCACAAACATTTGAGTCGTGTGGAGGCGTTTCTAAATCTGTGTTTGTGCAAACTTTGCGCAAACATTTGTACGTGTGTAGCCAGCATTAGGTCAATCAATTCGTTTACGCGTTCGTATTCGATTGCCGAAACGAAAGACCGAAAGCCGAACCGAAAACCGTTTCAGCCCTCAGTTGGGTACAGACCCCAGAGCTTAAGATGAAAAAAAATTATACGAACTTGTGTCTACATTTTCTTTTCTGGCAGAATCGATAAAATGAGCACCGGTAAGACAGATTTTCAGATGATACGCCGCCGGTTAGATCTGTTTGTCCTGTGTGTATGCGTGTGCACGTTTGTCTTCGCGACGTTAGGACATTTTCATGTTATCCGGTCACCCTACGTTATCCGGGCGCCCGGAGAGTAGTCAGATTTTATTGTTTCCCGCGCTATTTTACCCCTTGACCCCAATTTTTTTAAATTGTCAAAGGTCGGATTGGTTAGTGTAGCTTTACAGTATAGCACAGCAACACTCAGCACAAAGACACTACACAAAGCGAGTGTATTGGTCGGAGACCGGATATCTACTGTCTCACTGTGGAAAGTATATTTTGAGCGTGTACTTTCCCGCCACAGTTTTGACCTGGCTGGAAGTTGCGGAGTGTCCGGATAATGGAGAATTCAGGAAACAGTCCCGTTTATGTAGCAAGTTGAAGCTTTTAACTCTTTCTTGCATCTCCAGTAAAATTCTTAACTCTATTAATAAGTAGTTTTGAAACCTCATTTGATACTGAAGCAATTGTAATGCTAAGGTCAAATTTATTCAAGTTTAATCAAATTACATCTTATGAATACCACATGTATCTGTGTCTGTGTGGGTGTATTTGTGGGTGCGTGTTGAAAAAATCTAGGGATTTCGTTTATAAGAGTTCCATGGGCTTTTTAAAAACCCTCACCGGTGAGTCTAGTCCGTGTGTGAGTGAACCTGTGCATGTGGCATGCTGCCCGTGCTGTAACGTATTTCGTGTGTGTATATGGATTGTCTTTGTGTCCACTCTTCTGGTTGGATCTCCCCCTCCTGTCCTAGCATTCTGTTATTTATATTCTATCTACCTCTTGCTTTTCCCTGGCACAATGTGACCGTTGTCGTGGCAACGTGCTTTCGTCAAGATCTAAACCGTGTACAGGATTATTTACTGCGTATGAGTGCATCACGACATGCGTTTCTCCATCTGTGTGACAAATCTGTGACTGCAGGGGCGTATTCAGAAATTGTGTCATCAGGGGCCATTTCTTGAGTAGGTACGCTCGACCTTTTTTACCCCCCCCCCCCTCCTCCCCTCTCTACCCTTTCATGCTCGCTTGGCTTCACCCCCCCCCACACACACACACACACACACACACACACGTGCGTACGGCCATATTAACTGTGCATGATAAAAGTAAAACCCTGATGTTTTGAATCTACAAATGACATTTTACGGACTATTTGACAGTTCCATATGAAACAGCCTGTCGTTGATCTTTATTTTGCTACGAAAAAAAAAACTACTTGAATTCGTTACCCGTCTGGAAAGCGTAGGTACACTTCATAGAGGACCCGGCCCCCCCCCCCCCCGCCCCCCGTGCACGTGTTTTATACGCTGAATGCCAAGCCTCCCCCCCCCCCCTCGTAGTTGCTTATATATGCGAGCGCATTTCTGCGTCCTGCATTTCAGTACCACATCGAATTCGATAATTGTATCATGTCCGAACTTGTGTGTCCGTAATTTTATGATATGTGCACGTCCCAACTTTGACCGCCCATAAACTGACGGTTTATTGAGAACTGAGTCACGGCATAAAAAATTCTCGTTTCCAAGTCAATGGGGTGTAGGCTACATTACGCTCATTTTTTTGTTCGAGGGGCACAAATAATATTATACAAGCATCTCATTTTACTTTTTTTTTTTTTGTCACCAAACTTCATCCTACATTTTTTTGTGAACTCTTACAAGGGAGACAAAAATTGTTTTTTTTGTTTTGTTTAATTGAAAAGGAGTTCAAACTGTTCGCCATCGACTTAGCACCGGGTATCGGACAAAGCTGACGAAATCAAGCATTGAGTGGGTATACAAACAGTCGCACGTTTCGTTTTGGCATCCCCTTATAACATAAAACCTGAGGTTTAGTTGCGCATAATTTTGATCCCGATCTATTAAAGCTTCCGCCAGTTTCTCGGTCAACAAACTTTTGAACAAATGATTTTTAAAGGAATTTCAACTAAACACGATAAAAAATACATTGAATTAATCATTTATCTGGCTTTCTGTGTGTTATTTCCAAACACGTGCCCTACATCGGCGTGATATTTGTTATGAGGGGGTCAATTTGGTAAGCGCAGCTCAGAGCGAAAACGGCAAGACTTATGTCCTGTTCAAGCTATAAAAACACGTGGCTAAACGAAGTAAATTTTGTCAAGAGGAAGGATTGAACTATTCTGATGTAGGATGCTTATCGCTTTACATAAACACACAGTAGTACTACTAGCCTTGTAGTGTTGGCCAAAAATTATGCCAAAACGCGATTTCGCCCCTTTAGCAAGACAGTTTGGACTACGTAGCTGGACTATCAAGCAATTTGCAAAAAGTAGCAAATTCGAGGTTTTTTCACTTTTGAAAATGTCAAAACTTTCATAGCCTTTGAGCCAGAATAATAAATTTGGTATCAAAATTGTTGGAAAAGCAAGCTTCACCAGATTAGACAATAACTGGTGAGATATGATAAAAAGTAAAAATCAGTCAGGACGACCTAAATAGAAGGGTGAATAGCCGTGATGAAAGGCCTCATTTTTTAAACCGAAGCGTCTCTTTCAACTTTGCAATGGATGGATTCATCAGATTCATAGCTAAAACTTCGAATTTAATATTTAAATATAATCTTTGGCTTCACCTTGTTGAAGAAAATATCAAATAAACCGTTTTGCCACAAATGAAAGGTGCACACGTGTCTGGAATGCCCCCCCCCCCTTTTCAATTTTATGGTACTCAGGGAGCAAAGCCCCTCTCCGAGTGCACGTATTTGTCACGAGTGGAGTGAGTGCAATTAAGGGGATTGCTACAGAGCGGGTGTAGAGTAAGAAGGGCTCACGGCAGACAAGTAGGGAATGACGGGAAAGGAGGAGAGTAAAATTAACGCACGTAGACAAGCAAGTTAAGCGTGCATGTTGTGAGTGGTGGGGGGGGGGGTCTGAATGAGGCGAAAGCGCTGTATTACTATCACTGCAAGTTAGAACGTCCTACTGAACGGACGCAAGAGAAAGCCCAGTGGGCGAACATAAGGGGAGCAGTCGGGAGACTAGTGAGAGAGTTTTTTCCAGTGATGACTGGTGCCGAGGTCGGGCCAAAGAGCGCCGCCTACGGTGATAGGCCAGCATAGGGCCGGGGGCCACACATAGGCCAAGAGTGAGGCTGTCGGTGCAGGACAGTAGAGGCACATAAAGTCGTGGCAGTCAGGCCACGGACAGGGACGTAGATATGAGCGTGAATGTGATAATGTACTATTGCCATGTTGATGGGCTATTGAAATGATAATGTGTTATTGCCATGTTGATGGGCTATTGAAATGATAATGTGCTATTGCCATGTTGATGGGCTATGGAAATGATAATGTGCTATTGCCCTGCTGAGGTACTAGTGGAATGCTAAGGTGTATGACAATAGGAAGGAGATATTGAAAGACTGCGGTGCCAGTGAATTATTAATGTACTATTAAGACCCTGAGGGGAGAGGCTGAGGCCGAAGTGCCTTGAGGAAGTAACTACCGGGTTGTGGATCCGAGGAAGAGTGCATGTGAGAATAAGGCCGTTGTACGGCAGTTAATTTCAATAATATAATGTATGTAATTGCGCTATTATCTGTATAATTATGTTTAATAAATGTGTGAGTCTGATGGATTGTTCGGTTAAGTGTTAAACTTGTTTGTTCGTGATTGTTGTCCTGTCATAAACTATTACATCTCCCAGTCTGGGATTTGTGACAGTATTTTGGAGATGGCCGTTTAAAGTCATCCAATTTTTAAATATTGTCAACACATCGTTCCCTGAGAATGACGAGGTTCTGACTTCTATATTCCACTTCTTGGCACAACCGAGTTGCATACTATACACTACTTCTACAGATATTTTCCATTTTGTCAAAGTATCAAACAAATTCGTGTGTAACTAAAGTAAATGTAGGTATTATTAAAACTAGTTGGCCCGCCGAGTCCGGGAATGCACAAATTTTAATGTGATTTTTAAAGTTGTTTCTATCATCAACGTGTGAATTGAAGCACCGACAGAAATTTCCTGTCATACTTTTTAATTCTACTCGAAAAAATGACTTGTTTTCCGGCTCAAAATGTCGGAACATTTTCTTCTGTTCAACTCAGTTGTGGCTCAAAATGAACAATATAAAAAATGTAGCAAACATCAAGACCTTTTAAAGTATGCCCAGTACAACTTTACGTCTCTCTACGCATATTACGATATTTTGTAGAATTTCAGGCTCAACTGTTAAAAAGCTTTTCATGATTACATTGGAGGCCTTACTTCCTTTATAACATGAAGAAACCAAAAGCACCTCTAAAAACCGAGCACAGGAAACTTCAATTTTTCAACAGAACCTTGTCATTCTAAGGGGACGACATGGCTTAAAACTGACAACTTTAGCACAGTGAACTGATGAAACAAAACATGGTTTTATGTCTGGTCTGGACAGAAAATTGAATGAGCGTTACGTCTGTGTTGTGTTGCTGTTAATCTGTGTAACTGCATGTAGTCGGGTTGAAAACTCGTACAGGCGGCACCGAGACGACAGCGAGACGACGCCGAGACGACGCCGACACGACACCTAGACGACACGAATCGCGCCGTTGCGAATCGACACGAAACGACAGCAAAACAAGGAAACGACATCGAGGGTACCGATACCGAGATGTATCTCACGACAGTGCCTGATATGAATTTTCAACTTTTATATTTCCTTCCCTCCTTCCTAAAAATCAGATTTTTGCACACAAAACACAAAAGTAAAACCATTCAGGAATCACAAGCAGCGGTGGACCTACATTTTTGGGACCCTGAAGTTTGAACTGTCCTGAGACCCAATCACAACCAGAAACAATCGGGCAATATCCGAAATTCACCCAAAAAAAGATTCTCTCAGGCCCTTCCAGGATTACGGGCCCTGAAGCTTAAGCTTCCCAGTAGATCCGCCACTGACCACAAGGACTGACACATGCACGAGGTACTAAAAGAAAACAAACTCATGTTTACATCCAGCATCCAGAAAAATCATTAAATAGGTTCCTCCCCAGCACTACTTTGACCCTCCACATCGGGGCATTTTGAGAAACTCGTTTGTAAAGTTTTGTAGTTGAATTACAAAGTGTAAGAAAAACTGGTCAGCACTGCGGTTCTATTCCCATTGTTAAGATACCTTCAAGATGTTTTCAGGAATGATAGAATACATTATCAAGCTGTTTCACAGTCCCGATTTGTTCTAATTCCTTACATAATACTAAAGCCGCAAACGATTAATATGGAATTTCTCAGTTGTGCAAAAAGTGGATTTGGAACAAAGAATTAATGTTGCGATTTTTCTGGATTAGGATTTGGATTGATATAGCACAATGTTTAATTCAAGTAAAAATATTGCACTTGCAGCAAAGAGAAACATAATATTATTCTAAGTCAAGAGTTCCCAACTATTCTTTCGTCCCGTTTACCAATGGCAACTTTCCTTAAGTAAATTGATCCCTACACTGTTTTCTTCAGTACTAAGTATAAAATGTAGATCATTTAGTCCAAAACGATAGAAAGAAAAAAAAGTATTTTTTTCACAAAAAAGTTGTACTTGAAACTCTCTCAACTTCACATATTTTAAAAAGTCGTTTTTTAAACAATATGACAATGCATACAAATCCATACTAACACTACAGTAGTCATAATAATAACGATAATGGGATTAACACTATAATAACAATAATGATGATAAAAAATTAACATTTTATCCTGTAATCTAAGCTTTAAGCCCCTTACAAAAATACAATCATTCTACCAATATTTACCCCCTTCCCCCTGCACCCCCGCCCCACCCGTTGGGAACTCCAGTTAGAAATCTTGTAATTGTATTCTCAAGGCGAGTGGTTGGTGGACGCTTCTGGTAAAGTCTTCCATCCTTTCATTCCTGTAATATTCTGTCTATCGTCTTGCTGTTTCCAAGCACAATGTGATGGTTGTCGTGTCCACGTGCTTTCCCTAAACCCTTTGCTAACTGCAGCAGTTCCTGGTGACCAGCTAGATGGGGCATTGGCTTCACTGGTCCATTGTGGCTGGTCCTAGGTCTCCATTTGGCTTCTGGATATGAAAAAAAAAAATTTGGAAAAATAAACAAGTTTAATTGAGCCCCAAATGTGTGGTATGCAATTGCCAACTATCAATAAAACATATTTTAACTGAATGTGTAGAATTCGTGGATATCCGAAGAAGGCATTATGCCTGCGGATCCATGAAAGTATTGTTTTTTGACCTGGATCCCGCAACGCATCCTGTCCTTTCTGAGAGAGGCTATGATCGACAACTTGATTTAATAACTTTTATACTAGTTTACAAAACTTTTTCCAGATCTATACAAGACAACCTTTTTCAGAATTTGACCAATGTGTTAGAATTATATGAATGCATCTTTTTGTGATAAGTGCACATCCCAACTTTGACCGCCCATAAAATGGCGGTCTATTGAGTCACGGCATTAAACATTCTTAGTTTCCCAGTCAATGGGGTGTACATTACGTTAAACTTAAAAGTTCTGAATACGAAAGATAAATACAAAAAACCTGTTCCCAAACAGACCATGAAGGGCGCAAAGTGGCCGTTCTCGTTCCGACGTACCGCAAAACCCACATTCAAACTCACTCATGCCCTTCAGTATAACAGTGGCCTTACTCCTGTTCCATTGTTTTACAGAAAATTGGAGTTGGAATTTTGTTTAAAAATTTAAAGTTTTGTGTGTGTGTGTTTGAGAGAGAGAATTGTAACGAGCCGGAGGATGAATTTCACGTGCTTATTATTTTGCAAAAAAAATTCAAAGATATGAGGAAACATTTTTTTACCGTCTTGGCCAGTTGTTAGACCAAACATGTTTAAGTTCATACATTTTTTGAAGAATGATGACTGTTGCTGGCAATTATCAGTCAAGTTGTATTTTAATATAAATAAATACATACATTGTAGTAGGCAGCAAGGAGCGGAGAGGGTGAATCACCATGCGTTCGGTTTCTAATGTTTCCTCATAGTTTATCTTGTTTGCAGGATTCTTCTGTTTATTTCGTATTGGTGTCACGAGGTGGGTTATGGCATTCGACTGCTTAATGGGAGAGGTCCAAACCCACACTCGGATGGACACACTAACTTCCTCAATTAAAATACCAAGAAACCAATTACAAACAAACATTATATGCAACAATGGCGCTGCTCGGTGGTGGCTCTTGGGACACTTCCTATAATGCTGGGAACGTCTGAATTCCTGGTAGACAAAACAATGCGTTAAAATGCTTTACCATTGGCACACTCACGGCAATTGTGAGTGTGGTTTCAGAGTATCGCTTTGGTGGACTAGGGTCTGGTACGCTATGGCTCTGGAGCTAGTTCCCAAGACTCACTATACCAAGACGGTGCAATTCAAGCACTTCCGTCCGCTGGCCAGGAGTTTCTAAAAATAGTCCGGCGCGTACAATCGTAAACACAGGCATGCGGTTCGTCGTACCGGTATGTGTTAATCGAGGAGACCAGTGCTCCTTTGTGAAGAATCAAAATTAACACTTTGCAAGGCAATTTGCCGACTTGAAGTTTGTCTATTATAGTAACTTGGACTTCAGACATACACCTTTGCACTCCTCATACAGTCCCAATATTGTTGTGTTGGACTAATGCATGTGTGCTATGGAGATCATCAGTTGTGTGTTTTTGTTTGTGAAGAGGGAGGGGCTTAAAAGTCTAATTGCTAATTCAACTTTCGGTATACATGTACTTTTGTTTGTTTGAGGAAGCCGTAAAACGTCATGGATCAAATACTGATAAACTTTCTCAAAGCTAAGGAATCCCATACGTACAAGCAATAATTATGTGAATGAACTTTTCCACTTGATCATCCCGAATTTCTCTTAAAGGAAGTGTTTTGTTGTTGTTTGTTTATTTGTTGCTTTCTTTCCTTTTTTCCTTATTAATCTTCAAGCAATAGAAATTCAATCAGAAATAATGCCCCAAAACAGAAAATTTCAGGAAAGAAAGTTGGAAAACTGAAGAAGCTGCAACATGAGTAACACTTTTTGAACGTTCGTTATCATCAGATAACTGCGGCTGGATTTTTGTTGAGTTTTTGTTGATTTTTTAAATCGCAGATCTGGTCACTTTTCCTACTTCATTACCCTTTTTCTGCTACCCTGGTTATCTCTACACTTTTTCATCAATTAGAAGACGTAAATTTCCTCTCTGGTCTGATGTATGTGAGAACTTCATTCAAAGTTTGTGTTTTATACCCATTTATTTGCTTTAATCATTTAAATAATGGCCCATCTGGTCTCTTTTCCTACTTCATTCCTCTTGTTCTGCTACCCTGGTTATCCCTACACTTTTTCATAAGATTAGAAGATGTACCTGTACAGTTCCCTTTTGGTTTTATGTATGTAGGAACTCTATTCAAAATTTCCAGTTTATACTAATTTATTTGCTTTAATCATTAAATTAATTATTTGAATAGATGCTCTATTGTACAGTTCTTGGTAGTCTATTAACCTCATCTCATCCAATGGGACATAAAGAAAATATCACTGTTTACTTCATGCCACCATTAAATCTTTGCTAAGCGAGCCATGACTGGGCACATCATACGCGCTGGGTCAGTCTAGTAGACAACGCAGGCGGCGGAACTCTTCACCTTTGTATTTAACGATCGATTGCACCGTCTTGGTATAGTGGGTCTTGGTGTAGTGGGTCTTGGTCTAGTGGGTCTTGGTATAGTGGGTCTTGGTATAGTGGGTCTTGGTGTAGTGGGTCTTGGTCTAGTGGGTCTTGGTATAGTGGGTCTTGGTGTAGTGGGTCTTGGTCTGGTGGGTCTTGGTGTAGTGGGTCTTGGTGTAGTGGGTCTTGGTGTAGTGGGTCTTGGTCTAGTGGGTCTTGGTGTAGTGGGTCTTGGTGTAGTGGGTCTTGGTGTAGTGGGTCTTGGTCTAGTGGGTCTTGGTATAGTGGGTCTTGGTGTAGTGGGTCTTGGTCTAGTGGGTCTTGGTCTAGTGGGTCTTGGTATAGTGGGTCTTGGTGTAGTGGGTCTTGGTCTAGTGGGTCTTGGTCTAGTGGGTCTTGGTATAGTGGGTCTTGGTGTAGTGGGTCTTGGTGTAGTGGGTCTTGGTATAGTGGGTCTTGGTCTAGTGGGTCTTGGTATAGTGGGTCTTGGTATAGTGGGTCTTGGCTAGTTCTATCATGGACTCCTCGTACATTGAGTATGGACTGCTGGGGTGCGTCACGTTCTCCTATCTGGCTGGAGAACTCAATTCGCCGGTCACCTCGTAAATGGATACTTCTATCTACATGTGCTAAATTACAGGGGTCTTGAGCCCACTTATATAATATCCTGCAAACTACCGTCAAGATCTCTAAATATGATTGGCCCAGCCATGCGAGCTCATCCTGCTGAATTATTTATCATTACTACGGCCTTGCAACTAAAAAACGAGGTCGTCCTCTAAATGGGTTAATACAATTTAAAAACCCAAAAATCCTATTAGATAGATGACTCTGCAAAAGATTATAACTCGTGTTAATTCCTGCTGCACGAGAAATCGAAGGTCAACGCTCGACGTCAGGCGACTCGCTGAAAACAACTTCTGCTCACCCCTTTCCCTTACTGTTAAAAAATCACGGGCCAAAACTGCTTTGTAATTCTTAGATCTAGTTTACCTACAGTCTTTCTTTCCACACCTTCTCTCTATCTACAATTTCTATGTAAAAAATAAAACAACATTTACGACTTGTTGCCCACGAGAACAGCTCAAGGACACTACACTATGACTAGGTGAAAAACTCATTGAACTCGATGAACTCGACCCGTGGCCTAGCACGGCATTTACAGTACTAAACTCAACTCGCGACAATTGGCCCGTCAAAGTCTACAATCTACATGAACTAACTTTATTTGATCGTCCTTTTAGAATGTCGAATTTTCATCTGTTCATAGCTTTTAGGGATGAGTGTTTTTTTTTTTTTGGTCGTCTTTTCAGTAATACTTTCAATTTACACACCGACTATTCTGCTGGATACTTTGAGACACACTGTATAAAGCTTGTAGAAGTAGTGTGTAGTGTGTAACTCAGTTAAGTAAAAAAGTGGAGACAGAACTCTGTCATTTTAAGGGGACGCAAAAACGGGTGATCTGACAAAACTGAACTAAAGGTGAAATGTTTACACCTCTTTAAAGAATTAGAATAAAATATTTCTAAGACGATTTCATGCCCAATATTTCAACTGAATACAGAATAATGGCCAATGGTTCACATTATATAAGCAGATCTCAATTTCAGTAGAAAAATTTCCCCCCTTTGGAGCACCCATCTTGGGGATTTGGTCTTTTACATTCAGCCCGATTTCGACAGATCTACTCACAAATTAAAAAACACCGCAGGCTACGAGAGGAGACAAGAAAGACAAGAAAGGCGCAGTTTATTTGTCTGGGGAGAGTTAGATCACTATACCACTGAAAGACTACAAGGCCCTGTACATACCCATAAGGTTTTCTCATTGTCCAACAACAAATGGGATCCGATCACTAAACCACTGAACGATTGGAAAGTCTTGTACGTGCTGATAATGACTTATCTCAATGTTTTAAAAAAAAAGGACTTTGACCACTTTTTTCTTCATTGGCACAATTTTGGCACAAATTGACACTTTTTTGGTTTGGCTGTGGGTTTGGGTTTAACGGCACGTCGGCACGTTAACGGCCACTTGGCGCATCCCACTGTTTTTATGGTTATCTCTCTTTGGCCTTGTTTTCAGTCCTCAGATGCCTATAGGATCAGATAAAAATGAAGGTAAAAATCTAACGGGGAAAGCCCCGAACTGTAAAGTATGTCTTTGAATTTTGTATATATGATAAAAGTCTGTTAAATCAACTTGTAAGATTCGACCTCTTTCAGAAATGACAATACGAGCTGCAGGTGCAAGTGAGAAAATAAGTCTTTCATGGATCCGCAGACGCAGTGTTTTCTTCGGATATGCATGAAGTCTACACATTCAGTTAAAGTGTATTTTATTGACATATCTGGGGGTATTTGCAATATTGTTGAACACGACAATTTGCCGATTTTGAGGTTCTGTCATGACAGTGGTTCTCTCACTCCTAATTTCATCACGTATAAGTGACGTCATTCCAATCGGTTGGAAACTTTTCGAGGTAATGTGTTTGTGACGTCATGTTGCTTGCGTTTTGGCTCTGATTTCACACAACTCTTCAAAATTTCAATCCTCATCCTCTGGAAAAGGCAAAAATGTACGTTCAACAATATGGAAAATACCCGAAGATATTTCATGACCGGAGAATAACAAGCTGTTAGGAGGTTCACTGTTCTTGGCATTTACACCTCGCTTTTGTTTTTATTTCCCTTCTTGTTTCTGTGTGTTTTAGTATTAGGGATGATTTAGGATTTTAGCCCGAGCAGCGGTCTTACTCGGCCTGCTCTTCTGGACTTTCTATTGCCAAAGTATCTTTAACGTGTGCAACGTACATACGCCCACCCCCCCCCCCCCAAGTTTTTCGTCCTTATCTAAGAAGACATAGGTGCTCTGTCCTACCTAATATAGGATTAAGGACAGGAATTTCATTTCTCCAACCCCCCCCCCCCACCCACCCACACATAATAACAAACCTCTTCATTGAAAATATTCGCTTTGTTTGTAGAACAGTGGTCCCATAGGCTCAATGAAAATTTCCTACCATACTTTTTCATTCTACTCTGCAAAAAATGCATTGCGTCCCAAGACAAAATAAAATCGTAAATAAATGATATTTAAGACTGAATTTTGTCCAAAACGGACAAGTCCACGTAGTTTATCGTTAGAAATTCAGGCAGTACACAAAGATTTCATCAGTTTACGTGACCTTGTCATGTAGTTCTCGTTCGTTCTAGCTCCGTTTTTCCAAAAAACTGGAGATCTTTGAGTATGTAGAAGAGGTATAACAAATGCACACTTTGACACTTGTTTAAAATGCATTGCGATACTTATCAAACCTTATCAAGCTGTTTCGTAGTCCCGATTTATTCCAACTCTTTTATCATAATACTAAAGTCGCAAACGTTTAACGTCGAATTTCTCAGTTGTGCAAAAAGTGGAGTTGGAACAGACAAGAACTAAGGTTGCGAACTTTTGGTGTTAATTTAGTTCATGGAATATTCTGCATAAGCCGCGCAACAAAATTTAAACAGCTGAAACGTTTTAACTAAGTATTGACTTTGATTATTAGTTTGTAGAAATCCCGGGCAAAATTGAAAATTGAAATTAATAGATTAAAATTTATCCATATGATCCCCCCCCCCCCGCCAGAATTTATTATTCATTATTAAATATATATTGTTACTAATAAATATTCAAATATTATTTGAGTTGTGTATTGTGTGAACTGATGTGAGTTGTGAACTGCTGTGAGTTGTGAACTGTTGTGAGTTGTGAACTGCGCCTAACAGGCTGCGTTACAATTTGCTCTGAGATAGAGAGAGAGAGTGAGCGAGACAGGGAGAGAGAAAGAAGCAGTGCAGTATGTTGAGCGCTTCGCAGGCAGCTCCATTCTGCTCTGTGGTTGACATGTTTCTGTAAAGCGCATAGAGCATTTTAAATGGATATGCGCTATATAAATGCTATACATTATTATTATAGATTAATTCAAATTTAAAAACACATGAAGTAAAACAAAGATTGTTCCCGTGAAGTAAAAATTTAATCTTTCATTTTTCTAATGACCTGATGTCCTGACTTGAACACCAAACAACAAGGTCCAGAGCTATAATAATTATGAGCTTTCATCCTGCAAGGTCAAGTGTTTTGACCGTTTTATCTTGCCTGAAATGCTTATCTAGATCTAGTTCATTTATGAGATCAACACAACTTGCATTAAAGATGACAAGGCTTCACAGTTTCATTCAATCATTTTCAGCCGTTCTAAAGCAACTGCCGTTTAAAAGTTTGTTGCAAGATTTATGCGGCCTAGTATAGTAAATTATACATCAGAACGTCCAAAATGACAAGCATTATTATTATTAAACGCGTTCCAAGACGCAGAAACTATACCAAGGGCTGCGTGGTAATCGCCGCTAAACTATCATAACTTCTAAGTCAGCAACCCTACCCATGTCCGGCACATAGGATTGAGGTCAAGTTACCAGGTAGGAATGACGTCGTTCCTGCCTAGATCCGCTGGTTACGACATCGAGCCGACATCTGTTTCATGTTGAGAACCCGTCCCTACGATAATCCTACCAACCTTACTAAAATTCCGTACAAACCCATGGTGGATTGTTTCCACATAGGAATGACGTTGGCCCTACTTAGATCAGCTGGTTACGACATCGAGCCGACATCTGTTTTACTTTGACCCTGTCCCTAAGGCGATCCTACCAATCTTACGGAAATCCAGTACAAATCTACGACGGATTGACGTAGGGATGCTGACTTGCTTGGTCGGGACAAGGAAAAAAGTGAATAACTGAATCAGACTTAACAGTTATGATATCTATACTATATATATTTGTGGACTTGACATTTTTCGTTGCAAAAGGCTTCTGAACCGCTCAATACTCAGACTTCAAATTTTATTATTATGGTGCATCAGAATGGATGTAAGAGTGCACAGTTTTTAATAGAAGTCTCAAATCGGTGTAGTTTTTTTAATTGGAAATTTATTGTTTCGCCATCATTTAGATCTATTTCGAGTCATGGTTCGCCATTTTAAGGTTTCGTTATCACTTCCTGCGATGTGTTCACTATCAAACACACTAACCCGTGCGCAAATCATGCAGTTATACGGGACGCGCAGGGTGTCAACTCACAAAGGCAGAGCAGTAAGACTTATTTAAAAACAAACAAACAAAAATAAAATAAACAAATAGGAACAGGCAAGATGAAGCAGGTCCATACTAACCACCCAGAACTGAAACCAATATTCAAACCGATTTATCCCCGGCAGGGCCGGGGACCTCAGCTAGTTTGGAAAAGTTATTTAACTCTTAGTTTTCAAGGTTTAATCCCCAACTTGTAACAACCTGTGTGCTGCCAGGGGCTACAGGCAAAAAAAACCAACAACACCTAAATCTCTAGCGCTCCCTCCCCTCCTCACCTAGACCAAAGAAGTATACAATAACAACAACAACTAAATCTCTAGCGCTCCCTCCCCTCCTCACCTAGACCAAAGAAGTTTACAATAACAACAACAACTAAATCTCTAGCGCTCCCTCCCCTCCTCACCTAGACCAAAGAAGTTTACAATAACAACAACAACTAAATCTCTAGCGCTCCCTCCCCTCCTCACCTAGACCAAAGAAGTTTACAATAACAACAACAACTAAATCTCTAGCGCTCCCTCCCCTCCTCACCTAGACCAAAGAAGTTTACAATAACAACAACAACTAAATCTCTAGCGCTCCCTCCCCTCCTCACCTAGACCAAAGAAGTTTACAATAACAACAACAACTAAATCTCTAGCGCTCCCTCCCCTCCTCATCTAGACCAAAGAAGTTTACAATAACAACAACACCTAAATCTCTAGCGCTCCCTCCCCTCCTCACCTAGACCAAAGAAGTTTACAATAACAACAACAACTAAATCTCTAGCGCTCCCTCCCCTCCTCATCTAGACCAAAGAAGTTTACAATAACAACAACACCTAAATCTCTAGCGCTCCCTCCCCTCCTCACCTAGACCAAAGAAGTTTACAATAACAACAACAACTAAATCTCTAGCGCTCCCTCCCCTCCTCACCTAGACCAAAGAAGTTTACAATAACAACAACAACTAAATCTCTAGCGCTCCCTCCCCTCCTCACCTAGACCAAAGAAGTTTACAATAACAACAACAACTAAATCTCTAGCGCTCCCTCCCCTCCTCACCTAGACCAAAGAAGTTTACAATAACAACAACAACTAAATCTCTAGCGCTCCCTCCCCTCCTCACCTAGACCAAAGAAGTTTACAATAACAACAACAACTAAATCTCTAGCGCTCCCTCCCCTCCTCACCTAGACCAAAGAAGTTTACAATAACAACAACAACTAAATCTCTAGCGCTCCCTCCCCTCCTCACCTAGACCAAAGAAGTTTACAATAACAACAACAACTAAATCTCTAGCGCTCCCTCCCCTCCTCACCTAGACCAAAGAAGTTTACAATAACAACAACAACTAAATCTCTAGCGCTCCCTCCCCTCCTCACCTAGACCAAAGAAGTTTACAATAACAACAACAACTAGATCTCTAGCGCTCCCTCCCCTCCTCATCTAGACCAAAGAAGTTTACAATAACAACAACACCTAAATCTCTAGCGCTCCCTCCCCTCCTCACCTAGACCAAAGAAGTTTACAATAACAACAACAACTAAATCTCTAGCGCTCCCTCCCCTCCTCATCTAGACCAAAGAAGTTTACAATAACAACAACACCTAAATCTCTAGCGCTCCCTCCCCTCCTCACCTAGACCAAAGAAGTTTACAATAACAACAACAACTAAATCTCTAGCGCTCCCTCCCCTCCTCACCTAGACCAAAGAAGTTTACAATAACAACAACAACTAAATCTCTAGCGCTCCCTCCCCTCCTCACCTAGACCAAAGAAGTTTACAATAACAACAACAACTAAATCTCTAGCGCTCCCTCCCCTCCTCACCTAGACCAAAGAAGTTTACAATAACAACAACAACTAAATCTCTAGCGCTCCCTCCCCTCCTCACCTAGACCAAAGAAGTTTACAATAACAACAACAACTAAATCTCTAGCGCTCCCTCCCCTCCTCACCTAGACCAAAGAAGTTTACAATAACAACAACAACTAAATCTCTAGCGCTCCCTCCCCTCCTCACCTAGACCAAAGAAGTTTACAATAACAACAACAACTAAATCTCTAGCGCTCCCTCCCCTCCTCACCTAGACCAAAGAAGTTTACAATAACAACAACAACTAAATCTCTAGCGCTCCCTCCCCTCCTCACCTAGACCAAAGAAGTTTACAATAACAACAACAACTAAATCTCTAGCGCTCCCTCCCCTCCTCACCTAGACCAAAGAAGTTTACAATAACAACAACAACTAAATCTCTAGCGCTCCCTCCCCTCCTCACCTAGACCAAAGAAGTTTACAATAACAACAACAACTAAATCTCTAGCGCTCCCTCCCCTCCTCATCTAGACCAAAGAAGTTTACAATAACAACAACACCTAAATCTCTAGCGCTCCCTCCCCTCCTCACCTAGACCAAAGAAGTTTACAATAACAACAACAACTAAATCTCTAGCGCTCCCTCCCCTCCTCATCTAGACCAAAGAAGTTTACAATAACAACAACAACTAAATCTCTAGCGCTCCCTCCCCTCCTCACCTAGACCAAAGAAGTTTACAATAACAACAACAACTAAATCTCTAGCGCTCCCTCCCCTCCTCACCTAGACCAAAGAAGTTTACAATAACAACAACAACTAAATCTCTAGCGCTCCCTCCCCTCCTCACCTAGACCAAAGAAGTTTACAATAACAACAACAACTAAATCTCTAGCGCTCCCTCCCCTCCTCACCTAGACCAAAGAAGTTTACAATAACAACAACAACTAAATCTCTAGCGCTCCCTCCCCTCCTCACCTAGACCAAAGAAGTTTACAATAACAACAACAACTAAATCTCTAGCGCTCCCTCCCCTCCTCACCTAGACCAAAGAAGTTTACAATAACAACAACAACTAAATCTCTAGCGCTCCCTCCCCTCCTCACCTAGACCAAAGAAGTTTACAATAACAACAACAACTAAATCTCTAGCGCTCCCTCCCCTCCTCACCTAGACCAAAGAAGTTTACAATAACAACAACAACTAAATCTCTAGCGCTCCCTCCCCTCCTCACCTAGACCAAAGAAGTTTACAATAACAACAACAACTAAATCTCTAGCGCTCCCTCCCCTCCTCACCTAGACCAAAGAAGTTTACAATAACAACAACAACTAAATCTCTAGCGCTCCCTCCCCTCCTCACCTAGACCAAAGAAGTTTACAATAACAACAACAACTAAATCTCTAGCGCTCCCTCCCCTCCTCATCTAGACCAAAGAAGTTTACAATAACAACAACACCTAAATCTCTAGCGCTCCCTCCCCTCCTCACCTAGACCAAAGAAGTTTACAATAACAACAACAACTAAATCTCTAGCGCTCCCTCCCCTCCTCACCTAGACCAAAGAAGTTTACAATAACAACAACACCTAAATCTCTAGCGCTCCCTCCCCTCCTCACCTAGACCAAAGAAGTTTACAATAACAACAACAACTAAATCTCTAGCGCTCCCTCCCCTCCTCACCTAGACCAAAGAAGTTTACAATAACAACAACAACTAAATCTCTAGCGCTCCCTCCCCTCCTCACCTAGACCAAAGAAGTTTACAATAACAACAACAACTAAATCTCTAGCGCTCCCTCCCCTCCTCACCTAGACCAAAGAAGTTTACAATAACAACAACAACTAAATCTCTAGCGCTCCCTCCCCTCCTCACCTAGACCAAAGAAGTTTACAATAACAACAACAACTAAATCTCTAGCGCTCCCTCCCCTCCTCACCTAGACCAAAGAAGTTTACAATAACAACAACAACTAAATCTCTAGCGCTCCCTCCCCTCCTCATCTAGACCAAAGAAGTTTACAATAACAACAACACCTAAATCTCTAGCGCTCCCTCCCCTCCTCACCTAGACCAAAGAAGTTTACAATAACAACAACAACTAAATCTCTAGCGCTCCCTCCCCTCCTCACCTAGACCAAAGAAGTTTACAATAACAACAACAACTAAATCTCTAGCGCTCCCTCCCCTCCTCACCTAGACCAAAGAAGTTTACAATAACAACAACAACTAAATCTCTAGCGCTCCCTCCCCTCCTCACCTAGACCAAAGAAGTTTACAATAACAACAACAACTAAAAGAAGAACAAGAATAATAAAAAGAAAAAACTGCAAATGTTTAATGGCAAGGGCTGAGCTAGTGAGAAAACAGAGCTGAAGACACAGGGCTACACGACACAGGGCTACACGACACAGGGCTACACGACACAGGGCTACACGACACAGGGCTACACGACACAGGGCTACACGACACAGGGCTACACGACACAGGGCTACACGACACAGGGCTACACGACACAGGGCTACACGACACAGGGCTACACGACACAGGGCTACACGACACAGGGCTACACGACACAGGGCTACACGACACAGGGCTACACGACACAGGGCTACACGACACAGGGCTACACGACCAATACCTCAAGTTTTTAAAAATGGCGAGTTGCGATTGTTCTCCCATGCGGCCCTCGATACACCTTTGAAACTGTTGTTAGGGACTCTAAATGAAGAAACTAATTCTATAACATTTCTAAACCATCTCAAGTTAAAAATATACCCAACATTAAATAATATACATGGGTATACAGAGTCATACACCTTCACTGGGTTTAATTACATCAGTAGTAAAGAAGAAAATACCTTTGGCAGTGATTCTAAAGCTGTATTTAGGTCTTTATTTTAAGGGGTTTCTTCCACTGGCATTAACACCTCAACTTTCTCGTTTCCATTTTTCTTGTTCTTGCTTATGTGGTAGGGATTAGCTGTTTTTGTAGTTTTTTTTAATTTTGCCCGGGCAGAGGCCTTGCTCAGCCTGTTCTTTTAGACTTTCAACTGTTTAACTGGCAAGGTATCTTTAACGTGCGCAACGTGCACATGGGCCCTCTGAGTTTTTCGTCTTTATCCTAGAAGACTAGGTGCTCGATCCTACCCACCATAGGATCCGGGTCAGGAATTTTTTTCCCCGAAAAGAAAAAAAAATCTCAACATACCTGCACTGACCGGGAACTGAACCCGGTACCTTCGGTGTGAGAGCTAAGCATCTTGTCTCTAGACCACCTTGTCCCCCGATTCTGAAGCGATTGGCACTCTGGTCCCAGCGGTGGAATTCCACATTTAAGAGGGGGTGGAGGGGGGGGGGTGGGGTCGGACTGGGGAGGAATTTCAGCCAGAGGAGGAACTTCAAACTGGGATAGAATACATTCTGTATACTTAGCAAATGCTAATCCAAAGGTTGAATTGTTGTTTTAACCAGAACAAACAGCATGGGGATATAGAGCTTGATGCCACAAGCAAAAATTGTTTTGAATTTTGAAAATCCGTTATAGACAAAACAAAAGTTAAGAGCGGCAGATGGCTGATCGACTTTTATGTAAGAATATATTCCCAGAAGAAGGACCTTCAAAGTCTTGCTTTGTTTCTTTTGATTAGTAAATGTTTTATATCTTCGTAATTATCAATGAAACTGGACTGTTATATAGAAGTTTTATTATCCATTGAAATGTGACATTTTCATATTATTTCACTTGATTGCAATTAGTAAGTCGTTTATTCTCACAAATTTTATCAATAATTGTCACTGTAAAAGTATTATGGTGAAAAATAAAATGTTCCTGGCAATTCAAAATGGAGGAGGAATTGAAGAAACCTGACAGAGGTGCAAATGCCAAAGGCTACGACCCTCCTAAACTGAACACCAATAGGAAACCTGAGATCGCTAGCTGAAGAATGTGACCTGGAACTTTGAGACCCAATGACTTAAGGCTTATTGTCACCTTGGTTCTTGTTTGTTCTATCTCCATTTACTGAAAAACTGGAGATCTTTTAGTATGTAGAAGAGGTATAACAAATGCACACTTTGACACTTGTTTAAAGTGAGTTGTGGCACTTATCAAGTTGTTTCACATTTCCGATTTATTCTAACTCCTTATCATAATACTAAAGTCGCAAACGTTTAACGTCGAATTTCTCAATTATGCAAAAAGTGGAGTTGGAACTTGGAGCAGACAAGAACCGTACTAAGGTCACCTTATCGGCATCGCTACCACTGAAAACATACCTGATGTCAGGGTTAGGATTTGAATTGCCGTGCTGGGTCACGCTTTGTTTATTTCATGTCATCATTGATTTTAGCCAGTGCAAACGTCCTTGAACTATTATCGTGGACAGTTTGTTTTTGTAGCGCTTTTTCTTGGAGATGGAAAGAAAGTGGGGCAAGATAGAACGAATGGATAAATTAACAGTGACGGTGCAGTTTTCGACCCCATGGCTTGGGTGTACTTTAGCAAGGGAAGACGGGGCGAATAAGGAGTGAATAAATTCGTACATAAAACGTAGAGGGTGGAGAGACTTTGCGAAGGCTTTTGACATGCTAATTTAACTTTGGCTGTTACTATTAATAGACTGCGAGCTGAGCTCGAAATGGATGCACCAATCAAATTTGAGCAGTTGGCTGGGGTTGCAGAAGATATAAGCGAAGCCATCTTTAGGTTTACTCACTCCATGCAGATCCTTCCTTCTGCGAGGGCGTCGGCTTAAGATTCGGCCTGAGAGAATCATGAGACTGTTAAAGACATGTCTATGTCCTTGATAGACAATGGAAATTACCCACAGCTATTTTCTCCAGTTCCCTGATATCGTTTCAGGAAACCAATCGTAAGTTTCGAGACAGTGCGTCGACGATGACGTGAATCTGACCCTAATCTTCCAGTAGAAGTACTACCAAAGGATGCAAGACTATAATGTTTTTACTTGCAATTAAGATCTAGAATGAGTGTCTGGTATACGCATTTGTAAATTGTAATTGATGTGTCTGGATGAGGCTGGGTGTCAGGGTTAGAATTTGAATTGCCGTGCTGGGTCACGGTTTTGTTTATTTCATGTCATCATTGATTTTGGCCAGTGCAAACGTCCTTGAACTATTCCCGTGGACAGGTTGTTTTTGAAACGCTTTTTCTTAGAGATGGAAAGAAAGTGGGGCAAGATAGAACGAATGGATAAATTAACAGTGACGATGCAGTTTTCAACCCCGTGGTTTGGGTGTACTTTAACAGGGAAAGACGGGGCGAATAAGGAGTGAATAAATTCGTACATAAAACGTTTAGGGTGTAGAGACTTTGCGAACGCTTTTGACATAGTTGAGTAACTTTGGCTGTTACTATTAATAGACTGCGAGCTGAGCTCGAAATGGATGCACCAATCAAAATTGAGCAGTTCGCTGGGATTTGCAGAAGATAAGCGGAGACATCTTTATGCTAGTTCACTTCCATGTAGATCCTTCCATCTACGAGGGCGGTCGGCTAAGGTTCAGCCAGAGAGAACCATAAGACTGTTAAATGCATGTCTATGTCCTGGATAGACAATGAAATAATCCACAGCTATTTTCTCCAGTTCCCTGAAATCGTTTCAGGGAACCAATCGTAAGTGTCTTCACAATGATTCGAGATGATGTGAATCTGACCCTAATTTTCCAGTAGAAGTGCTACCAAAGGAATGCAAGACTATAATGTTTGTTACTTGCAATTAGATCTAGAATGAGTGTCTGGAATATACATTTGTAAATTGTAAATTGATGTGTCTGGATGAGGCTGGGGATTGCCAGCCCATCCTAGAGCAGATCTAGATCTATCTTAACTACGTCAGTGTGTCTTGACGGTTTGATCTTTTATAAGTAATTAACTGAGTTAACATTGTCGTCTGAGACATAAGAATATTATTTGTGAGATGGTATGGCAGAGTAATTTCTAAAACCTCTCGATATTTTATTAAATGCAGTCGAACACGTAAATTTATAGTTAACCATCCCCGTAAAACACGAGCACAGTAATCCCCATCTGTAACACTCGAGGGCACACCCTTCCTTGAACTCGTAACACTGGAGAGGGACCCTTAAAAGAACTTTAGATAACGCCATGCCATAGATAAATTATTTAACACCTATTGTATTTTTTTATTCCATCATTTAATATTGTACTCTTGTAATATTATGTTTTCAGGTCCTTTTTATTATCGACTTTAGACAATTTGTATTAATCTAATATTTTGTATTTCAATTTCATATGGTGAACTCAACATCCCATTGACCCGTGGACACCGGCGAGGGAACCCTTTCATCATCCAGATCTACCTCAGACAGAAATACAGTTTTGGGCTTGGAGCTATGGATTGAGGATATTAACATCTGAATTCCTCAAAAACAAAGTTAAGTGAATCATCTATCTAACAGTCTTGAGGAGGGCGACGTACTTTCCGCTCTGTGTTTGTTCCAGGCCATTTTACTATTTACTATATGTTTAGTTTAAGTGCGGGAGGTTGGTTGGGGTCATAGTTTAGCATATCTTCTTTGCCATTACGAAGGATATTGGAGTGCCTTGGTGGCTATTTATAATAACTCGGGGGGATTTGCTTCACTGTGAATAGTTCTATTAGGGATCCATTATTCGTATAGACTGTGGCGTTTCTTACTTCCTCACTTTTCTTTAGGAAGATGTCTCTCCTGTCTTTCTTCTTAAACTATCTGTAATATAAGTTAGGACTTGTAGGGTCTGTTATCGTTCGTTTTACTTGTCAGTATACGTCCTGTTTATTGTATTTCTTTTTGCTTATTATAAACTTTGAACTACTATACTAACATTGATATGTTTGCAATATATGCCTGAGGTGTTTCACGTGCTAAAACCACGTTGAATTGTAATCTGGTATTGACATATGAGAGAGAGGGATATAATAATTTTTGGTTCACGTGACAATTTCACGTTGAAGATAGATCTAGAGAGAATAATTTTGCAATGGTAACAGAAGACACTGCGTGTGCGCATTTTGAGAAGAGAGAGATATTTCAAATTTGTCGTGTTGAGAGAGAGATATAGTTTTGATTCATCGCATTGAGAGAGCGATTCGTTTTTGACAGTGATAACAGAGGACACTGGTTCGTCGCGTTGAGAGAGACATAAATTTTGAGAGTGATCACTCAAGACATTAATTTATCGCAGTAAAGGCGATATATATATTTTATTGCAGTGGGAGCAACGGATAGACGGCACTGCCTTACTAGAATTTATATTGAGAGAGAGAGAGAGACATAAAGTCTTTGCAGTTTAAGTGATACTGCCTCTAATTTTTAGAGAGAGAGATAGAACGTTCTTTTCGCGAAGCAATGCTAACATAAGACACTGAATTAATATTAACAGTCAATAACTGTTCATATAATATAGTTGATACCGCGATATACCTTAATAGTAGGTAAATACTTACTATTTACAGACTTTAACATATCATGGCTGAGTTTCTTAAATACTTAGAATCTGCCAAAGTTCTGGGCATACCAGAGGAAGAACGCGCCGCGTGGTGCGAACGACACGTACAACAAGACCGAGAGCACGAGGATCGAAAAGAAGAAAGAGAAAGAGAAAGAGAAAAAGAGAAAGAGAGAGAAAAGGAAAGAGAAAGAGAAAGGGAAAAAGAGGCCGTAGAGAAAGAAAAAAGAGAGCATGAACTTGCAATGAAAAAGTTAGAGCAACAATCGCTTGTAACACCCACTACTGCCACCAATACTTATGCTACTAAACCAAAACTACCACCATTTAATGAAAAACTCGACCGGATCGACGCATATCTACATCGGTTCGAGCTACACGCTAAATGCGTCGGATGGCAGCAGGCGATGTACAGTTCATGCCTGTCTAATTTATTAACGGGTAAGGCTTTAGAAGTATTTCACAGCCTTAAAGTAGAAGATGCCAACGATTATGACAAGCTTAAAACAGCACTGCTTAAACGATTCCAGCATACCGAGGATGGCTTTCATCAAAGATTTCGCTCATGTAAACCTGAGCCATCTGAAAATTTCTCAACTTATGTGAATCGGCTGAAACATTATTTAGATCGCTGGATTGAGCTCGCGAACGTAACTACCGGAAATTATTCCCAACTTTACGATTTGGTCTTAAAGGACCAAATTTATACGGCATGTCATTCCGATTTAGTCGCCCACCTTAAAGAGAGGGCACCGACATCCTCTGAAGAAATCACATCGTGCGCGGAACGATACGCGTCCGCCCACCCAAATCGTCCTTTGGCAAAGCCTTCGACTACAACACTGTGTTATGCCAACGTAGGCAAAGGAGCGCCAACCGGACACGATCGTTCAAGGCCGACTCGTCGTCAGGCCCCAAATTCACGCTCTCAATCAGAGCCGCCTTTTATTAGACAGAGAGATGTCCCGAATCGAGGTAATGTATCCCCGCGTCGAGGATACCAGAGTTATTCTTTTTACGAGCCTCGCCCATATTATCGTGGCAACTATCCAGGCCAACAATATAACCGGCCTCAGGGACCACCGCGACGAGTGCATTTTGATGATAATCATAATTATAATAGACCACAGAGTCTTCCTTATCGTGGAAACGATCCTAATCGTACTATATGTTTTAGGTGTAATAGGGTAGGCCACATACAGAGATTTTGTAAGGTGAAATTGCAGTCAGCAAATGCCTGCTCGGTTAAACCTACACTTTATGAGACTGACGGTCATAATGAATCTTCGTGACAATCAAAATCTATTCCAGTCATGTCCGCCCTACATGAACTGGATGAATTAACATTCTACCAGGGCCGCGTGAACGCTATTCGCGCTTCTGTTCTACGTGACTCCGGATGCACGACTATCGGCGTTCGACAGTCACTAGTCCGTCCAACACAATTTTTGGACAAGGAGGTAACTTGTATTACTTTTGGCGGATCTGTAGAGCGATTCCGTCTTGCAGAAGTTTATATTGATACACCTTTTCTCACAGGTATTGTTACTGCATGTGTACTGCCTAATCCAGTGGCTGATATAATCATAGGGAATGTACCTCAAGTAAATAAGTTTCCTATCGGTAACTTGGAAATTTGGACCGAGGAGGAAAGTGTTGCTTGTGCGACAACACGCCTACAATCGAGTCGACGAGCAGACAGTCCATTGAGTAATCCTACTATTGAAGTGAACATAACGTCTAGTGCATTTCATGATGAGCAACATTCAGATCCCACATTGAAGCATTTGTTTGCTAAGGTTGATCCTACCGCACCGGATACCTCTAAGTTTCTTATTAAAGATGACTTATTATATCGTAATTTTCAGAGTAAGCGAGAGACCGTTATGCAACTTGTAGTACCGAGATCTTTTCGTCGCGACATTATTCGTCTCGCGCATGACACTTCCTTGGCAGGTCACCAGGGAAAGGCCAGAACTAAGTCTAGAATACTATCGCAATTTTTTTGGCCCAGTATTTACGCAGATGTAAACCGGTTCGTATCAACATGTGACGTATGTCAGAGACGTACTCCTAAAGGAAGAGCATCGCGAGCTCCTCTGCAGGAGATGCCAATGGTCTCCAGACCATTTGAGCGCGTTGCCGTAGATATAGTTGGTCCCCTACACAAGTCAGACAGAGGACATCGTTTTATACTTTCTGTCATTGACTACGCAACCCGTTGGCCAGAGGCCATTCCGCTAAAAGACATTTCAGCTGATCATGTCGCTGAAGCTCTTATTACTGTTTTTTCGCGTCTTGGGTTTCCGGTTGAAATTTTATCGGACAGAGGTCCACAGTTTACCTCTGAGCTTTTTAAGAAAGTCTTGGAGTTGGTCGGGATTAAACAAAGATTGACATCTCCATATCACCCACAGTCTAATGGCTGCTGTGAACGTTGGAATGCTACCATGAAAAGTATGCTTGCGCGAGTTTCCGCCGACAAACCGAGTGATTGGGATCGACAACTCCCCGCTATTCTTTTTGCATACCGAGAACTGCCGAACGCATCGACAGGTTTTTCCCCCTTCGAATTATTGTATGGTCGTAAGCCGCGTGGTCCAATGGCCATACTTCATGATTTAGTCGCCGGATCAGACACTGACGACAACGATACGCGTTCTGCATATCAATACGTTGTAGACTTGCGCCATCAAATTCTTAACGCATGTCAGCTCGCACAAAAATCTTCAGCTGCGCATGCGAGTCTTTATAAACAATATCGTGATCAAGGTAGCCGATTGCGAACCTTGGCCGTCGGAGACCAAACTCTTGTTCTCCTTCCGGAAACGAAAAATAAACTCCTTCTTACATGGAAGGGACCTTTTAAAGTTCTAAAGAGACTTTCTCGAGTAAATTATCTTATCAAGATTTGAGGACAGGACAAAGTCTTCCATATAAATATGTTAAAGCAGTACCTGTCCGACGATGATAATCGACAGAATAATCGCCGAAATGTAATTGTTCAGGCCAATGCGGCCTTAGTTTCAGTTGACGATGATGATCCTATTAAGATAGAGAATTCAATCCCCGCACTTCGATCTTCTGAAAACACTTCGGATGTAAATATAAATCCAGATTTATCTGAATCGCAAAGACAAGATATAAGAGATTTGCTTAACGAGTTTACTACAGTCTTTACTGATCTACCAGGTAATACTTCTTTGGTACAGCATGTTATAAGATTAAAGACGGATATACCCGTCTTTGTTAAACCATATCCGCGTCCGCTGCACGCACAGGAGACTATAATGACCGAGGTACGTAACATGTTTCAATTGGGAGTGATAGAGCGATCGACGAGTCCATATAACTCATCCATCGTCTTAGTGAAAAAAAAAGATGATACAGTGCGTTTTTGTATTGACTATCGTAAACTTAATGAGGTTACGATATATGACGCGGAACCGATTCCCAACCAGGAGAATCTTTTTGCTCAGTTAGCGAGGGCAACGATTTTTTCTAAAATTGATCTTTCCAAAGGCTATTGGCAAATTCCGCTTGATGAGAATAGCAAGCAATATACCGCTTTTCAGACTCCGTTGGGTCTTATGCAGTGGCGCTATATGCCTTTCGGGTTAGTTACAGCCCCTGCTACTTTCGCCCGGATGATGACAATATTACTCCAGGGTATGAATTCCGTATTGTCGTATTTTGACGACATTTGTATTTATGAAACCGATTGGTCGGGCCACCTCGCAGCCCTACGACAAGTTTTTATTGCTCTTCGTCGAGCTGGCCTTACGGCGAAACCCAGTAAGGTGTTTTTAGGATATAATGAAATTAATTTTCTGGGCCATACAATTGCCCACGGCGTTCAGACTCCAGATGACAAGAAGATAACTACCATCTTAAAGCTCCAACCTCCTCGAACTAAGAAAGAAGTTCCTAGTTTATTGGGCTTTCTTAACTATTATAGGAAATTCATTCCAAATTTTTCTTCGCTTACAGCTCCGTTATCGGACCTCACAAGAAAGAATTTTCCTAATAAAGTGAAATGGACAACCGAATGTGCTGATACACTTCGTACCGTTCAACAACTGTTTTCCACCTCCCCCATTCTCATACTGCCAGACATAAACCAAATATTTATTGTCCGCACTGATGCGTCGGACAAGGGATTGGGAGCTGTGTTATTACAGGAACGAGACGATACCTTGCGGCCATGTCTATACGCCAGCCGCAAGTTGCTAGATAGGGAATGCCGCTATGCAATTATCGAGCGAGAGTGCCTCGCTATCATTTTTGCTGTAAAGGCATTTTCGCGATATCTACTCATGTCCGAGTTTATAATTGAAACGGACCATCGTCCGTTGTTATTCTTAAAGACTAACAGGGCTAAAAATGCTCGATTAACGAGGTGGAGTCTTGCACTCCAGGAATACCGGTTTGTAATCCGTGCTATCCCTGGCGGTGACAATTCCCAAGCTGATATTTTGTCACGTCTCATTTAATTTCCTATTAGAGAGTGTTGTGTCTTGTATTGGGGTTGGATAGTGCTTGTCCCCCTCAATTCTAGACGGTGGATGGATTCACATTTATCTTGTTCATTACTTTATGAACCATTTTTACAATCCTTTTTTGTGAATATCCTTTTTCCACCAGCGTCATTCCTGACTGTGACCTGAACTTCTGGCAAACCTGACGCCCTTGTCAGCGGGTCAATGAGATGGAGACATGGCAAACCAAGCTACCAGAGCTACTGCTGCCATTGGATACCACAGTATTTTAATTAACAATATATTGTGTGTGAATGTGTATATAAGCAGCAATTGTGTGTGTTAACTATATAATTATAAGCCTATTTCTTCAGTAAGGCTTCATTATTTGATAATAGTTATACTTTAACCCAGCAGTATACAGTGATATACTCATTATTATTATAGATGTTTCTGAGAATTTTGATTGTGTGCAGTAAGAATGTTTAAATAGAATAAATTCTATAGAACGTGGCATTAATAATTGTATGCTGTTTGTCCATCCAATATGCACGTTCTTAGTTAGATTTTTCTTCTCAAGCTTAAGTCTCATCTTTCTACAGTACTACTTAAGCCCCTACCACAATAACTTTGGGATTTCTTGGATCTTATCGTGTAAATTTTTCTTAAAATTTTCACTGGGGTGGGGGATATGTCAGGGTTAGAATTTGAATTGCCGTGCTGGGTCACGGTTTTGTTTATTTCATGTCATCATTGATTTTGGCCAGTGCAAACGTCCTTGAACTATTCCCGTGGACAGGTTGTTTTTGAAACGCTTTTTCTTAGAGATGGAAAGAAAGTGGGGCAAGATAGAACGAATGGATAAATTAACAGTGACGATGCAGTTTTCAACCCCGTGGTTTGGGTGTACTTTAACAGGGAAAGACGGGGCGAATAAGGAGTGAATAAATTCGTACATAAAACGTTTAGGGTGTAGAGACTTTGCGAACGCTTTTGACATAGTTGAGTAACTTTGGCTGTTACTATTAATAGACTGCGAGCTGAGCTCGAAATGGATGCACCAATCAAAATTGAGCAGTTCGCTGGGATTTGCAGAAGATAAGCGGAGACATCTTTATGCTAGTTCACTTCCATGTAGATCCTTCCATCTACGAGGGCGGTCGGCTAAGGTTCAGCCAGAGAGAACCATAAGACTGTTAAATGCATGTCTATGTCCTGGATAGACAATGAAATAATCCACAGCTATTTTCTCCAGTTCCCTGAAATCGTTTCAGGGAACCAATCGTAAGTGTCTTCACAATGATTCGAGATGATGTGAATCTGACCCTAATTTTCCAGTAGAAGTGCTACCAAAGGAATGCAAGACTATAATGTTTGTTACGTGCAATTAGATCTAGAATGAGTGTCTGGAATATACATTTGTAAATTGTAAATTGATGTGTCTGGATGAGGCTGGGGATTGCCAGCCCATCCTAGAGCAGATCTAGATCTATCTTAACTACGTCAGTGTGTCTTGACGGTTTGATCTTTTATAAGTAATTAACTGAGTTAACATTGTCGTCTGAGACATAAGAATATTATTTGTGAGATGGTATGGCAGAGTAATTTCTAAAACCTCTCGATATTTTATTAAATGCAGTCGAACACGTAAATTTATAGTTAACCATCCCCGTAAAACACGAGCACAGTAATCCCCATCTGTAACACTCGAGGGCACACCCTTCCTTGAACTCGTAACACTGGGGATTGCCAGCCCATCCTAGAGCAGATCTAGATCTATCTTAACTACGTCAGTGTGTCTTGACGGTTTGATCCTTTATAAGCTATTACTGAGTTAATATTGTCGTCTGAGACATAAGAATATTATTTGTGAGATAGTAGGCAGATTATATTTCTGAAGATAAATAATTACTAAGTAAACTGTGAATGAGTCAGAATGATATGGATTTTCTAATCTTTTAAGAATCTAGAGGAGACTTCTAGTTATGTATTATAGTATTTTCATTTGATGCTGCTGATGTTGTCCTTTTAATATGTAAACGATAGACGAAATTGTTAGGAAATTTAAGTAATAAATTTGTGGCCCTACAAGGTCCTTGATATAACTTACTCGAAATTGTTATTAGTGTATGTGGCATGGTATGGCAGAGTAATTTTGTAAAACCTCTCGATATTTATTAAATGCAGTCGAACACCTAAATTCCATAATATACCACCCCGTAACATTTGAGGGCATACCCCAATCTGTAACACTGGAGAGGGACCCTTAAAGAACTTAATAACGCCATGCCATTTAGATAAATTATTTAAAACCTATTGTATTTTTATTCCATTATTTGATATTGTACTCTTGTAATAGTATGTTTTCAGGTCCTTTTATTATAGATTTTAGGCAATTTCTATTAATTTAATATTGTGTTTCAATTTCATATGGTGAACTCAACATCCCATTGACCCGTGGACACCGGCGAGGGAACCCTTTCACCGTACAGATCTACCTCAGACAGAAATACAGTTTTTTGGGCTTGGAGCTATGGATTAAGGATATTACCATCTGAATTCCTCAAAAAGAAAGATAAGTGATCCATCTAACTAACAGTCTTGAGGAGGGCGACGTACTTTCCGCTCTGTGTTTGTTCCAGGCCATTTTACTATTTACTATATGTTTAGTTTAAGTGCGGGAGGTTGGTTGGGATCATAGTTTAGCATATCTTCTTTGCCATTACGAAGGATATTGGAGTGCCTTGGTGGCTATTTATAATAACTCGGGGGGATTTGCTTCACTGTGAATAGTTCTTTTAGGGATCCATTATTCGTATAGATTGTGGCGTTTTTCTTACTTCCTCACTTGTCTTTAGGAAGATGTCTCTCCTGTTTTCTTCTCAAACTTTCTGTAAAATAAGTTAGGACTTGTAGGGTCTGTTATCGTTCGTTTTACTTGTCAGTATAGCGTCCTGTTTATTGTATTTCTTTTTGCTTATTATAAACTTTAAACTACTATACTAACATTGATATGTTTACAATACATGCCTGAGGTGTTTCACGTGCTAAAACCACGTTGAATTATAATCTGGTATTGACATATGAGAGAGAGAGATATAATAAATTTTTGTTCACGTGACAATTTCACGTTGAAGATAGAGAGAATAATTTGCAGTGGTAACAGAAGACACTGCGTGTGCGCATTTTGAGAAGAGAGAGATATTTCAAATTTGTCGTGTTGAGAGAGAGATATATTTTTGATTCATCGCATTGAGAGAGCGATTCGTTTTTGACATTGATAACAAAGGACACTGGTTCGTCGCGTTGAGAGAGACGTAAATTTTGAGAGTGATCACTCAAGACATTAATTTATCGCAGTAAAGGCGATATATATATTTTATTGCAGTGGGAGCAACGGATAGACGGCACTGCCTTACTAGAATTCATATTCAGAGAGAGAGAGAGAGATAAAGTGTTTGCAGTTTAAGTGATACTGCCTGTAATTTTCAGAGAGAGAGATAGAACGTTCTTTTCGCGAAGCAGTGCTAACATAAGACACTGAATTAATATTAACAGTCAATAACTGTTCATATAATATAATTGATACCGCGATACACCTTAATAGTAGGTAAATACTTACTATTTACAGACTTTAACATATCATGGCTGAGTTTCTTAAATACATTGAATCTGCCAAAGTTCTGGGCATACCAGAAGAAGAACGCGCCTCGTGGTGCGAACGACAATTACAGCAAGACCGAGATCGTGAGGATCGAAAAGAAGCAAGAGAAAGAGAAAGAGAAAAAGAAGTAGAAAGAGAAAAGGAAAGAGAAAGAGAGAGAGAAAAAGAAGAAAGAGAAAGAGAAAAAGAAGAAAGAGAAAGAGAAAAAGAAAGAGAGAGAGAAAAGGAAAGACAGCATGAACTCGCAATGAAAAAGTTAGAGCAACAATCGCTTGTAACACCCACCACTGCCACCAATACTTATGCTACTAAACCAAAACTACCACCATTTAATGAAAAACTCGACCGGATCGACGCATATTTACATCGGTTCGAGCTACACGCTAAATGCGTCGGATGGCAGCAGGCGATGTACAGTTCATGCCTGTCCAATTTATTAACAGGTAAGGCTTTAGAAGTATTTCATAGCCTCAAAGTAGAGGATGCCAACGACTATGACAAGCTTAAAACAGCACTGCTGAAGCGATTCCAGCATACCGAGGATGGCTTTCATCAAAGATTTCGCTCATGTAAACCTGAGCCATCTGAAAATTTCTCAACTTATGTGAATCGACTGAAACATTATTTAGATCGCTGGATCGAGCTCGCGAACGTAACTACCGGAAATTATGTTCAACTTTATGATTTGGTCTTGAAGGACCAAATCTATACCGCATGTCATTTCGATTTGGTTGCCCACCTTAAAGAGAGGGCACCGACATCCTCTGAAGAAATCACATCGTGCGCGGAACGGTATGCGTCCGCCCACCCAAATCGTCCTTTGGCAAAGCCTTCAACTATAGCACCGTGTTATGCCAACGTAGGCAAAGGAGCGCCAACCGGACACGATCGTTCAAGGCCGACTCGTCGTCAGGCCCCAAATCCGCGCTCTCAATCAGAGCCGCCTTTTTTTAGACAGAGAGATTTTCCGAATCGAGGTAATGTATCCCCGCGTCGAGGATACCAGAGCTATTCTTTTTATGAACCTCGCCCATATTATCGTGGCAACTATCCAGGCCAACAATATAACCGGCCTCAGGGACCGCCGCGACGAGTGCATTTTGATGATAATCATAATTATAATAGACCGCAGAGTCTTCCTTATCGTGGAAACGATCCTAATCGTACTATATGTTTTAGGTGTAATAGGGTAGGCCACATACAGAGATTTTGTAATGTGAAATTGGAAGCAGCAAATGCCTGCTCGGTTAAATCTACACCTTATGAGACTGACGGTCATTCTAAATCTTCATCGCAATCAAAGTCTATTCCAGTCATGTCCGCCCTACATGAACTGGGGGAACTAACATTTTACCAGGGCCGCGTGAACGCGATTCGCGCTTCTGTTCTACGTGACTCCGGATGCACGACTATCGGCGTTCGACAGTCACTAGTCCGTCCAACACAATTTTTGGATAAAGAGGTAACTTGTATTACTTTTGGCGGATCTGTAGAGCGATTCCGTCTTGCAGAAGTTTATATTGATACACCTTTTCTCACAGGTATTGTTACCGCATGTGTACTGCCTAATCCAGTGGCTGATATAATCATAGGGAATGTACCTCAAGTAAATAAGTTTCCTATCGGTAACTTGGAAATTTGGACTGACGATGAGAGTGTTGCTTGTGCGACAACACGCCTACAATCGAGTCGACGAGCAGACAGTCCATTGAGTAATCCTACTATTGAACTGAACATAACGTCTAATGCATTTCATGATGAGCAACATTCAGATCCCACATTGAAACATTTGTTTGCTAAGGTTGATCCTACCGCACCGGATACCTCTAAGTTTCTTATTAAAGATGACTTATTATATCGTAATTTTCGGAGTAAGCGAGAGACCGTTATGCAACTTGTAGTACCGAGATCTTTTCGTCGCGACATTATTCGTCTCGCGCATGACACTTCCTTGGCGGGTCACCAGGGAAAGGCCAGAACTAAGTCTCGAATACTATCGCAATTTTTTTGGCCTAGTATTTACGCAGATGTAAACCGGTTCGTATCAACATGTGACGTATGTCAGAGACGTACTCCTAAAGGAAGAGCATCGCGAGCTCCTCTGCAGGAGATGCCTATGGTCTCCAGACCATTTGAGCGCGTTGCCGTAGATATAGTTGGGCCTCTACACAAGTCAGACAGAGGACATCGTTTTATACTTTCTGTCATTGACTACGCAACCCGTTGGCCAGAGGCCATTCCGCTAAAAGACATTTCAGCTGATCATGTCGCTGAAGCCCTCATTGCTATTTTTTCGCGTCTTGGGTTTCCGGTTGAAATTTTATCGGACAGAGGTCCACAGTTTACCTCTGAGCTTTTTAAGAAAGTCTTGGAATTGGTCGGGATTAAACAAAGATTGACATCTCCATACCACCCACAGTCTAATGGCTGCTGTGAACGGTGGAATGCTACCATGAAAAGTATGCTTGCGCGAGTTTCCGCCGACAAGCCGAGTGATTGGGATCGACAACTCCCCGCTATTCTTTTTGCATACCGAGAACTGCCGAACGCATCGACGGGTTTTCCCCCCTTCGAATTATTGTATGGTCGCAAGCCGCGTGGTCCAATGGCCATACTTCATGATTTATTCGCCGGATCAGGCACCGACGACAATGATACGCGGTCTGCATATCAATACTTTGTAGACTTACGCCATCGAATACTTAACGCATGTCAGCTCGCACAAAAATCTTCAGCTGCGCATGCTAGTCTTTATAAACAATATCGTGATCAAGGTAGCCGATTGCGAACCTTGACCGTCGGAGACCAAACTCTTGTTCTCCTTCCGGAGACGAAAAATAAACTCCTTCTTACATGGAAGGGACCTTTTAAAGTTCTAAAGAGACTTTCTCGAGTAAATTATCTTATCAGGATTCGGGGACAGGACAAAGTCTTCCATATAAATATGTTAAAGCAGTACCTGTCGGATGATGATAATCGACAGAATAATCGCCGAAATGTGGTTGCTCAGGCCAATGCGGCCTTGGTTTCAGTTGACGATGATGATCCTATTAAGATAGAGAATTCAATCCCCGCACTTCGATCTTCTGAAAACACTTCGGATGTAAATATAAATCCAGATTTATCTGAATCGCAAAGACAAGATATAACAGATTTGCTTAACGAGTTTACTACAGTCTTTACTGATCTACCAGGTAATACTTCTTTGGTACAACATGTTATAAGATTAAAGACGGATATACCCGTCTTTGTTAAACCATACCCGCGTCCGCTGCACGCACAGGAGACTATAATAACCGAGGTACGTAACATGTTTCACCTGGGAGTGATAGAGCGATCGACGAGCCCATATAACTCACCCATCGTCTTAGTGAAAAAAAAAGATGATACCGTGCGTTTTTGTATTGACTATCGTAAACTTAATGAGGTTACGATATATGACGCTGAACCGATTCCCAACCAGGAGAATCTTTTTGCTCAGTTAGCCAGGGCAACGATTTTTTCTAAAATTGATCTTTCCAAAGGCTATTGGCAAATTCCGCTTGATGAGAATAGCAAGCAATATACCGCTTTTCAGACTCCGTTGGGCCTTATGCAGTGGCGCTATATGCCTTTCGGGTTAGTTACAGCCCCTGCTACTTTCGCCCGTATGATGACAATATTGCTCCAGGGTATGAATTCCGTATTGTCGTATTTTGACGACATTTGTATTTATGAAACCGATTGGTCGGGACACCTCGCAGCCCTACGACAAGTTTTTATTGCTCTTCGTCGAGCTGGCCTTACGGCGAAACCCAGTAAGGTGTTTTTAGGATATAATGAAATTAATTTTCTGGGCCATACAATTGCCCACGGCGTTCAGACTCCTGATGACAAGAAGATAACTACCATCTTAAAGCTCCAACCACCTCGAACTAAGAAAGAAGTTCGTAGTTTATTGGGCTTTCTTAACTATTATAGGAAATTCATTCCAAATTTTTCTTCGCTTACAGCGCCGTTGTCGGACCTCACAAGAAAGAATTTTCCTAATAAAGTGAAATGGACAACCCAATGTGCTGATACACTTCGTACCGTTCAACGACTGTTTTCCACTTCCCCCATTCTCATACTTCCAGATATTAACCAAATATTTATTGTCCGCACTGATGCGTCGGACAAGGGATTGGGAGCTGTGTTATTACAGGAACGAGACGATACCTTGCGGCCATGTCTATACGCCAGCCGCAAGTTGCTAGATAGGGAATGCCGCTATGCAATTATCGAGCGAGAGTGCCTCGCTATCATTTTTGCTGTAAAGGCATTTTCGCGATATCTACTCATGTCCGAGTTTATAATTGAAACGGACCATCGTCCGTTGTTATTCTTAAAGACTAACAGGGCTAAAAATGCTCGATTAACGAGATGGAGTCTTGCACTCCAGGAATACCGGTTTGTTATCCGGTCTATGCCTGGCGGTGACAATTCCCAAGCTGATATTTTGTCACGTCTCATTTAAATTCCTATTAAAGAGTGTTGTGTCTTGTATTGGGGTTGGATAGTGCTTGTCCCCCTCAATTCTAGACGGTGGATGGATTCACATTTATCTTGTTCATTACTTTATGAACCAGTTTTACAATCCTTTTTTGTGAATATCCTCTTTCCACCAGCGTCATTCCTGACTGTGACCTGAACTTCTGGCAAACCTGACGCCCTTGTCAGCGGGTCAATGAGATGGAGACATGGCAAACCAAGCTACCAGAGCTACTGCTGCCATTGGATACCACAGTATTTTAATTAACAATATATTGTGTGTGAATGTGTATATAAGCAGCAATTGTGTGTGTTGACTAGATAATTATTAGCCTATCCCTTCGGTAAGGCTTCATTATTTTATAATAGTTATACTGTAATCCAGCAGTATACAGTGATATACTCATTATTATTATAGATGTTCCTTAGAATTTTGATTGTGTGCAGTAAGAATGTTTAAATAGGATAAATTCTATAGAACGTGACATCAATAATTGTATGCTTTTTGTCCATCCAATATGCACGTTCTTATTTAGATTTTTCTTCTCAAGCTTAAGGCTCATCTTTCTACAGTACTACTTAAGCCCCTACCACAATAACTTTGGGATTTTTTGGATCCTATCGTGTAAATTTTTCTTAAAATTTTCACTGGGGTGGGGGATATGTCAGGGTTAGGATTTGAATTGCCGTACTGGGTCACGCTTTGTTTATTTCATGTCATCATTGATTTTAGCCAGTGCAAACGTCCTTGAACTATTATCGTGGACAGTTTGTTTTTGTAGCGCTTTTTCTTGGAGATGGAAAGAAAGTGGGGCAAGATAGAACGAATGGATAAATTAACAGTGACGGTGCAGTTTTCGACCCCGTGGCTTGGGTGTACTTTAGCAAGGGAAGACGGGGCGAATAAGGAGTGAATAAATTCGTACATAAAACGTAGAGGGTGGAGAGACTTTGCGAAGGCTTTTGACCTGCTAATTTAACTTTGTCTGTTACTATTAATAGACTGCGAGCTGAGCTCGAAATGGATGCACCAATCAAATTTGAGCAGTTGGCTGGGGTTGCAGAAGATATAAGCGAAGCCATCTTTAGGTTTACTCACTCCATGCAGATCCTTCCTTCTGCGAGGGCCTCGGCTTAAGATTCGGCCTGAGAGAATCATGAGACTGTTAAAGACATGTCTATGTCCTTGATAGACAATGGAAATTACCCACAGCTATTTTCTCCAGTTCCCCGATATCGTTTCAGGGAACCAATCGTAAGTTTCGAGACAGTGCGTCGACGATGACGTGAATCTGACCCTAATCTTCCAGTAGAAGTACTACCAAAGGATGCAAGACTATAATGTTTTTACTTGCAATTAAAATCTAGAATGAGTGTCTGGTATACGCATTTGTAAATTGTAATTGATGTGTCTGGATGAGGCTGGGGATTGCCAGCCCATCCTAGAGCAGATCTAGATCTATCTTAACTACGTCAGTGTGTCTTGACGGTTTGATCCTTTATAAGCTATTACTGAGTTAATATTGTCGTCTGAGACATAAGAATATTATTTGTGAGATAGTAGGCAGATTATATTTCTGAAGATAAATAATTACTAAGTAAACTGTGAATGAGTCAGAATGATATGGATTTTCTAATCTTTTAAGAATCTAGAGGAGACTTCTAGTTATGTATTATAGTATTTTCATTTGATGCTGCTGATGTTGTCCTTTTAATATGTAAACGATAGACGAAATTGTTAGGAAATTTAAGTAATAAATTTGTGGCCCTACAAGGTCCTTGATATAACTTACTCGAAATTGTTATTAGTGTATGTGGCATGGTATGGCAGAGTAATTTTGTAAAACCTCTCGATATTTATTAAATGCAGTCGAACACCTAAATTCCATAATATACCACCCCGTAACATTTGAGGGCATACCCCAATCTGTAACACCTGACATGTCTTTGACAACCACAGTTTCTCAAACCGGGGTGTGTGATAAGCGTGTTCTCGCTGATTCTCAGTGATGTCTGAATGATTCATCACAGACATCTTCATTTGGGTAAAAAACTGGGCTCCTCTCAAGTCAAGATTTGCAGCAATACCGGTATCATGTTGCACCGTCGGTCACAAAAACATGCTGAAAAGAGAAGAATACTGGCGAAAGACTACGTGTCGTCACACTTTCAAACGAAATCTTCGATCGAAAAGTATAATTTCTATTTTATTATGCAGCTGTTCCCACCAAAGCGTGTTTTTTTTTTCTGCGCATGTTTTTGACCAGTGTATTTTTTTTTTTTCCGAAAAGTATTATATCTAAAAACTATACTTGCATGGGTTAGTGTTTGGAGAAATCACGTCGACAGGATAATGGTCACACTGTGCTAGGAAGAAGCCAAGAAGATATAGCACAGAATATAGCACAATGATAGGACAGCAAGAAACCCTACCAGGAGCGGCCACCACCTACCTGTTGCTTAGATTGGAACACTTACAATAAAAATAGAAGTGTATTTTTTATCCGGAAAACGCGCGTATTCAGTAAGTGAAAAAGACGCGCAGGACGTGCCTGGAAGACACGCCTTATGAGAGCAGGCTTTAAGCTTACTTTGAACTTACTTATCCTGAACTGTGAAGCCTGAGAAGCTTTCCATCTCCTTTATGACTGGTCATTTGTAATGTAAACTTAAGTAGGTAATTTACTGAAATACTTTTGAAAAACAATGCATTATCTGCCAGTATATATAGAAAAAAATTAAAGGAAGGAAGGGGGAACGGGGAGGGGGGAGGGGAGAAAGATAAAGAAAGAGAGAAGGAGAGGCAGAGAGAGAGAGAGAGAGAGAGAGAGAGAAACAGACAGGGAGATAGAGAGAGAGACAGAGTAAGAGAGACAGAGAGACAGTGAGAGAGAAACAGAGTGGGAGAGAGAGAGAAAGAGAGAGAGACGAGAAAAAACCCAACAAACTCAGTTCCTGATTAAAAAAAACAAACTTTTAGGACTAGAAATACGGGAAGACGAAAAAAATAAACAAACTTTTAGGACTAGAAATACGGGAAGACGAAAAAAATAAACAAACTTTTAGGACTAGAAATACGGGAAGACAAAAAAAAAACAACAAACTTTTAGGACTAGAAATACGGGAAGACGAAAAAAATAAACAAACTTTTAGGACTAGAAATACGGGAAGACGAAAAAAATAAACAAACTTTTAGGACTAGAAATACGGGAAGACGAAAAAAAATAAACAAACTTTTAGGACTAGAAATACGGGAAGACGAAAAAACAAATGGCAAGCATACAAAAAAAAAAGGGGGGGGGGGCAAAAAAGTTAGACAGGAAAAAGTTTAGCATTTAAAAAAAAAAAGTTAGACAGGAAAAAGTTTAGCATTTAAAAAAAAAAAGTTAGACAGGAAAAAGTTTAGCATTTAAAAAAAAAAAGTTAGACAGGAAAAAGTTTAGCATTTAAAAAAAAAAAGTTAGACAGGAAAAAGTTTAGCATTTAAAAAAAAAAAGTTAGACAGGAAAAAGTTTAGCATTTAAACAAAAAAGTTAGACAGGGAAAAGTTTAGCATTTAAAAAAAAAAAGTTAGACAGGAAAAAGTTTAGCATTTAAACAGAAAAGTTAGACAGGAAAAAGTTAAGCATTTAAACAAAAAAGTTAGACAGGAAAAAGTTTAGCATTTAAAAAAAAAAAGTTAGACAGGAAAAAGTTTAGCATTTAAACAGAAAAGTTAGACAGGAAAAAGTTTAGCATTTAAACAAAAAAGTTAGACAGGAAAAAGTTTAGCATTTAAAAAAAAAAAGTTAGACAGGAAAAAGTTTAGCATTTAAACAGAAAAGTTAGACAGGAAAAAGTTTAGCATTTAAACAAAAAAGTTAGACAGGAAAAAGTTTAGCATTTAAACAGAAAAGTTAAGTATTTAAAAAAAATTAAGCGTTTAAAGAAAAAGTTTAAAGTTAATAAAGGCAATCCTGAAGAAGGCATTAAAAAAGGCAAGGGTAAAATCGAAACAAAAAGCTACGACTTGAGGAAGGGGACAAGTCTCCTAGATGGATGGTTGTATTTTATATTGATAAAAAATGTAAGGTGACTTTTTCCCTTTTCATTTGACTTTTGCCCCTTGCTTCCTCCCCCCCCCCCCCCCCCGCCCCCCGCCGTTTAAATAAGACATATGAGAGAAGCTATGAAAACTGCAGCGGTGGATGCATAACAGGTGACGGAATGTCTTGGACTAAAATTAGAGAAGAGTTTCGTACGTCCCGACCACCCACTGATCCCAAATCTTATCCATAACCCTGCCCGTATTCCTAAATCCTGATCTTATCATTGACTCTAAGCCCATCCCTAACCCTATCCTTGTCCCTAATCTTAAACCTGGCAGTAATCCCTATCCGTATGGCTAATACCAACCCTCCCCATAATACTAACTGTGCTTAATCCTATCCTTAAAAGCTTTGTCCTTCCTCAACCCTAATCCTAAACCTAATGTCATCCTTACCCATGCACGTATCCCTAATCCTCAACCCTGAACTTATACCGAACCCTAAACCTATTCCTAACCCTGTCCTTATCCAGGACCCTAAAACTATTCACAACCCCGTCCTTATCCCCTAATCCTAAATCTATCCCTAACACTGTCCTTGTGCCTTTTTCCAAACCTATCCCTAACCCTGTCCATATCCCTAACCCTAAAACTATCCCTAACCCAGTCTTTATCAGTAATCCTAAATCTATCCCTTACTCCTCATCCCTCATCCTAAGCATTATCCTTAACCTCTGTCCTATGCCTAATGCTTAGCCTACACGTAATCCCATGCTATCCTTAATCCTAAACCGATCCTCAACTTCGTTCTTCCTTATCCCTAATTCTAAACCTAATCTCATCCCTAATCCGGTCCGCATCCCTGATACTAAACCCTAAACGTATTCCTAATCCTGCCCTCACCCCTAATTCTGTCTTTATTCCCAGTCCTAAATCTGAACTTATCCAAAATCCTAGACCTATCCCTGACTGTCTTGTCCCTAATCCTAAACGTATCCCGTAATTCCTTATCTCTTATCCTAAACATATCCTTAACTCCTGTCCTTATGCTAAATCCATCCGTGTCCATACTACCCTTAATCCTTAACATATCCTTAACTCTGTTATTTGTCACTTGTCTTAAAACCTAATCTTATTCCTAACCCTGCCCCTTGCCCTTTCAGCCAGAAAACAAAAAGAAAATTATTGTCTGTAAAAAAAAAAATTTAACAAAGCTGTCCAGAGTTGAAGGTGGTCAGAACGCACGGAATTCTTTCCAAAAAATTAAAATGTCAACCAAATAAAAAAAAAACGAAACAATTTTCGAATTCCTCTTCCCCTCACCCCATTCTCTCCCTCTCCCCCCCCCCCCCCCCAACCCAGGAAAAAATGCACAACCCTGCTTCCCACCCACCATGATGAGTTGCTGAACTTGTACATACTTACAGACCCTCCCCCCCTCCCACTGACGACCTGAAACAATGGCAACAGATCAAGGCTGAAAACCAAGACCACACACACAGGCAATTGAGATCAGACAGACAGAGACCAGAAAGCCAAAGGGTGCCGGATATCACAATGAGATATGTGCAACATAATGGACATTACAGGAGATTCAATGAGATGCCTCGAGTTGTTCAGAACTGGCGCTGAGACTTTGTCAAGCCTTGTTCGGTTCGGAAGTTAAAGATTTGTCCCATCCTGAAATGGTTTGCCCACCGACCCCCCCCCCCCAAACAAAAATCCCAGCACCATAAAAGAGTGGCTTTAAAGAATCCCAGCCCCCCCCCCCCTTTGCCATCCCAAGTTTCCTCAACCCCCTCTCCCATTTTAAATTTTCAACTGATAATTTTTCATCATTAGACTTCTACACTGGTAATTATTGAAACAATCTATGTAAATAAATTCCTTTATTAATTGAAATCAAATTTAAAACAAAACAAAAGAAAAAGATCCCCATTTCAGTGGATCATAAAACTAACTATACACAGTGAGTATATTCTTTACCAGTTTGGAGTTCTATTCTGACTGAAACGGCGCCGTCTTAACGCATGGGCACACTAGACAGTTGTCCATGGGGCCTCGAGGGTTTGGGGGGGGGGGGGGGCATGCATGCAAATTTACATTGGTTTTTGAAACGGTGAGGAAAATCCTATTGTTTTGCCGAAATAATGTTAAGAATGCCCGGGACTGGAATTCCCCCCCCCCCCCCCTTAGGTTTGAATTCCCTCTCTTGGGAGCCAATGCCCTTACTCTGAGAATCATCGCTATGGAGATTGTTGTACGGAGCAATGGCGTGCAGAAAGGGCGGACAGAGGGGGCATAGGCCCCGGGCATCTATTTCAGGGGATATCCAATCAACGAGTATTTAGGTCCTATACTTGAGTCTTGGGGCATACAAATCGAAAAGTTGCCCGCCCCGGGCACATGGGACATCACCAGACCTCTGCACGCCACTGACACGGAGCCAACGTCAGATCATACGGCTTGTTGACTCTCTGCAGTTCGCGCATTTTTTTACTTTTTCTGAAACCCAACGAGGGTTGTCTCAAAGATTGCATGTTAGTGTCAACTTGTTTACATAGAATACAGACAAGGTCAATGGAAATATTCACACCCAAGCGTACATGTTTGGACAATTTATTGAAACAACAACCAACACGTAATGTAACAAACACGTTTAAGAAACGCCCGAAAACACGCCTTCTACAACTGATGGAATGCGACCATGTCTGTTCTGGCCTTTGTCCCATAATTATGCTTAGCATCTTCTTTGTACAGGCAAATTGAATAAGAGTTGAAGAAATTACTCTTTCAAAGGCTTAGGCCTTGCCTTTTGACGGGATAACGCGATATGTAAAATTAATATTTATTATTAATATCAATTTGCTTTAGAGACATGCAGCACCCTTTTTGTTCAAAGCTTAGACCACTAATAGTGGGCTGACTTAGGCAACATTGCCTGCACTTCTTATTAGAAAGGTGCCTTTTGGCACACAAGTAGCCTGTACCAGTCTAAGAAATTTTAGGGTAGGACACAAGTTGTGGCTGCATAATTTGACCCACATTTGCATAAATTAAAAATGGCCGCCATGGAGCACTACCACCAATTAGAAAGATGCATAACTTCTAGTTAAAATATGGCATAAATGCACCAAAGGTGTCTAGATATAGGTTTAAAAGGGTACTGAATTCATTAGAAGGGATAAAATTTGCATATATGGTCTGCTTTACTCAAAATTTCAATTTTGTTGCACTGTAAGCCGTACAGCCAATTTTCATTTGTACCTTGAAAGTCATCAACACCTTATGCCATGGATTTTCGCTCTAGACCATAAACATTATGCACGCAATCTGCCCATTAACTTGCGAGACATGTGTGCATTGAAGGAAATGCATCCACAGATCTACAAAGAGTTTGTGGAGGGGAGATTTGTTGGGCAGAAACAGAACGATCCTTCTGTCTCGCTCTTGACCAGCATAAGCAGCTCATTTGCACAGTAAAAGATCATGGTGGTGTTATTGGACTCACTGAAGACCCTGAAGCTCTCAGAAGGTTTATGATTGCCGGACCCGAGTTCGCACAAATAACAAGAATCTGAGCAAACTCCACCGTCCTTAAAAAAAACAACATCATGAGCGGTACAAAAAATTCCAAGAAACTTTCAAAGAAGACACAAACTCGTTGATCAATGCATTTTCTGAATTAGGCAATCCTTTTTTAGAAGATATCGGTGATCTGGTCTCACTAGAAACATCTCAAGACATGGGCCACAATATTGTTAGCACAGTGATGACTATCACTGAAACTGGAAGCAAGAAGTATGATGAATTTTTTTCACAGCGAATACAAAAAGCTTCAATTCCATGGTCAGCAAAGATTCACCTCAAGTAATTGCCACTGTTTTCAACAAAATTTCCACAAAGCAAAGAAAAGTCTGACATTGCATCTCTCAAAGAGGAAAGATCTCAAGTAGTGCACATGATGCTTTCAGGACATGCAGGAAGGAAATTGACGAGGACATCTTTTCTCACGAGAATAGTGAAATTCCACCAAGCCTTTCTTCAGCAGGCCAGATGCACAAAGGAACCAAATCGGAAATCATAAAATGCTTGGAATCAGGTAGAATTTTCAGCTTCGACTCCCACTGTTGATGTTATGATTATCGATGGAGCTTTTGTTGTACAGTCATTAAGGCCGGGTCTTGTGTCAACATTCAAGGAATATGCTGACCATGTTTTTGTACCTTACATTCTTTCTTGCCTTCAAAATGTTTCTCTACTGGATGTTGTATGGGACATATACAAACCTGACAGCCTGAAGTTTGGTACCCGGCAAAGACGGGGTGAAGGTGTTCGGCGACGTGTGACATTATCTTCCTGAATGCCAGGAAACTGGCAGACTTTTTTACGTGCTGATGCAAACAAAACAGAGTTGTTTTCTATATTAGCAGAACAAATCCAGAACATATGTGTAGAAGGCAAAGAAATAGTTTCTACATTTGGAGAAAATGTGCTCAGTTCTCCTGTCGGATCAACACCACAAGGGCTTGTTCCCTGTACACACGAAGAAGCAGATACCCGCATTGTCATGATTCGGATGTTGTTAAAACTCACGCAGAGACTGAGTTGTTGTTGTTTTACCAGGGCCATGAGAAATTAGCTGGTGGCCTTGAACGGCCCTCGCGAATTATAGTTGGTGAGTAAATAAATGTAAAGTTAAACTGCTAGAGTCACGCTTGTCGGTTTTAATGTTCGTGATTAATAAGTAATGGAGTAGGGGTGAAACAAGGTGGGGATAGTTGACATTGTTAAGTATGACTAGACAAGTTTTTGCACGTTAACTGGCTGGTAGAATAATGCAGACGTATTACTACAATTAAAATGGTGGGAGGTTTCGACCTATGAGATAGCTGAACTAATTGGGCCAGCGGACTAGCACGCTGGGTAATTAGATAGTATAAAACATCGTGTAACGTTCAGATTTGGGGAATACAGACGAGCAGAAGCATCGTGTCGTGAAGTATCTCCGGTTGACCAGTACCTGAACTGTGTGCTTTGAAAATAAGAAGTCCTTGCTAACGGACTGACTGAGCTCTAGAAAGAAAGGTCTGAGTGGGCTGACCTTTGAAATCCCACGCTGCGCTATATTGATGTTCGCGCCTACCAGAAGGCGTGACCAATGGTAATATATCTTATTTGTTCAAGCATAATAGAGATCGGAGATAGAGAGAGAACTACAGCCTCATAGGAAGACTAAGGAAACCCCAGCTGGCACTCGACCACGAGTGTCCTGTATCATAGATCTATTGCCATAGTATGATTGGAATAATATAGCACATTGTTGATGAATTGAATAGTGATTGTGCATAAAATATAGTCTTTTGGCAACTGCTTAAATTACCTACAAGCCGAAGAGTGCTTCTGTAGGCTTTGAACGTACTGGGCTCTCCTAACATTCAAGCCCATATGATTTAGGGAGAGTTTGCCTGGCGACTGGCCAGTGGCGACTCAACTGTCACTTTAAATTGATATCTAGTTTCGTATAATATACCTATTTGCTATTGATTGCAGTACCTCTGTCAAGAACAGATTTAATTCATAAATGTTTCCACTGACTAAATTTTTGTGAGAGAGCAGTGAGTAATTTTTACAAACGTAATTATTGTGCGAGCCAGCATGACTTGGTCTCGTAAACAATTGTTTTGAACAGTTTTTTTTATAATAGATAGACAGAAGATGTGGGGAAGGATAGACGGACAGCGTAGGTGTGCATGACTGAGCACTTGTTGTATCTCGTGTTTTGAACTAGGTTTAGTAAAGAGGGAAGGGGTGAGTAGGAATTAAATGTTATTGAGACGTCTGTTGACGTACAGAAAAACCGTGATCCAGAGTAAAAGCTCGGGGTTTTGAACATGTTAAGAATTTATTGCTATAAAATTTATATTATATTGTATTGAAGTAATTCGACCTTTGATGTCAAAGACACTTGCAAGGTCACGATGAAAGCATTCAACATCGACCCCAATGAATGGGAGAACCTTGCAAATGATCGAAGCAGATGGAGACAAAAATTGCGCAGTGGCACGCTCGCAATAGACTTCAAGGCAAAAGAAACATACCTGACAAAACGACAGAGGCGGAATGAAAACACTCGCCAAAGTGAACCCAAAAGACTGACCTGCAATCACTGCCATCGCACTCTCGGGTCAAACATTGGTAGAATAAGCCACGAGAGAAGCTGTCAGTCAAAGTGAAAGTGAATATTCTAGCTGCTAAGACCGTCTGTAAAGACGCTAAAGGCCATATAATTCGACCTTTGATGTCGACCCAAGGTTGTTGCGTAGGGCTGTTACTTAAAATAACTCAGTTCGGCAGCTGAGCTAGAAGTGGTTGCACCAATCACAATCCAGGAATTAGACGGTAAGCTGCAGATGCAGTCCAGTATTTAAGGCCATACAGAACTTAGTTCTGGGCCACATGTAGACAATCCATTTACGAGGTGGTCGCCGATAGTCCTCAGCCAGATGAGAGACATAGAGACGCAGTTGAGCAGTCCATTGTGAGGGGCCTGATTTAAAGCTCCAGAGCCTAAGCTACTTGGTTTGATATAAACCCACAGCGTTTACATCCAGCGCTCTCACTCCCAGTGAGGGCCGCATGGTGAGAGTCCATACTAATTTGTAATGATGAAAGTGAACCGTTCTACTTACTTTTGAAGACAGTTTCAGAGCTACCGCCAGACAACGCATGGTTGTACAAGCATTCTCCATGGCGTGTCTAGAGGAAATGTCCATATCCTAACATGTCTCATTGAATTAATAGAATTTAAACTGTTAGATCCGTCGCCACGTGCGCGGATTCTTTTTGCCATATAACTCATATGACCTGCAAGTAGTTAGATTGAATACGTTAGTCTTTATAAAAGCTGTAGTTCCATTAGTTAGATTCAGTTGCCTTTGAATTGATATTTATATTTATAATTATATTTGTTACATTAATTCCTGTAATTAAACTGCCCTACAGTTCTGCATAAATTGAAAGCAATTGATTTATTTAGTTTTTAGAGTGCAAGTATTTATTTTTGTGTGTTTGTCGATTGTGGGAGCGGACCTCGAAAGAGTGTCAGTCGAAATATCCCCATGTAACCCACATCGCGACAACCTCCATAGTTACATGAATATCATTGGTTAAGTTATTAGATTTTTTTGGTTTGAATATATACCCCTATTGTCTTTTGTTTTGTTATTAATATTTATGTAAACTATGGCCTGATCGGCCTGACATATATACGCTCTAGTTATTTAATACTTTTCTTGTGTGGTTGTGTCCGAGTGTGAGTTAGCTGCCTCTCGTGCAATCGTAACATCCCCAAGACCCTAACTCTGCTCGTGACACGCATTATCATCCATGTAGCTGATGCCACGCTTCACGATTTCAAACTGATCATATTTCGTTCCAGTGACAGTGATGTTGTGATTATTGCTGTCTCATGTGTTCGAGATCTCTGCCTTCATGAGTTGTGGATTTGCTTTGGATCTGGTACAAGTACATTCCTGCTCACCTTAATGCACAACATCTGGGCCCAGCCAAGTCTCGAACTTTGTTAGCATTTCACTCCCTGACAGGGTGTGACACCACTTCAGCATTTTACGAGAAGGGGAAGAAAACAACTTAGAATGTGTGGCCAGAAAGTCCATACCTAACTCCAGCCCTGCTCCATTTATCAACATTTCCACAATGCATTGATGATGATATCATGTCCTACATGGAGGCATTTGTTGTACGACTCGACGACAATTCCCCAGAGATCACATCTGTCAACGCTACCCGCCTTGAACTTTTCATTCACAAAGGCAAAGACTTTAAACATATGCCCCCCCCCCCTTCAAAAGATGCTCTCTTTCAACACACTCTTTGGGCTGCATATCAAGTAGGTCATATATGGGGACAAACTTTGATCAATTGCCCTGCTATGCCTGATCCTTCAAATTGGGGTTGGATGAAGGAAAGTGATACCAATAGATGGCAGCCTCTATGGTTAACCAAACCATTGATTTCCAAAACTCAAACTCTTGTTACTTGCCATTGCAAGATTTGCAAACTACCTTGTAAATGTTGTGCAGCCAAGGTAAAATGCAGCACATTGTGTGCTTGTCGGGGAACTTGTTACAGTCCAGTCAAGTAAATCGTACCTAGCAAATTATATATTATTGAAGACACAGTTATATAATACAAGAATAATCAGCAGAATATTTAATGCATAATTCTTAAGTGAGCAATTACTACCCATGTCCTAGTGGCTACAGACTGTTCTGCTGACATGAACTAAGGTCACACAGTAGTTAAAGACTATCAGTGTACTTTAGTTTATAGAATTTTTTTCGTTCTACTACAATTATGCCTTCCATTTGTATCTCTTGCAGTTTTATCATGTCATTCCACTGTTATTACAATATTTTCAGTTTGTCCAAAGGGGATATTTGAATACTATGAGCTATTATTTCTTTCATTCATTGTACGAGTTGCATGCATGCAATGCAAAAGAAGATACTGATTATACCCTATGCACTTTTTAATTTTATGAGTCATATGCCAGACGCACTTTGATTTATGTAAATTCCAATTTAATTTGGTGTTATTTATGATTACTTAATTTTATTCATTTTAGCACACTAAACATTTAATCACATGTATTCTGGAAACGTAAAGTTACATTTGTTGTTGTTGTTTTTGTCACGATTAAGGTTGATGACCTTGTACGCCACGACTATAGAGGGGGTAAACTTAGTAGGGGAGAAGGGGAGTTTTTAAGTTGTTGACTAGCATGAAAGATTACTATCACGAGGAAGGTCGGTGGCCTTGTGCGCCACGAGTCTAAGGGGGGTGAGCTTAGCAGGGGAAAACACGGTTTTTGACATTGTTGACGAGCGTGAATAGATACACACGACTCGCTTTAAATTAGTCGCGTGTGCAAAAACCTCGGGAGTATAAGTAGAGGAGAGGCTCGACACAGGTGGTTCCCAAGTTATTCATTCCTAAAGGAAGACGCAGAATTTATCGGTCCGGGCGACAAGTGGAAGGTCGTGCCAGTGGGGACCAGAAGTGTTAGGTGTGTGAGGGATCCATGATGTTCACATTTATTTCCCAATAAGAAGAATTTATCGGTCCGGGCGACAAGTGGAAGGTCGTGCCATGGGGACCAGAAGTTGAGGAGTTCTGATGATAGGATGGGAACCCATCAGAAGCTCGTGAATCTACGATGGCGGGTGTGAACCGTCGGTATGCTGTGTGTTTGCAAGTTGAAGAGTCTTGAGGACGGGATGTCGAGAACCCCTCAAGGAACAAGTAATCTACGATGGCGGGTGTGAACTGTGTGTTCTTATTTGTGTGAAGCCAGGGGCGTCTGTTTCCCCTTTTATCGTCGAAATTAAAGATCTAGAAAGGATTGTGTGAACTCTGGAGACGTAAAACTGCATCAACGAGGAGGGCAGCTGTTGACAGAGACTATTAAGTATACGTAATTAAGTTTATAGACAGAGGGATTAGATCTAGATGTGAAACGGGGAATAGAGAATAGCCATGATCCCCAAGAGTAAATTTGAAGTATCTCTGTTTTTGTGATTATGTATGTGATTATCATGAGTTGAATGTTTTGACATAAGTTTTGTCATGCATTTATAATTAAATATCGTTTAATTTAAATCTCACTCCATGTGTCCGTTGATCGCTGGTCTGCTTGCTTGGCTTGTTAGCTGGGTTTGAAAGGTAAATAAGTTAGGTACTCATCACACACGTGGTCGTGACCATCTTCACGCATGTGATCGTGACATTTTTTTTTACCTATTTTCATTTTTACGACAGTCAATTTGGGATTATCAGGATGTTATTTGAATTTTTCATTAAAAAAATAATGATTTTATGGCAATTCTTTCCATTCCATTGAATTCTCCACCATTGAAAACCATAGTAAGGATACCAAAATTATATTTGAAGCTTTTTTAGATTGAAAAATATAACATGTTATTGTTTTCAGTGTTTTTTGTGGTGGTCATTTTTAATTTATAAAAATTAGGGTCAAATAATGCAGCCACAACTTGTGTCCTACCCTAAAATGTTTTGGTTTGGTATAAGGTATTGCTATGCCAAATAGTTCCTTTCTAATAAGAAGTGCAGGTTTTAGTGGTTTTTTCAGGCTAAGTCAGTCCACTATAAAGGGGGATCCCACCAATGCGAAGCCTCGACCTGTGTGCATTTTGAATTTAACTGGCTATCCGTGAGTAGGAATATCATGTCTGTTACACTGTTCAGTTATGGTTTTTTTTATACCCTCATCCCGACTGCCAGGCTAGAGACCAGCAAGACAAAATGTGGACTTTTGTGCATTTTGGATTTGCCGACTCTGTGAGTGGGAAAATTATCTGCATAACTTTCCTCTCACCCTGGCTACTAAAAGAGAGCCCAGAGATACAGAGTGTGGACCTTTGTGCATTTTGACTCCGCTGACTCGGTGGGAAAATCATGTTACATGTAGCTGGTACGTTGTTTAGACGTGGTTTATAAGTGCACAGTTTCCTTAGGTCCGACTACCGAGCAGGGCCCAGCAATACGGAGTATGAAACCTTTGTGTGCATTTTGGACGTACCTGCCTGTGAGTGCGAAAATCATGTTGCATTTAGCTGGTACATTTTTCGATCACTGTTTATAAACGCACAGCGTTCTTCCTACCCCGAATAACGGAGCAGAGCCCAGAGGTATAGAGTGTAGACCATTGTGCGTTTTGGTATAGCTGGCTATCTCTGTGAGTGGGAAAATCGTATCACATGTAGCTGGTACACTGTTTAGCCCTGGTTTATAAGTGCACAGCATTCTCTCCCGCCCCGACGAACGAGCAGAGCCCATTCTTTCTGCTGACTGGACCAGTGTCATAGGTAGACTTTGGTCATGATCGTTCTTCGTTTCTCTAGGGCCTCACTGCAAGGACTTTGGCCTTAAGGACTTTGGTGACGAAGAATACACAGTTTGACATAGTGATTTTGTCCATTTTACCAAATTGTCTGCACAACTTTTCTCAAACTTCGGCGACCAATTGGTAATTCAGCGGCGCAAAGTCCGGATGGTTTAGTATATTGTGCAGGTAAACAGCCAGCACAGCACCGTGGTCCACAACGACATAATGGGCATATTCGCACCCACAGCGTACACGTCTGGACAGTTTGACTATAAAAGAACACTCAACACATGTAACACTTTTCAGAAACGCCTGAGAACACACCTTTAGAACTGGTAGAATGTAACCACGGCTTGATCTAAAATGCACAAAAGTTGCACGGGCATTTTTATAAAATACCAAACAATCTTATTGCCATAAAAAACTAATAAAAAACAATAAAAATAATCTCGATCGAAGTTTTTCCATAATTATGTAGAACACTTTCTAATTTATGAAGAATTATTAGTCGTTCTCCTATAGTGCGCATGTGTGCGAAACTTGCAGTGAACAGCAATACGTCACGACCTAATGGCACAACGCCATAGCCAGTTGCTGCCAGCAACTTGTCTCTGACCAGACTTCGCATGATAGGATCTCCCTGGATTTACTAAGAAAATATAGGAAATTATGGTGTGCACTTCGTGTCTGCCAGTGGGTAACTGTACCGTTCCGGGATTAGAATGTTACCCACCCCTTCCAATTCTAGTCTTGTGGCCTAAAAAGGTGACATCAATCATACACTCTACAGGAAAATTTTCATTTCGGAAAAAAAGGAAAAACATTCTTGCCAAATCCAGTGCACGATGAAACTATTATTCCTAAAAAATTCAGTTTCTCTATCGTCTACGACAGTGAACGAGTAAGCGGAGAACTTCTCGCGAGTCCATATGAATAATAAAAGTGTCCTCGGATTTCAACGTTCCAAGTAAGCCAACGCCAGGTGGGTGGCTCCGTGCCCTACTGCTCTCTGTAACAAAATTTGAATATACTGAATTTAGCGTTATGCCCAGTCTCACCCCCTTTCAGACCTTTCCAATTATAAAACATTTTTACTCGATTACAAAACTTCAGAATTTTACCAATATGGTAAAATTTAAATGGAACTATTTAATTCTATTTCTGAATACCAAACAGAAATGACGTAACCAAACAGACCGTGATATGCCCAAAATGGCCGTTATTGTGCCGACGGACCTTAAAAACCGAAACTCGAACTGGTTCATTAATGTTATATTTAAATAGACCGCCCCTTCCCCCACCCTATGCTATTTCGTGCCTCCCATGTCCCAATGGTGAGACTTCCTGTGCAGGAACCACGCATGTGGGATGTTTAACGGGGATTATTGAATTTACTGGCAAAATATATGCCAATATAATGCCAAATTACCTTTATTCTACTTCACAGTTTGATAAACAATTCTTTGAATTAAAAACAAAATACATTTTTTTTAAGGACTAAATTGACACTACTTAGATTACATTTAGAAAACTTCAACAAAACATTGCAAGTACCCTAATGTATTATTCGCCTTCTCACATAAAAACGTAGACAAACTCCGCCCTTCACTTGACAATTTGTACTCCTGCGCTTAACCTACCTCCGCCCACACAAGGGTGCGATGTACATGTAATACGGAAAAAAATGTACACGATCGTATTTCCAAAGAATTAGAGGGAACCCCGATCTAGGAGTATACTGATGGCCGTTATCGAACTGATGCACTGTGAAACCCAAAGTCAAACTCTCCCCCCCCCCCCAAACCCACCAAAAAAAGAAAAAAAATCCTCCCTCCTCCTGTATGAACGTACCAACTATTTTGCAGATAGCCTAACTATAGTTCCTTCAGAAATCTGTGCCCTTCTTCCGAAAGTTATAACTTTAGAACTCTGACTGAATAGTTTGGAAGTTGGTATGTGGAATACTGGTCTTCAAGATTTGAGTAGCGGGTAATTAGTGGACGCTTCTGGTGGGATTTTCCTTCTGTTTCCTCTCGTTCTGTTATGATTCTGTCTATCGTCTTGGCTTTTTCCTGGCACAAAAATAATGACCGTTATCGTGTGGACATGATCTCACCAAACTCAAACTCAAACTCGTAGACTTAAGCAAAATATTTTTTATCCTGTGAGAACTCACTATTTCGATTACCATTTACGGTTATCTTGAGTTGATGGATAGATTTACAGACAGGATTTAAGGGTTAGGGACAGGTTTGATAATAGATATGGGTTGGGGAAGGGTTAGTAATAAGATTTCCTTCAAGTTAGATCCTTTTAATATCTTTTCTGACTCTTGTCCCATTAAACGGGTTCTAATGTATTTTCTGGAGATAACCGGATTTGATAATCCTGCCCAAGTCTTGCTTCTTAAGGAAAAAAAAAAGTTTCAGACTTCCAAGATAGCAATCTAATGATTTTACAAGTTCTCACTGCTCGTCGCTAATGGCGTAAATCATTTTTGCCGCTCTTGAGATATTGAGAAAAAAACTTTCTTTTCCTGTCATTTGGTGACTGATGCCATTATGATTCTACTGGATTCTACATTTTCCTATTGACGCATTTCTTTTTCTCATCTGATAGCTCAGGAGTGAAATGAACCGTCAGTTGCCTTTTGGCAAAAGTCTCGTAGAGCAGTGACGAAATAAAAAGTCGCCATTTCCGTTAACAAAATGCACAATTTGTACTCACTGTCATGATTCAGATGTTGTTAAAACTCACGCAGAGACTGAGTTGTTGTTGTTTTACCAGGGCCATGAGAAATTGGCTGGTGGCCTTGAACGGCCCTCGCGAATTATAGTTGGTGAGTAAATAAATGTAAAGTTAAACTGTTAGATTCACGCTTGTCGGTTTTAATGTTCGTGATTAATAAGTAATGGAGTAGGGGTGAAACAAGGTGGGGATAGTTGACATTGTTAAGTATGACTAGACAAGTTTTTGCACGTTAACTGGCTGGTAGAATAGTGCAGACGTATTACTACAATTAAAATGGGAGGTTTCGACCTATGAGATAGCTGAACTAATTGGGCCAGCGGAATAGCACTGCTGGGTAGCCAGATAGTATAAAACATCGTGTAACGTTCAGATTTGGTGAATACAGACGAGCAGAAGCATCGTGTCGTGAAGTATCTCCGGTTGGCCAGTACCTGAACTGTGTGGTTTGAAGACTAGAAGTCCTTGCTAACGGACTGACTGAGCTCTAGAAAGAAAGGTCTGAGTGGGCTGACCTTTGAAAGCCCACGCTGCGCTATTTTGATGTTCGCGCCTACCAGTAGGCGTGACCAATGGTAATATATCTTATTTGTTCAAGCATAATAGAAGATCAGAGATAGAGAGAGAACCACAGCCTCATAGGAAGTCTAAGGAAACCCCAGCTGGCACTCGACGACGAGTGGCCTGTGTTATAGAATTATTTCCATGGTATGATTGAAGTAATATGGCACATTGTTGATGAATTGAATAATGATTGTGCATATATATAAATAGTTTTTTTGCAACTGCGTAATTACCTACAAGCCGAAGTGTGCTTCTGTAGGCTTTGAACGTACTGGGCTCTCCTAACATTCAAGCCCATATGATTTAGGGAGAGTTTGCCTGGCGACTGGCCAGTAGCGACTCAACTGTCACTTTAAATTGATATCTAGTTTCGTATAATATACCTATTTGCTATTGATTGCAGTACATCCAATAAGGAACCATAATTACATGAAATATAGATTAAGTTAGTAATTAGAATTTATGGCTTTGAATATACCTCTATTGTCTTTTGTTTTGTTTATTAATATTTATGTAAAACATGGCCTGACCGGCCTGACATATATATATACTCTAGTTGTTTAATACTTTTCTTGTGTGGTTGTGTCCGAGTGTGAGTTAGCTGCCTCTCGTGCAGTCGAATGCTCCCCAAGACCCTAACTCTACTCGTGACACTCACGGGGCAAGAAAATCACGCTTTTACGGGCTTTTGTTTTCTTCTAAAGGACAAAGATTTTCTTTGGATCTGACCAAGTCAGTAACATTGGATGCGGAAGTGATGTGAAGATATAATAATGAAAACTTGAGTATTTACGTCAGTGGTTCTCAGCCTTTTTCAGGGAATCGCCCTCATAGGCTCAATTTTTTTTTAAATTATTTGATTATTTTATGTTCAATTTTCAACTTTTTTCTGTTGTTTTTCTTCGTGATGTAGGTGTTTAACTGTAATTTTTTTTTTTTTTGGTCTTCCCTATTTCTTTGCGTTTCTTAGAATGTCCAAAGTTTTTTTTTTCTTTCCCTAGATGTACGTATTTTAAGGCCTTTTTTGACTCCATAGGTGGAGAGCTCCTCCGGAAATATTCCTTGACAACAATTCTTTCAGACTTTTTTATTATTGCCTGTTTTTTGGGGGTTTTTTTCGAAGGGTAAGGGACAGGGTTAGGGATTGGATAAGATTTAGGGTTGAGGATAAGGACGGAGTTAGGGATAGGTACGTGTACGTACGCGTCCCTAGTGCAAAACGCTTGAGGTGCCTTCGTACTTGTAACAACGGCCCCTTTTTCTTTAGTATCCTGTGGGTATTATTTCTTACGCGAGGCTTTGCTACATACAACTTTTTTTTTCTTTTTGCCATTTTTTTAAATTCAATTTTCGAGAACATTTAAGAAGTCTGGGGGCACGAATTTCTAAACGAACCAAACCTTAGCCATGGACAAACACGTTCTAGGACGTGACAAATCTTAATTCCGGGCCGAAAAAGACTCGACAAAGACCCAAATCCAGTTCTGAAAGAACCCGAGACATCTCACTGAAGCTCATGCAATGTACATCATGTTACACACACCCCATCATGATACCCGACACCCTTTGGCTCTCTGACCCCTGCCTGCCCCACCCCAATTCCCCGTGGGTGTGGCCTTGATTTCCAGACTCAACCTGCCCCACTGGTTCAGGTGGTCGAGAGGGTGGTGAGAAGTCTATCAGCATGCACAAGTTGAACAAGACATCATGAGTAGGGAGGAAGCATGGGTATCCATGTGTTTTTATGGGAAGGTGTGGGGGGAGAGGAATTCGAAAGACAGGTTTATTTTGGTGTAAGTTGTTCTCTAAATTATTGCCTGTGGGGGAGGGCGGCGCGGGGTGGTAGTTGGGGGGGGCTGGGATGGGGTTGAATGAATTAGATTGTGGAGTGAGAGGAGGGGTGGATTGGGGTATGGGGAGGGGTGGGTGGATTGGGGGATGCGGGTGGTTGTGGGAAGTGAGGTGGAGTTTGGTATGCGGGTGGGGTGGGTGGACTGGGGTATGCGGGTGGAGGTGGGGTAGATTGGGCTATATGGGTGGAGGTGGGGTGGATTGGGGTATAAGGGTGGGGTGGAGTAGATTGGGGTATAAGGGTGAGGTGGAGTAGATTGGGGTATGTGGGTGGGGGTGGGGTGGACTGGGGTATCGGAGTGGAAGGTGGGATGGATCGGGGTATGGGGGTGAGAGGTGGGGTGGATTCGGGCAAGGGGTGGAAGATAGGAGTGGGGTGTGTGGGTGGGAGGCGGGGAGTGGATTGGAGTATTGGGATGGGAGGTAGAGGTGGAGGGTCTGGGTGGATAGGGGTGTGGGAATGGGGGTGGGCTGAAGGGGTAGTGGTCAGAGTGGTGGGGGTGGGGGGTGGGAGGCGTTCTTCACTTGTTCACACTTCCTCTGCTGCAGTTTTCATTGTCCTATCTACCCAGCCAGCAACCCTAAAAAAATCCGACACACAGGATTTACGTCAGTATTTGCATATAGTAATGACATCGTTTCTACCTCGATCCGCTGGTGTACGACATCGCGACGACATGATGCCACTAACCCGCCCCTACGATCATCAAACTAATCCTATAAAAATCCTATACAAATCTACGTTGGATTGACTTAGGGATGGTGGCTGGGTATTGCCGTGTTACGGAAAAAGACGGTATATTCCAATTTAGGTAAAATTCACATTTCAACATCGGTTTTAGCAAGAAAAATGTTCTATCTTTCTAATTGGGTTTCTAAATTTGTTTGACTTATTGGTTCTTTTAGCCATCAAGGAATGGACATTTAACTAAGTCTGAATCATGGAAAAGGGTTTCTTACGTCCCGACCACTTTGAATTCTTAAACTTCTTTACAGTTTGTCTTTTTGTTTTCTGGTTGAAAGGGTTATTGGTAGGGTTAGGGATACGATTAGATTCAGAGTTAGGGATAAGGACAGGGTTAGGAATAGGTTTAGGGTTAAGGATATGTTCAAGGTTATGATAGGTTTAAGGTTAGAGATAGTTTAGGGTTAGAGATAAGATCAGGGTTAGACATAGGTTTAGGATTAGGGATAGGCCGGGTGAGAGATTAGTGATAAGCACGGGGTTAGGTGTAGGTTTAAGATTAGAGATAAGGACAGGATCAGGGAAAATTTGTTTAAGACTAGAGATAAGGACAGGGCTAGGAATAGGTTAAGGGTTAGGGATAGGTTTAGGGTCAGGCATAGGTTTAGGATTAGGGATATGGACAGGGTTATGGACATGTTAGGGTTAGGGATAAAGACAGGGTTAGTGATAGAGTTAGGGTTAGGGATAAGTATAGGGTAAGGAATGTCTTTTAAGCTCTTTGAGCTCAATAAGTTTCAAGCTCTAGAAAACATCACAGAGGCCGAAAAACTATGGGACGAGATGAAGGATAAAGAAAGCTTTGGAAGAAAATATCCCTCAACAGTCCAAGAAAACCCATAAAAAATGGATGACGAAGGACAGACTAGGAAGTAATCGAAAAAAGAAGGAAGTCGAAACCAAACGTAAGAGTACAAAGCTTTAAATTGGGAATAGAGAGAAAGTTTGACATAGTAAAAGAAACATGGCTAAACGATCAATGTCAAGAAATAGAGAAGAATCTAAGCAAATACATGCATTCTAAAATCAAAGAAGTAATTGGAAAGAAAGGACGTTCAGGTACAGACTGCATCAGATCAAAAGGAGGAGATATTTTAATGGACAAGGAAGATGTGTTAAACAGATGGTCAGAATACATAGAGGAGCTTTTGCAAGACAATAGGGAAGAAAAACCTGTAAAGAAGAAAGATATAAATGGACCGCCAATTTTGAAAGAACACGTGAAGACGCCATTAGGAAAATGAAATACGGGAAATCCACAGGGCCAGAGGACATTCAGGTCGAAGTGATTGTCGCTCTGGAAGAACTAGATATTGAAATGACAACTAAACTCCTAAACAGCATATATGACAGCGGCAAGATTCCAGAAGATCTGACCAAATCAATTTTTATAGCTTTACCTAAAATGCCAGGTGCAACACAGTGTGAGCTGCATAGAACAATAAGCCTTATGAGCCACTTGACAAAAATTTTACTGCGAGTACTATTGGCAAGAATGAGAAAATGTTTAAGACCAGCGAGATCCAAAACACAATTTGGCTTCGTCCCAGACAAAGGCACCTGAAATGCTATATTCACACTATCCATGACAATGGAAAGATGCATAGAAGTACAGAAGGACCTATACCTATGCTTCATTGACTATTCAAAGGCTGCCGATAAAGTTAAACATGAAGAATTATTTAAAATCGTGGAAGAACTAGACATGATGGAAAGAAATTAAGAATTATTACAAATCTCTACTGAGACCAGACTGCTGCGGTGAGAATTGAAGGAGAATACAGTGAATACAAAAACATCAAAAGAGGAGTCAGGCAAGGATGCGTCGTGTCACCTGATCTCTTCAACACTATACAGTGAAACAATCCTTAGAAAGATAGAAGGACGTTCAGGTCTTAAAGGAAACGGAGAAAATAATAATATTAGAAATGCTGACGACACTGTCTTAATGGCAGGTTCAGAAAGAGACCAATTAATTGATTCTGGATACTATGGTGACTGAAAGTGAAAGTAAGGGGTTATCCTTGAATCTCAAGAAAACAATCCATGACAATATCTAAAAAGGCGGTAAACCCTATCTGTAATCTCATACGTAAAGGTAAGAAGAGTAAACATGTTCAAACGTTTAAATATTTAGGATATACAATTACATACGATGGCAAATGTGCAACAGAAATAGAAAGAAGAATTGCGATGGCTAAAGACAGCTTTAATAAAATGAGCTCAATCCTAAAGAACAGAAACGTCTCAATGTCAACAAAAACGAGGGTTTTGAAGAGCTATGTGTGGTCAACCCTCCTGTATGGATGGGAATGCTGGACATTAACCATGGACATGGAAAACAAGCTAAAGGCAGTGGAAATGTGGTTTTTAAAGAGACTCCTAAATATTTCATGGAAGGAAAAGAAATCGAATGAAATGGTGATGAAAGACGCCAACACGGACCAGTCACTTATAAAACCAATTAGGAGAAGACAATTGCAGTTCATGGGACACCTGAATCGACAGGAAGGTTTCGAACACTTTGCTCTAACTGGAAAAATAGAGGACAAAAAAAAAAAAGGTAGATAAAGAATAACATATTTAGAGATTTTGAACAGGTGGGCGACAGGCAAAAACCAGGACACTATAGGCTTTTTGAGAGCATCCGAGCGCAGGAATGAGTGGCGAATCATGATCGTCGATTCTCTTCCAAATCCGGCACTTGAAGAAGAAGAAAAGGAATGTGTTCAAGATTAGGGATAGAATGGTCTTGACTGTGTAGTCTGGACATACGGAACTCTTTCCTAAATCACCTCACAAAGGGACTTTTTTTTTTTTTGCATCCTGCAAAATTTCGTTTTTTGGTCTGTACAGTCTTTTGCTGTGGTACGGCAACCTGTCAGTCCGGGTTACTAGTATTGTAAAAGCAACACCCGAGCCAACAACCCTACTGATATCCCTCGCGTGGGACCAACGTCAAATCTGCAGATAGGAAGGCATGACATCTTCCTATGTAGATCCACTGGTTACGACATCGCCCTGACGTCTGTTTGATGTATGGACCCCGCCCCAACGGTGATCCTACCAACCCTATAAAAACCCTTTCAGCCTCATGAAATACAACCATATCAAAATCCTACCGATCCTATGACAACCCTACCAACCCTACAGAAATTCTATACAAATCTACATCGGATTGACATAGGCATGCTGGCTGGGCTATCTCCGTTCGTTATCCAATCATTAACCGAATACAAGTTTAGATTTGTTTCGGGAAAGCAAATTTAGGAAATCCTGTGGCCTTTATCAACAAATCAAAAAACAGAATCAAATCCAGATATTCTCAGTCTGGAGCCATCCATAAAACTGTGTACGGTCAGAGGTTGGGGGCGGGGGGTGCTTCCAGCCTACGAAAAGCGTACACCGTTAAAAGGGGAGGGGGTCTGGAGAGCACAGTACACGTTTCAGCTATGGCAAATAAAAAGTTCGTTTTGTTTCATGTACCTTTTAAAAAATGAAACGAAATTGTTAGATTTCAGGTACTGTTTCAAAATCTGCTAGAACAGTGGAATAATTCATGCCGTTTGACGTTATCAAATATAAAGGTCTTATAACGGACATTCAACAATTTGATGGCCGCACACTGAGTAGGGAGGTAAACGGCGCGGGGAAGGGGGCGGGGGTGGGGATACTGAAGCCAAGTGTTTGAAAAGCGTTTTGCTGGGAAACGGATTGGGGGGGGGGGGGTGGAGGAGATAAAAACCCTTCAAATTAAAGGGACATACTTTATGGATGGCCCGCATGTTCAATCGTAAATCGCAACCTCAGTTCTTGTTCATTCTATCTCCGTTTTCTGAAAACAACTGGAAATCTTTCAGTATGTAGAAGAGGCATAACAAACTGCACACTTCGACACCTGTGTAAAATGCGTAGTGGCACTTATCAAGCTGTTTCACTGTTCAGATTTATTCTAACTCCTTTTCGTAATACTAAAGCCGCAAACGTTTCATGTCGAATTTCTCAGTTGTGCAAAAAATGGACCTGGAACAACAAGAACTAAAGACGCCAAATGTGTACAGCCCGACCTGATGTTCCAGCGCTGTTAGGCCCGGTCTGACCATAGCCCAGGTGTTTTCTCAGTAGATGATTCGGTTAGGCCCTTTGGAGTTCCGAGCACATGCTGGTTTACACAGTCCCAACGGCTGTCTTGAGTCGTGATCTGAAGTAGTTGCTGGACCTCCCGATATTCCAGCGCTGTTAGACCCGGTCTGACCAATGCCCACAAATTCTCTCAGTAGATGATTCAGCATGCTAGTTTTACAGTCCCAACGGCTGACGCGAGTCGTGATCTGAAGTAGTTGCTACCCCATCTGCTGGGCAGTGACTCTTGTTCCCTCAACATCCAATTCTCGGGCCTCCCTGTAATAATAGTAATAATAACAACAGTAATAATACACAGCATTTATATAACGCTTCATTCCGTTAACAACCAGGTTCTAAGCACTTTACTACATTTATATCATATAAATCACACACACAATACACAGGCATACCTAGGAAAAAACAAAAAATGGACAACTATTCAGCTGGTGCTTAAAAGTCGTCTCTCAATGACGGAGTTGAGGCAGAGAATTCCAAATCTGAGGCCCTTGAAAAGAAAAAGATTTTTCACCCATTGTCTTAAGGGACATCTTAAGGCCGCCATACACTTTTGAGATCCGGTCTTAAGTTCTGGCACGCAGAGATCGGGTTGAGACGGACGTGCCCACACACTATAGAGATCAGGACTTATGATCGGAGTCAGTTGCCGAAATGTCTTCGAAACGTGAAGTTGTGCTTGCTGCCATCGCTGTTTGTCTTGTGGTGAAAAGGAATAAAAAAAAAGCATCGAAGGAGGAGAGAATGGGCAAAGCAGTGGCCCCTAGACAGAAAAAAAATACATTCACAGGAAACTGTTAGAAGAGCTAATGCTGCATCCAGTGGATTTTTACAATTATCTGCGTATGAACGCCGAGATTTATCATCAACTGCTTCAAATTGTGAGTCTACTTATTGTGAAGCAAGATACTTTTATAAGACAGGCAAAAACACCACACTAACGACTGACGACGACGTTGCGATACCTCGCCACAGCAAGAAGTTATGAAGACCTTCAGTTCTCTACATGCATTAGCCCACAGGCTTTGGGTAGAATAATCCCGGAAAACTTGCAGAGCAAAACAAGGGAGGGGCCTGCGAGGACAGCACAAAGCTCGGGGTGCGGGGCACAAAAAACAACACAATGGCGGCAGACCGAGAGAGAGAGAGAGAGAGAGAGAGAGAGAGAGAGAGAGAGAGAGAGGTTTTGGGTAAACAAAAGTATTTGGTATCATTTCGCAGTAAAATTCGACGACGAACACGATTCTGAAGTCAAAATTCCAATAAATATTTTGAGTTTGACACCCCACGATATTGAGCCCCCACTGGGCTGATCTGCGGACTGAAGCGAAAATATCAAGCACTGCTTGATATCCGCTAGTCCACGATCAGTCCATCCGTTTGAGATAAATCTCAATGAGATTTCGCCATACACGTTGAGATCTATCCTAATATCGGGATAAGTCCGGATCTGAAGTCCGATCTGAAAAGTGTATGGCGGCCTTTAGGAATTTTAAACTTTTTAGTAGCAGCAGATGATCTAAGATGTCGTGATGGTACATGGGGAGTCAAAAGATCAGTTAAATAAGTTGGGTGCTTTTATACATACATTTGTGACACCGGGTAGTAAGCTTATAAATTTTTCATTTCTCTACTAGTAGCCAGTAGACATGGACACAGAATTAGCGTGGGGCTACAAGCTGAATTGTCTTGAAAATCAGTGTCAAATGACCATTCTGTCACGAGTGGAGTGAGTGCAATTAAGGGGATTGCTACAGAGCGGGTGTAGAGTAAGAAGGGCTCACGGTAGACAAGTAAGTTAAGCGTGCTGTTGTGAGTAGTGGGGGGGTCTGAATGAGGCGAAAGCGCTGTATTACTATCACTGCAAGTTAGAAGGCCCTACGGAACGGACCTGTGAATAAGAGCCCATCGGGCGGACATAAGGGGAGCAGTCGAGAAGACTAGTGAGAGAGTCTTTCCAGTGATGACTGGTACGTAGAACGTTGATTGATTATTATGATTGATGTATTATATTATATTCGTCTATTACCATGATGTAAATAAGTATATGTGAGGAATGTGGAAGTCCTTGATATTGGATATAGCAAGGTGCGCCATGAGCGATAGATGAAAGTGAGTTCATGGATTTGTAGCGCGAGTGAGTAGTGTGTACTCCGATGGAGGTGTGTTACCGTAAGATGTGTGGTGAGTGAAAGGTGAACTAGTGTGTGTACGCTTCATGGGTTGTAAGGAGAGGTGGAGTGAATAGAAATGGTAGGGTATTATACCAATGTAATGTTATTCTTGTAGGTGTCGAGGACGGGCCGCAGAGCCACCTCGATGAGCACAGGGGATAGGCCAGCATAGGGCCGGAGGCCACACATAGGCCAGAAGTGAGGCTGTCAGTGCAGGACAGTAGAGGCACATAAAGTCGTGGCAGTCAGGCCACAGACAGGGACGTAGATATGAGCGTGAATGTGATAATGTACTATTGCCATGCTGAGGGGCTAGTGAACTAATAATGTCTATTGAAATGATAATGTCTATTGAAATGATAATGTGTTATTGCCCTGCTGAGGTGCTAGGGGAATGCTAAGGTGTATGACAATAGGAAGGTGATATTGAGAGACTGCGGTGCCAGTGAATTATTAATGTGCTATTAAGACCCTGAGGGGAGAGGCTGACGCCGAAGTGCCTTTAGGAGTAACTACCGGATTGTGGATCCGAGGGAGAGTGTGTGTGAGAATAAGGCCGTTGTACGGCAGTTAATTTCAGTAATATAATGTATGTAATTGCGCTATTATCTGTATAATTATGTTTAATAAATGTGTGAGTCTGATGGATTGTTCTGTTAAGTGTTAAACTTGTTTGTTCGTGATTGTTGTCCTGTCATAAACTATTACATCTCCCAGTCTGGGATTTGTGACACATTCTATTTGAGGCCAGAGTTGTGGGACAACCAGTTTGAACCCTTGTAGGTCTTGGGAATATTTCCATGTGAGGCTATTCTGGGTTGAGGTTTGCGGGCAGAATTTTACTGATTCACTACCACAAGCCGCTCTGAGCTGTCGGTCCGAAAAGCACTTATTTCAGATAGTACAAGAACATTACACTGAGAAATATTCAGAATTTGGCTGCTAATAATTCGGAATTTTACTACATTTCTCTGAAGCTCCTTTACAGCCACATCACTGATCGCTGTCTTTCAAAAAGGACAGTACGAGAACTCTTATTCTGTGAAATAAACTTGCTGGAAGTTAATCAGTTGAGGCTTAGGGATAAGCTTAATAATAGTTTAGGGAAAAGTTTGACAGTGGGATTTCCGTGCAAAAGTCAATCTCTGGGCCAAAATCTTATCTTGAACATATGATGAAAGTTTTGTTATTCTGCAACTACAACACCATCCATACATTGAAATTGAGTATCAATTTGAAAATCGCTCCATACAAAAGTAGAATAAAATCCACTCTAGTGAAATGTGTCTAAAAGAAGCAACATTCAGATGATTCATTTTTTACGGTTCACGTTTTGGCACCTGGTGATAAAAAATTCGGGTGCACAGTGATTTCATTCACTTGTGACACAGTTTATTCAAGGCTTTTAACATCTTCGCATGCATCTGTGTCAAGTTAAATTTTGGATTCAAAAGAAGAATGGGCCTTCATTTACCTCCTGACATGGCTTTGTGTTCAAAGATGCCAGTCCGTCACGTTTTTTTGTCAGTCTGTCACTCACACAAGACATTACTGAGACTAGTTCTTACAAAATTCAAGCATTCTGATTTAAGATACTGGCTGTGCACGGCTCAGACATTCATACAAGATAATATGTATAGTTCACAAGAATTGCTTTTCAAATTTCAGAGCATTTCACGAGTCCCTGAGTCTACCCGACAAATCACGTTGACAAAATGTCAGTCCGTCACGGGGTCTTTAATTGCTTGTTTTTGGATAGTTTTTTTTTTTTTTTTTTGACAAAGTCAAGGAAATTTCTTATGAATACATATTAGGATAGGCTTGTTAAAATGTGCGAGTTTCACTTCCCTTCATTCACACACATAGACTTGTTGAATGTTCTAAATTGTCAGTCCGTCGCATATGAAATTGCCCTATAGTTGTGGATGGGATTAGGAACGGGTGTGATAAGTTTGGATGGGGTTAGGAACAGATTTGATAAGTTTGGATGGGGTTAGGAACAGATTTGATAAGTTTGGATCGGGTTAGGAACATATTTGATAAGTTTGGATGGGGTTAGGAACAGATTTGATAAGTTTGGACGGGGTTAGGAACAGATTTGATAAGTTTGGATGTGGTTAGGAACAGGTTTGATGATAAGTTAGTTTGGATGGGGTTAGGAACGGGTTTAATAATAAGTTTGGATGGGGCTAGAAACGGGTTTAATAATAAGTTTGGATGGGGTTAGGAACAGGTTTGATAAATTTGGATGTGGTTGTCACGAGTGGAGTGAGTGCAATTAAGGGGATTGCTACAGAGCGGGTGTAGAGTAAGAAAGGCTCACAGTAGACAGCAAGTTAAGCGTGCTGTTGTGAGTAGTGGGCGGGGTCTGAAGGAGGCGAAAGCGCGGTATTACTATCACTGCAAGTTAGAAGGTCCTAGGGATCGGACGTGTGAATAAAAGCCCATCGGGCGGACATAAAGGGGAAGCAGTCGAGAAGACTAGTGAGAGTCTTTCCAGCTATGACTGGTATGTAGAACGTTGATTGATTATTATGATTGATGTATTATATTATATTCGTCTATTACCATGATGTGAATAAGTATATGTGAGGAATGTGGAAGTCCTTGATATTGGATATAGCAATGTGCGCCATGAGCGATAGATGAAAGTGAGTTCATGGATTTGTAGCGCGAGTGAGTAGTGTGTACTCCGATGGAAGTGTGTTACCGTAAGATGTGCGGTGAGTGAAAGGTGAACTAGTGTGTGTACGTTTCATGGGTTGTAAGGAGAGGTGGAGTGAATAGAAATGGTAGGGTATTATACCAATGTAATGTTATTCTTGTAGGTGTCGGGGACGGGCCGCAGAGCCACCTCGATGAGCACAGGGGATAGGCCAGCATAGGGCCGGAGGCCACACATAGGCCAGAAGTGAGGCTGTCAGTGCAGGACAGTAGAGGCACATAAAGTCGTGGCAGTCAGGTCACGGACAGGGACGTAGATATGAGAGTGAATGAGATACTATATTGTTGCCATGTTGATAGGCTAGTGAACTGATATTATGTTGTTGCCATGTTGATGGCTATGGAAATAATAATGTGTTATTGCCCTGCTGAGGTGCGAGGGGAGTGCTAAGGTGTATGACAATAGGAAGGTGATACTGAGAGACTGCGGTGCCAGTAAATTATTAAGGTGCTATTAAGACCCTGAGGGGGAGGCTGAGGCCGAAGTGCCTTTAGGAGTAACTACCGGATTGTGGATCCGAGGGAGAGTGTGTGTGAGAATAAGGCCGTTGTACGGCAGTGCATTTCAATAATATAATGTATGTAATTGCGCTATTATTTGTATAATTATGTTTAATAAATGTGTGAGTCTGATGGATTGTTCTGTTAAGTGTTAACTTGTTTGTTCGTGATTGTTGTCCTGTCATAACTTATTACATCTCCCAGTCTGGGATTTGTGACACTGGGGGCTCGTCCGTTGTGACACTGGGGGCTCGTCCGTTGTGACACTGGGGGCTCGTCCATTGTGACTCGTCCATTTTCGTAATATTTAGTTGTAGTTAGTTAGTAGGTATTTGTGCTGTCTTGTTCGTTGGACGAATGGACATTTCATGATATGATTTATGTATGTTTATGAATAATAATATGTAGTGATGCATGTATTGCTATGAATAGGTATTAATGTGTATTTAAACTTTCCAGATTGTGTGCGTGCAGCCTGAGGAGACGAGCAGCCAGAGCTCCGATTAAAGGGAGGAGTTTTACTCAAAATTTCAAAAATTGAAAGTTAAGTGAAGCTGAAATTTTGTGCCCTGGATTGTGGGCTGTTCCTTTAATCTGTCTTTTTCCCTGTTTTTGCTGTTTTTGTTGTTATAGGTTATACGGGCGGTGGCGCGGGTTTGCTGTGGTGAGCGTAGTTTGTCCTCTTCGGGAGGTGGGCTAAATTTGGAACTTCGTTCATCACAGCGAACAGTTCTATAGGGACCTGTATTTTTGTTTAGATTGTAGCGTTCTATCTTCCTCGTTGTTTTAGGAAGACGTTTCTCTTGTCCCTCTCTTACCTGTCTGTAAATACGTTCTTCTTTTTTCAGACTCTGTTCTTGTTCGTACCGTGTTGTGTAATCGGCGTAGTTAGGTTGCAATTTTTTTTTCTATTATATTTTCGTTTTTAGGTCTTTGTCCTAGTCTGGTTCGTTGTCCTTGACGTACTTGTGGTCCTTCTACTGTATTTCTTCATTCTTGTCGTTTCTATTTTCTTTTATAATTAATAGTACATACATTTTATAGATATAGAATTAGTGGTGCTGTAAAGGTAAATTTCTGAATTGTATTCTGAACTGGGTATTGTTATATCTGGTGTGATCTCAGGTCTCTGGTCGTATCGTTAGTGATCATACCGACAGGTTGGTCGTCTTATAATAGATACCATAACCATAAACCTGTGAAATGGCGGAACTCCAACAACTAATGAAGTTGGGTAAGGAACTTGGCCTGGAGGGAGAGGAGCTACGCGGCTGGATTAAAGAACAGCAGGCAGAAATGCGCGATGAGCGTGCTAAGGATAGAGAGCGAGAAAAAGAGGCTCAGGTAAAGGAGTTAGAGGCTAAGCAACAGGAAAGAGAGGCTAAGGCTCAGGAGCAGGAAAGGGAGTTTAAGTTAAAGGAGTTAGAAGATAAGCAGCAGGAGAGAGAGGCGCGAATAAGAATCGCCGAGTTGGAAATCAAAAAGAGTGCGCCAACAGAAACAGTTGAGCGGCAGGTACACAATAAAGGTGGCGTTAGGATTAAGCTCCCTACGTTCGACGACCGGAAGGACGACATAGATGCCTTCCTTTACAGGTTCGAGCTGAACGCACAATTGCAATGGGGGGAAAATAAGGAATTATGGGCCACGTACCTGGCATCGCTATTGCAGGGGCGAGCGTTAACATACTTTAAAGAGCTACAGCGCGAAGACGTACAAGATTACGATAAGCTGAAGGCTTTGCTGCTTCGCCGATTTGCGCGTACCGAGGAATACTTCCGGGAGCAGTTTAGGCGAGCACGTGCAGATACCAGGGAGGACTTTGCTGCCTTCGTCGCGAGACTAACTGAGTATTTCGCGAACTGGGTAGACTTGGCGCATGTGGGCACGGATTTCGCTAAACTGAAAGACCTAATGATCCGTGACCAGCTGTACGCGTCGTGCCACAAAGATCTGGTGGCTTTCCTGAAAGAGAACGAACCCGCGACGGTGCAGGAGGCGTCTAAGTTGGCGGAGGCATACCGTACGGCGCATCCGTCCAAACCAGTCGCCAGGGCGTACGTCCAAGATGCTGGGTACGTCGCCGTTGTCGAGGGGTCGCCGGCAGGACTTGGGGACAGGTCGCGTCAGCGTGGTGCCTATAGCGGGCAAGCCCAGGGGCAGCGTAGGGGCTATCACCAATCACCGGCGTATGGATCCGGTAAGTTTGACCGAGCAGGAGGGCTAGGTCGCGGTAATGGCCGGGGGCGAGTTGTGACCTTTGCCGAGGACCGACGGCATAGGGACTCTAGTTCCGGTCGCGAGGGGTCACGGGGACCCAGGCCTAGGGCAGCACAGGGAGCGGAGTGTTGGACTTGCGGACGCGTGGGTCACTTTTCGCGCGAGTGTAGGGCCGCGAAGTGTTGGAACTGCGGAAGAGCAGATCACATCAGCGTGAACTGCCCTGCAGGTAGGATAGCGGCGAACGTGGACAGTAGCTCCAGTCCATGTTCCCCAAATAAATTTCATCATGCGGCCGCGTGTGTTACATCGGACAACGGAGGCGGACAGTATTCTAAGTGTCCCAGTTGTGAGAAGTTATTATCTTCCGGTGTTTTACCTTGTGGGAGAAAGATCCCCGTTATAAATTCATGTCATACAGGAGGTGGTCTTAGGGTTTATCCGGGGTTTGTTGGGGACGAACCGGTCTCGGTTTTACGAGATACGGGATCTACCGTTGTGGGAGTGCATAGAGACTGCATTCGGGATTCACAGCTTACAGGTGAGACTGTCCCGTGCATCCAATTTTCGGGGGCCATTGAGAAATTACCCATGGCAAGAATAAGGATAGATACACCTTTCCTTAGCGGGGAAGTCGAAGCAGTCGTTGGTTGTTTTCCAGGCGCCCAGCTCATCATTGGGAATGTATCACGGGTAGTTTCCCCTTCCGATGAGAACGTGCAAGCATGGTCGCAATCAAAAGGTATTGACTTTTGCGCCGCGGTCGAAACACGTCGACGGGTAGCGGATAAAGATAAGATTAGACCTTTGGCGACGCCAGCGGTCAACCTAGATATCACGCCAGAGCGCTTGGCGAGATTACAAAGGGAGGACCCATCATTAAACCCATGTTTTGGGGAAGCGCGAACCGAGAAAACGAGGAGATATAAGAACGGGTCGTCCTCTTTTTTTGTTCAGGCGGGCATTCTGTTCCGTAAGTATGTAACGGTGTCCTCAATTTTAAAACAGGTCGTTGTGCCAGCGTTGCTGATCGCAACAGTATTGCACTTGGCACATGATGTCCCATTAGCGGGTCATATGGGGATAGCTAGAACCAAGGAAAGGGCCCTAAAAAATTTTTACTGGCCATCAATCCACAGAGATGTGCAGGTCTATTGTAAGACGTGCAGTGCGTGCCAAAAGACGACGCATAAGGGTCGTACACCCCAGGCCCCTCTTCAGAAGATCCCCACGGTCTCGGAACCGTTTAAAAAGGTCTCGATAGACCTTGTTGGCCCCATTCACCCAGCGACCGATAGGGGGAATCGATTTTTCTTAACGGTCATATGTAATGCTACGAGATGGCCAGAGGCGGTTCCTCTGCGGACCATAACGTCTGAGGCAGTCGCGGAAGCGTTGTTTGCAATTTTCGCTAGGGTAGGAATACCAGAGCAAATTCTGTCTGATAGGGGCGCGCAATTTACGTCGCAGATGATGAAGGAATTGTTCCGCTTATTCAGTATACAACCCATCACTACCACCCCTTATCATCCGCAGGCTAATGGCATGTGCGAGAGATTGAACTCGACGTTGAAGTCGATGCTGCGTAAGGTAGCTGCTGATCGCCCTAAAGATTGGGATAGATATATCCCTGCAGTGTTATTCGCGTACAGAGAGGTACGGCAGGAGTCAACGGGATTCTCGCCGTTCGAAATGATGTACGGTCGTAGTCCTAGGGGCCCAACTGATGTTCTTCGGGACATGATGACGTCGCCATCATCGGGAGACGATGAGCAGATTTCGGTGTTTCAGTACCTTGTTGATTTAAGAGAAAGACTATCTTCAGCGCGCACTATAGCAGAAGAAGCTTCCGGTATCGCTTCGAAAAGAGCAAAAGACTATAAAGATAGAGGTTCCAAACTGAGAATTTTTAAGCCAGGAGACAAGGTTCTGTTGTTGTTACCTACGGACCATAATAAGTTATTGATGACATGGAAAGGCCCTTATGTTATTGAGCGAGTTGTTTCAAAGGTAGATTACGCTATCCACATTGATGGAGCGAGTAAGGTTTTCCATGTTAATATGCTACAGAGATTTTATGAGAGACCACAGTATCTGTGTGCACAGACAAGACCAGAGGAGACTGTCTTCTCTACTGCTTGTACGGGGGTCGTAGACCAGTTGGACTGTGACGTAAGCGACACCGAGGCGCAGGAAGAGTTACAAATTCAATTGCCGGAGTTAACTGCGACACAAGGTTACAGGGACGTAAAAATTAACCCTGACCTTACGAGTTCAAGGAGTAGGGAACTTGAGACCCTGTTAGCGTCATTTCCGGATGTTGTTACGGATTTGCCGGGTCGCACTACGGTGATCCAGCACCAAATAAAGTTGACTTCGGATAAGCCAGTATTTCTTAGACCGTATCCGCTGCCTTTTTCTTCGAGAGATAGAGTCATAAAGGAAGTTGAGTCAATGCTGAAGTTAGATGTGATAGAACCATCAACATCGCCGTATTCATCACCCATCGTCCTCGTGAAAAAACTCGATGGATCGGTGCGGTTCTGTATTGATTTCCGAAGATTGAACACTATTACGGTAGGCGATAGGGAGCCTATTCCGTTTCAGGAGGAATTAATAGCTTCATTGGCCGGGTCCACGTGGTTTTCCAAGATAGATTTAACGAAAGGGTATTGGGAAATCCCGCTTACTGAGGAGTCTAAACAATACACGGCGTTCCAAACGCCCATTGGATTATTCCAATTTAAGGTCATGCCATTTGGGTTGGTAAACGCGCCAGCGACGTTTGCACGATTAATGAGACTAGTGTTGAAGGACATACCTAATGTCGTGTCATTCTTTGACGATATAGCATGTCATACGTCGACATGGTCTGATCATATTCAGACACTAACAGTAATTTTTCAACGATTACGTCATTTTGGGTTAACTGCTAAACCCGCAAAGATGGATTTGGCATGTCCAGAGATAGTATTCTTAGGACATATTGTGGGTAGAGGTGTTCAGAGACCTGAAGAAACAAAAATTGACAAGTTAGTAGGGTTGCAAATCCCTAAAACAAAGAAACAAGTCAGAAGCTTAGTGGGAATTTTAAATTATTACAGAAAGTTCATTCCAAATTTTTCCTCCTTGTCATCTTCTCTTACTGACCTTACTAAGAAGGGACAACCCGATAAGGTCCAGTGGACGTCTGAATGTCAGACATCATTTGATAATTTGGTGACAGCATTATCATCGTCACCCATTTTGATATTACCCGATTTTCGATCTAATTTTATCCTCAGAACGGATGCGTCGGACTCTGGTGTCGGCGCTTGTCTTCTACAGGAGAAGAACGAATGTCTCCATCCTGTATGTTATGTCAGTAGGAAGTTATTGCAGAGAGAAAGAAAGTATTCTGTGATAGAGCGTGAGTGTCTTGCCATTGTCTGGTCCGTCCAGAAACTAGGACGTTATCTCATGGGACGAGAATTTTGTATCCAGACAGACCACAAGCCACTGACATTTTTGTCGAAGAATCGTTCGTCCAGCCCACGCTTGTCTAGATGGGCATTGGCTTTGCAGCCGTATACCTTCGTTATTCAACCAATTCCAGGAACCAGCAATCATATCGCCGACTACCTTAGTCGAGCCTAGGGGAAGATTTCAGGAGCTTATACATCGGAGGACAGGAACATTGACAGGATCTGTGTGAAGAAGTCCACTTTAAAATATTGACATTATAAATATGATATGAAGAATGGTTGATAGGTTGAATGGTTTTTGATTCTGTATTAAGTATTGTGGTTAGTTAGCTATTCATGATGTGACACATATATGCATATTGCAGGCCATATTGATCCCCATATTTTCCCCTGATTTCGGTATTTTGTATACTAGGGGAACTGCTAGGTCATTTTTTTTAGTGTAGGTATTGCTCACGCTCACTCGTTGACAGTCATCTTGATGCGATTTGAAATTAATTGCATTAATTTTTTTGGGGTGGGGGATGATGTCACGAGTGGAGTGAGTGCAATTAAGGGGATTGCTACAGAGCGGGTGTAGAGTAAGAAAGGCTCACAGTAGACAGCAAGTTAAGCGTGCTGTTGTGAGTAGTGGGCGGGGTCTGAAGGAGGCGAAAGCGCGGTATTACTATCACTGCAAGTTAGAAGGTCCTAGGGATCGGACGTGTGAATAAAAGCCCATCGGGCGGACATAAAGGGGAAGCAGTCGAGAAGACTAGTGAGAGTCTTTCCAGCTATGACTGGTATGTAGAACGTTGATTGATTATTATGATTGATGTATTATATTATATTCGTCTATTACCATGATGTGAATAAGTATATGTGAGGAATGTGGAAGTCCTTGATATTGGATATAGCAATGTGCGCCATGAGCGATAGATGAAAGTGAGTTCATGGATTTGTAGCGCGAGTGAGTAGTGTGTACTCCGATGGAAGTGTGTTACCGTAAGATGTGCGGTGAGTGAAAGGTGAACTAGTGTGTGTACGTTTCATGGGTTGTAAGGAGAGGTGGAGTGAATAGAAATGGTAGGGTATTATACCAATGTAATGTTATTCTTGTAGGTGTCGGGGACGGGCCGCAGAGCCACCTCGATGAGCACAGGGGATAGGCCAGCATAGGGCCGGAGGCCACACATAGGCCAGAAGTGAGGCTGTCAGTGCAGGACAGTAGAGGCACATAAAGTCGTGGCAGTCAGGTCACGGACAGGGACGTAGATATGAGAGTGAATGAGATACTATATTGTTGCCATGTTGATAGGCTAGTGAACTGATATTATGTTGTTGCCATGTTGATGGCTATGGAAATAATAATGTGTTATTGCCCTGCTGAGGTGCGAGGGGAGTGCTAAGGTGTATGACAATAGGAAGGTGATACTGAGAGACTGCGGTGCCAGTAAATTATTAAGGTGCTATTAAGACCCTGAGGGGGAGGCTGAGGCCGAAGTGCCTTTAGGAGTAACTACCGGATTGTGGATCCGAGGGAGAGTGTGTGTGAGAATAAGGCCGTTGTACGGCAGTGCATTTCAATAATATAATGTATGTAATTGCGCTATTATTTGTATAATTATGTTTAATAAATGTGTGAGTCTGATGGATTGTTCTGTTAAGTGTTAACTTGTTTGTTCGTGATTGTTGTCCTGTCATAACTTATTACATCTCCCAGTCTGGGATTTGTGACAGTGGTTAGGAACAGGTTTGATAAATTTGGATGGGGTTAGGAACAGGTTTGATGATAAGTTAGTTTGGATGGGGGTAGAAACAGGTTTGATAAATTTGGATGTGGTTAGGAATAGGTTTGATGATAAGTTTGGATGGGGTTAGGAACGGGTTTAATAATAAGTTTGATGGGGTTAGGAACGGGTTTAATAATAAGTTTGGATGGGGTTAGGAACGGGTTTAATAATAAGTTTGGATGGGGCTAGAAACGGGTTTAATAATAAGTTTGGATGTGGTTAGGAACGGGTTTAATAATAAGTTTGGATGGGGTTAGGAACGGGTTTAATAATAAGTTCGGATGTGGTTAGGAACGGGTTTAATAATAAGTTTGGATGGGGTTAGGAACGGGTTTAATAATAAGTTTGGATGGGGCTAGAAACGGGTTTAATAATAAGTTTGGATGGGGCTAGAAACGGGTTTAATAATAAGTTTGGATGGGGTTAGGAACGGGTTTAATAATAAGTTTGGATGGGGTTAGGAAAGGGTTTAATAATAAGTTTGGATGGGGCTAGAAACGGGTTTAATAATAAGTTTGGATGGGGCTAGAAACGGGTTTAATAATAAGTTTGGATGGGGCTAGAAACGGGTTTAATAATAAGTTTGGATGGGGTTAGGAACGGGTTTAATAATAAGTTTGGATGGGGCTAGAAACGGGTTTAATAATAAGTTTGGATGTGGTTAGAAACGGGTTTAATAATAAGTTTGGATGTGGTTAGGAACGGGTTCGATAGCAAGTTCGGATGGTGTTAGGAACGGGTTTGATAAATTGGGATGGGCCTAGGAACGGGTCTGATCATAAGTTTGGATGGGCTTGGGAACGGGTTTGGTAACAGGTTTGGGTGGGGTTAGGAATGGGTTTAGGAATGAGAAAAGTCAGGAATATAATCTACCACTGTGTGTGGTTTTTACTGATGATGAAAAGCCATTGAACATTTCGCAAGTTTTGAGGCCCTGCGAAAAATCAATATTAACGGCGTTTAGGTATGAATATTGCTACATTATATAGAGAAGCTAAACCTCTAGATATAGGCCTTGGGACAAGGTGTTCTAGAGGCAAGGTGCTCGCCTCTCATGCCAAGGATCCCGGGTTCTAAACCCGGGCAGTGCAGGCATGTTGGAAAGTGGATTTTTCTCATATTTTCAAGTCCCTGGTCCTATTGGGGGGTAGGATCGAGTAGTTCTTGGAAATTGGATTTTTCTCATATTTTCAAGTCCCTGGTCCTATTGGGGGGTAGGATCGAGTACCTAGTCTTCTCGGATAAGGACGAAAAAATTCGGAGGGCCCGTGTGCACGTTGCGCACGTTAAAGATACCTTGGCAGTTGGAAATCGTAAAGAGCAGGCCGAAAGGCCGCTGCCCGGGCAAAATTGAATTAATAGATTAAAATTCATCCATATCATCTACCCCCCCCCCCCCCCGCCAGAACAAGAAATAATAAAACAAGTAAAGTGAGGTGTAAATGCCAAGGGCAGCGAACCTCCTAAAATAAAGACCTAAAAAAAAAAAAAAAAGGCCTCATTCAGGTATACACACCAACGTCAGAAAGCCAAGATGAAGAAATAGAAAAATTTTATGAAGAGACTGAGGAAAAAACCATCTAAAACCCCAAGATATGAAGATGGTAATGGGCGACTTTAATGCCAAAGTGGGAGATCAAAGAGTAGAAGATATTGTGGGACCTTGGGGAGTAGAACAAGAAAATGAACGAGGAAGTAGACTAATAGAGTGGTGCCAAGTGAGCGACTTCGTAATCACCAACACCTGGTTTCAAAACCATCCTAGGCGGCAGTGGACATGGGTGAGCCCCGGAGATAAAAACAAAAACAAAATTGACTTCACACTAGTACAGAAAAGATTCAGAAACGCTGTAAAGACATCAAAATCAATACCAGGAGCAGATTGTGACACCGACCATGTTCCAGTCATGTGCAGATTCCAGGTTAAACTAAAGAAACTGAAGAAACCAACTAATCATCCAAAATTTCAAGTGGAACTGCTAAAAGCAGACTAAAAGTTAAGAAAATTTTTCTGCAAATGTGAAACACAAATATGAGGCTCTGGCAGACATCACTGAAGTGGTAGAACTATGGGATAAAATGGACTCACTTATACAGAGGAAAATATCAAAAAAAGGGCCAAAAAAGAACAAGAAATGGATGAATAAAGAAATTCTAGATTTAATGGATCAAAGTCGAAAAAAAATATATAAAGATCTAAACCATAAGATTAAACAGAAATGTAATAAAGCAAAGAAAAATTGGATCAACGAACAATGCCAGGAAATAGAGCAAAACCAAGACAGAAACAGCAAAATATGCACTCCAAAATTAAAGAAGTCAGCGGAAACAAAGGCAGATGCATTGATACATGTATCAAATCGAAAGAAGGAATGTGGGCTATTTGATAACATCAGATGATAGGAGCATTAGTGAAATAAGGAAAAAGAATAATAATGGCCAAAGATTCATTCCAAAAAATGAGGCCAATATTAATGAAGAGAAATCTATCAACGACCACTAAAATCAGAGTCTTGAAAACATATGTGTGGTCAGTGCTTGTATACGAATGTGAATGTTGGACAATGAACAAAGAAACAGAGAAACCTAGAAGCAGCAGAGATGTGGTTTATTAGAAGAATATTGAGAATATCATGGATGGAGAAAAAATCAAATGAGTCAGTATTGAGAGACTCTAGTCTGAAAAGATCATTAATTAAAACAATAAGACAGAGGCAACTGGAATTTCCAGGACACACCTGTCGCCCCAGAAGCCTCGAACATCTAGCAGTTACAGGGAAGATCGAAGGCAGGAAAAGCATTGGTAGGCAGAAAAACTTCCACTGAAAGTCTTAATTCATGAACAACAAATAAACATCACAACTCCTCCTCGAGGTTGGCTGATGACAGATCCGAGTGAAGAGCCTTAATCGCCAATGTCTGTTCCAGATAGGGCAACTGATGATGATAATTCTATATATATCAAGAATCCTCTGTCAGAATCCACATCACTAACCATGTATCAGAAAAATTTGCCGTAGAAAAATGAGAGACAGGAAGACACTATATCACCGAACTATTTACAGCTAGAAAATGGCAACATAGATGGAGAGTATCTGAAAAACCTGAGATTTGCGGGCGATGTAGCACTTTGCCCGGAGAGCGTACAGCAGATGGAAACAAACCTGAATATAATAAACAGAGCAAGAAGGCTGGCCTGAAAATCTACAGAGACAAATAATACATGATAAACGATAAACTACGAGACAGATGAAAAGGTATTTTTGAAAACAAAACCATTGAAAACGTCACGGAATATAAATACCTGGGCCAGACAATACATATGGAACACTACATAAAAACTGAAATAGACTCTAGAATAAGATCAGCTTGGCGCTGCTTTCGAAAAACATATTCCTGGACCACAAACCGCCAATGCCCTTTAAGGACAAGTATTCAACCATTGCATTATTCCAACGATTACCTGTGGTTGCCAAACAGGGACGATTACAAAACAACTTACGAACAAATCAAAAACTACCCAGAGGGCAGTGGAAAGAAGGAATGCTTGACATCAGACTACAAGACAAAATCCCCCACTCCGAAATACGCAAACAAAGCTAACGGACATAATAAAATTCATTCTACAACAAAAGTGGAGTTGGGCCGGACATGTGGGAAGGATGAATGACAATGGATGGACAAAACGCTGCACTGAATGGCAACCACGGACAGGAAATAGAACAGGAGGACGACCAGGAAGAAGATGGCAGGATGATATCAAAAGGAAAGGGGGGAACAACATGGATGAGGAAGACATCAGACAGAAAGGAATGGAAGTCATTGTCGGAGGGCGACACATCCTGCAGTGGATGGACAATGCCTAGGTGAAAAGGTGAAAAAGATGAAAAAGAAACTAATTTGATAATGTTTGGATGGGGTTGGAAACCGTTTTTATAATGGCTTTTGGGTGGGGAACGGATTTAGTAATGGGTTTTGGGTGGGGAACGGATTTAGTAACGGGTTTTGGGTGGGGAACGGATTTAGTAATGGGTTTTGGGTGGGGAACGGATTTAGTAATGGGTTTTGGGTGGGGACGGATTAAGTAATGGGTTTTGGGTGGGGACGGATTTAGTAATGGGTTCTGGGTGGGGACGGATTTAGTAATGGGTTCTGGGTGGGGAACGGATCTAGTAATGGGTTCTGGGTGGGGACGGATTTAGTAATGGGTTCTGGGTGGGGAACGGATCTAGTAATGGGTTTTGGGTGGGGACGGATTTAGTAATGGGTTCTGGGTGGGGAACGGATCTAGTAATGGGTTCTGGGTGGGGACGGATTTAGTAATGGGTTCTGGGTGGGGAACGGATCTAGTAATGGGTTTTGGGTGGGGACGGATTAAGTAATGGGTTTTGGGTGGGGACGGATTTAGTAATGGGTTCTGGGTGGGGACGGATTTAGTAATGGGTTCTGGGTGGGGACGGATTTAGTAATGGGTTCTGGGTGGGGACGGATTTAGTAATGGGTTTTGGATGGGGGGAACGGATTTAGTAATGGGTTTTGGGTGGGGAACGGATTTAGTAATGGGTTTTGTGTGGGGACGGATTTAGTAATGGGTTTTGGATGGGGGGAACGGATTTAGTAATGGGTTTTGGGTGGGGACGGATTTATTAATGGGTTTTGGATGGGGGGAACAGATTTAGTAATGGGTTTTGGGTGGGGAACGGATTTAGTAATGGGTTTTGGGTGGGGAACGGAATTAGTAATGGGTTTTTGGATGGGGGGAACGGATTTAGTAATGGGTTTTGGGTGGGGACGGATTTAGTAATGGGTTTTGGATGGGGGGAACGGATTTAGTAATGGGTTTTGGGTGGGGACGGATTTAGTAATGGGTTTTGGATGGGGGGAACGGATTTAGTAATGGGTTTTGGGTGGGGACGGATTTATTAATGGGTTTTGGATGGGGGGAACGGATTTAGTAATGGGTTTTGGGTGGGGACGGATTTAGTAATGGGTTTTGGATGGGGGAACAGATTTAGTAATGGCTTTTGGGTGGGGAACGGATTTAGTAATGGGTTTTGGGTGGGGACGGATTTAGTAATGGGTTTTGTGTGGGGACGGATTTAGTAATGGGTTTTGGATGGGGGGAACGGATTTAGTAATGGGTTTTGGGTGGGGACGGATTTAGTAATGGGTTTTGGATGGGGGAACGGATTTAGTAATGGGTTTTGGGTGGGGAACGGATTTAGTAATGGGTTTTGGGTGGGGAACGGAATTAGTAATGGGTTTTGGATGGGGGGAACAGATTTAGTAATGGGTTTTGGGTGGGGACGGATTTAGTAATGGGTTTTGGATGGGGGGAACGGATTTAGTAATGGGTTTTGGGTGGGGACGGATTTAGTAATGGGTTTTGGATGGGGGGAACGGATTTAGTAATGGGTTTTGGGTGGGGACGGATTTAGTAATGGGTTTTGGATGGGGGGAACGGATTTAATAATGGGTTTTGGGTGGGGACGGATTTAGTAATGGGTTTTGGATGGGGGGAACGGATTTAGTAATGGGTTTTGGGTGGGGAACGGATTTAGTAACGGGTTTTGGGTGGGGACGGATTTAGTAATGGGTTTTGGATGGGGGGAACGGATTTAGTAATGGGTTTTGGGTGGGGACTGATTTAGTAATGGGTTTTGGATGGGGGGAACGGATTTAGTAATGGGTTTTGGGTGGGGAACGGATTTATAAATGGGTTTTGGGTGGGGAACGGAATTAGTAGTGGGTTTTGGATGTGGGGAACGGATTTAGTAATGGGTTTTGGGTGGGGACGGATTTAGTAATGGGTTTTGGGTGGGGGGAACGGATTTAGTAATGGGTTTTGGGTGGGGACGGATTTAGTAATGGGTTTTGGGTGGGGAACGGATTTAGTAATGGGTTTTGGATGGGGGGAACGGATTTAGTAATGGGTTTTGGGTGGGGACGGATTTAGTAATGGGTTTTGGGTGGGGGGAACGGATTTAGTAATGGGTTTTGGATGGGGGGAACGGATTTAGTAATGGGTTTTGGGTGGGGACGGATTTAGTAATGGGTTTTGGGTGGGGAACGGATTTAGTAATGGGTTTTGGATGGGGGGAACGGATTTAGTAATGGGTTTTGGGTGGGGACGGATTTAGTAATGGGTTTTGGGTGGGGACGGATTTAGTAATGGGTTTTGGGTGGAGACGGATTTAGTAATGGGTTTTGGGTGGGGACGGGTTTAGTAATGGGTTTTGGGTGGGGGGAACGGATTTAGTAATGGGTTTTGGATGGGGGGAACGGATTTAGTAATGGGTTTTGGATGGGGGGAACGGATTTAGTAATGGGTTTTGGGTGGGGAACGGATCTAGTAATGGGTTTTGGGTTGGGAACAGATTTAGTAATGGGTTTTGGCTGGGGACGGATTTATTAATGGGTTTTGGATGGGGGGAACGGATTTAGTAATGGGTTTTGGGTGGGGACGGATTTAGTAATGGGTTTTGGATGGGGGGAACGGACTTAGTAATGGGTTTTGGGTTGGGAACGGATCTAGTAATGGGTTTTGGGTGGGGAACGGATTTAGTAATGGGTTTTGGGTGGGGACGGATTTAGTAATGGGTTTTGGATGGGGGGAACGGATTTAGTAATGGGTTTTGGGTGGGGACGGATTTAGTAATGGGTTTTGGGTGGGGACGGATTTAGTAATGGGTTTTGGGTGGGGAACGGATTTAGTAATGGGTTTTGGGTGGGGAACGGAATTAGTAATGGGTTTTGGATGGGGGGAACGGATTTAGTAATGGGTTTTGGGTGGGGAACGGATTTAGTAATGAGTTTTGGGTGGGGAATGGATTTAGTAATGGGTTTTTGGGTGGGGACAGATTTAGTAATGGGTTTTGGGTGGGGAACGGATTTAGTAATGGGTTTTGGGTGGGGAACGGATTTAAGATAAGATAAGATAAGATAAGAATCACTTTATTATCCCATATGGGAAATTCGTTTTCACAGAGTGTTTAACAGCACACATGTGGTACATACATCTCACGTATCATTATAAATAAACAAACTCAATAAGTCAATAACAGACACACATGGCGTGACATGGAAAGAACCTTAATGAAATGTGGCACACATCTATCTATAAGATGACTTGCTGAGGCGAATTGCTGAAGGCAAGAATGATCTTCTGTATCTTTCCCTGTTTGCTTTCATGTGTATTATTCTGTTGCTCTTGGATGATCTAGAAACCTGATGAAACAGGGGATGGTGGCTGTCATTTAAGATGGACATGAATTTCTTCACACAAGCATTTGAGTATAGATGATTAAAACTGAAAAATGCCGTGTCTGTCATGTTGCATACTTTCTTGATGATTGTGTTGTTAAGTTTATGCTTGTCACTTTCTCTTGCATTGCCTCCCCATGCTGTAATACAATAAGTTATTATACTTTCGATGGCAGCTTTGTAGAACAGGGAAAGCAGTGTTTTATCAACATTAAAAGATCTTAATTTTCGTAAAAAGTACATTCTCTGGCTGGCTCTTGAATGGACATTTGAAATATATGTATGCCAGTCTAGATTGTGGTGGATATATATACCCAAATATTTGTAACATTCAACTCGCTCAACCTCTTCATTATCAATGCTTAATGGTGGTAAAGGTGCCGTATTTGTCCTAAAATCAATTACAATCTCTGTTTTCTTCACATTCAATACAAGAAAATGATCATGGCGCCACTGTACAAATCTGGCTATTTCTGTAATATAGGCATCTTCATCGACTGAGTTCTTGATAAGACCTTGGATGGTAGTGTCATCTGCAAATTTGATTATATGAACATTGTCAGACTCACTTCTACATTGACTGGTATAAATGGTGAAGAGGACAGGAGATAAAACGCAGCCTTGTGGCGCTCCTGTGTTCGTATAGAGAGTTGGTGACGTAAAAATACTCTGTCCAACATTCAAACTTACATACTGGGGTCGATTAGTAAGGAAATCTAGTACCCACGATACAATATGTTTGTTGACATTCATTTCCAACAGTTTTGAAACAAGGAGATGTGGTTGAATGGTATTGAAGGCGCTGGAAAAGTCTACGAAAAGGATTCGCGCATAGTTTTTTGGAATGTCGAGATGTTTGTAGACGTTGTCAAGAAAGTATAAGATGGCATCTTCCACATCCCGTTTCTCTCGGTAAGCAAATTGCATCGGATCTTGGTGACATTCTAAAAGGGGCAATAATCGTGTCAGAACAATTCTCTCCAAGCATTTCATCACAACAGACGTTAGTGCAATCGGCCTTAAATCATTCATTTCTACTACTTTGTTCTTTTTCGGTACAGGTATTATCTTAGATGTTTTCCAGCACAGGGGAATTACATGGCTGCTTAGTGATAAGTTAAAAATAGGCGTAAAGGCTTTTGCTAGTTGTTGTGAACACATTTTTAGAGTCTTACACTTTATACCATCAGGCCCACAACTTTTGTTGACATTCATTGTTGTGAACTGTTTTACGAGGTCTTGTTCACTGACAATAATAGAATCTTCATTGACAAAATCATTTAAAAAAGCATGGTTCAAATCACATATGTCAGCAGAGAAATCATGAATGTCAAAACGGGCATAATAACCATTCAGATCATTTACATATACATTGGCATTTGGTACGTCAATTGATGTTTGTTTTGGTGAATACCCAACAATCTTTTTCATACAGTCCCATACCTGTCTGGTTTTGTGTGATTTAAATTGCTGCTGTAATTTATTCTTGTACTCATTTCTGCATTTTTCTATCTTTTTCTTTAATTTTCTTTGGGTTTCCTCCTTTTTCATTTCATCTTTTCCTTGGTATGCTCTTTTCTTTTCGTTTAAAAGTAGTTTTAATTCTTTGCTGACCCAGGGCTTATTATTTTGGAAACACACTACTTCTTTCTTATTTAAAATCAGATCTTCACAAAATTTAATGTATTCAGAAGTAGTGTACGTTAATTCGTGAATATCTTTGGCAGTATCACTAAAAACAGTCCAATCAGTACAGTCAAAACAGCCTTTAAGTTGGTCGATGGTATCCTCATCCCAGATGGTGACAGACTTTTTGGCTGGTTTGGTTGCCTTTATTTTGGGTCGATAGCTGGGCAGCAATGACGTCATATTGTGGTCAGAATCGCCTAGTGGTGGAAGGGATCTCGAGACGAAGGCTTTTTTTATGTTGCCATAGCAGAGGTCGATGGTTCTGTTGTTTCTGGTGGGACAGGAAACATACTGGTGGAAGGCTGGCAGGACATTCTCTAGAGTGCAGTTGTTAAAGTCGCCAGTTATGAATACTGCACCGTCCGGCGTGCGTGCTTGTTGTTTATACACAGCGTTGCTTATGGTAGCGGAGGCAATATCCACATTTGCTTGCGGGGGAATGTACACAACGATCATTGTCACTTTGGGAAATTCTCGAGGCAGATAAAATGGTCTTAAAACAACAGAGAGTAGCTCGATGTCAGGTGTGCATATTGTGTCTTGAACATAGATATTATTAGGATGGCACCATTGTTGGTTGACATACAGGCATACCCCGCCTCCACGGGTCTTGTTGGAAGCGCTGGTTCTATCTGCCCTGCACAGAGTGAAATTATCTATGTCCAGGCTGGCAGTGGTGATCAATTCTGAGAACCATGTCTCGCTAAAACATATAAGAGAGGCCTCACGGTATTCATACATATGACGAGTGCAGGCTTGTAATTCGTCAAGTTTGTTGTTGAGTGAACGAGCGTTTCCGGTCACGATGATGGGGAGAGCTGGTCTATTTACTCTCTTGCGGACCCGAGTTCTAACTCCGCCCCTTTTCCCACGCTTCCTTTTCTTCATTTCTGGTGGTAAATTTAGACCCACGTAAGGAGTGTTCACGGTGGGCTGAAGAGATCGTAATATGGCGGGGCTATAGGTGAAAAATGGAGGACTTACTTTGATAGTTTTCACATGAAATGTTTGCTCTGACAGTCCAACTATAGCCAAAAACAGCAATCCAAGTATGCATTTTGGAGCAAAGGTTTCCATGATGTCACTAAACTGACACAAAGAGCAAAAAACGGTCGAAAACACTAGAAAAATACACAGAAATGGAGAGCACAACAACTCCGTGCTGTCGTAATGGGTTTTGGGTGGGGACGGATTTATTAATGGGTTTTGGATGGGGGGAACGGATTTAGTAACGGGTTTTGGGTGGGGAACGGATTTAGTAATGGGTTTTGGGTGGGGAACGGATTTGGTAATGGGTTTTGGGTGGGGAACAGATTTAGTAATGGGTTCTGGGTGGGGACGGATTTAGTAATGGGTTTTGGATGGGGGGAACGGATTTAGTAATGGCTTTTGGAAGGGGGAAACGGATTTAGTAATGGCTTTTGGGTGGGGAACGGATTTAGTAATGGGTTTTGGATGGGGGGAACGGATTTAGTAATGGGTTTTGGATGAGGGGAATGGATTTAGTAATGGGTTTTGGGTGGGGTTGGGAACGGATTTAGTAATGGGTTTTGCATGGGGGGAACGGATTTAATAATGGGTTTTGGGTGGGGGGAACGGATTTAGTAATGGGTTTTTGGGTGGGGGGAACGGATTTAGTAATGGGTTTTGGATGGGGGGAACAGATTTAGTAATGGGTTTTGGGTGGGGGGAACGGATTTAGTAATGGGTTTCGGATGGGGGGAACGGATTTAGTAATAGGTTTTGGGTGGGGGGAACGGATTTAGTAATGGGTTTTGGGTGGGGGGAACAGATTTAGTAATGGGTTTTGGATGGGGTTGGGAACGGATTTAGTAATGGGTTTTGGATGGGGTTGGGAACGGATTTAGTAATGGGTTTTGGATGGGGTTGGGGACGGATTTAGTAATGGGTTTTGGATGGGGTTGGGAACGGATTTAGTAATGGGTTTTGGATGGGGTTGGGAACGGATTTAGTAATGGGTTTTGGATGGGGTTGGGAACGGATTTAGTAATGGGTTTTGGATGGGGTTGGGAACGGATTTAGTAATGGGTTTTGGGTGGGGTTGGGAACGGATTTAGTAATGGGTTTTGGATGGGGTTGGGAACGGATTTAGTAATGGGTTTTGGATGGGGTTGGGAACGGATTTAGTAATGGTTTTGGGTGGGGTTGGGAACGGATTTAGTAATGGGTTTGGATGGGGTTGGGAACAGATTTAGTAATGGGTTTTGGATGGGGTTGGGAACGGATTTAGTAATGGGTTTTGGGTGGGGTTGGGAACGGATTTAGTAGTGGGTTTTGGATGGGGTTGGGAACGGATTTGGTAATGGGTTTTGGGTGGGGTTGGGAACGGATTTAGTAATGGGTTTTGGATGGGGTGGGGAACGGATTTAGTAATGGTTTTGGATAGGGTTGGGAACGGATTTAGTAATGGGTTTTGGATGGGGTTGGGAACGGATTTAGTAATGGGTTTTGGATGGGGTTGGGAACGGATTTAGTAATGGGTTTTGGGTGGGGTTGGGAACGGATTTAGTAATGGGTTTGGGTGGGGTTGGGAACGGATTTAGTAATGGGTTTTGGGTGGGGTTGGGAACGGATTTAGTAATGGGTTTTGGGTGGGCTTGGGAACGGATTTAGTAATAGGTTTTGGGTGGGGTTGGGAACGGATTTAGTAATGGGTTTTGGGTGGGGTTGGGAACTGATTTAGTAATGGGTTTGGGTGGGGGTTGGGAACGGATTTAGTAATGGGTTTGGGTGGGGTTGGGAACGGATTTAGTAATGGGTTTTGGATGGGGTTGGGAACGGATTCAGTAATGGGTTTGGATGGGGTTGGGAACGGATTTAGTAATGGTTTTGGGTGGGGTTGGGGACAGATTCAGTAATGGGTTTGGATGGGGTTGGGAACGGATTTAGTAATGGGTTTTGGATGGGGTTGGGAACGGATTTAGTAATGGGTTTGGATGGGGTTGGGAACGGATATAGTAATGGGTTTTGGATAGGGTTGGGAACGGATTTAGTAAGGTTTGGATGAGGTTGGGAACGGGTTTAGTAATGGGTTTTGGATGGGGTTGGGAACGGATTTAGTAATGGGTTTGGATGGGGTTGGGAACGGATTTAGTAATGGTTTTGGATGGGGTTGGGAACGGAGTTAGTAATGGGTTTTGGATGAGGTTGGGAACGGATTTGGTAATGGGTTTTGGATGGGGTTGGGAACGGATTTAGTAATGGGTTTGGATGGGGTTGGGGACGGATTTAGTAATGGTTTTGGATGGGGTTGGGAACGGATTTAGTAATGGGTTTTGGGTGGGGTTGGGAACGGATTTAGTAATGGGTTTGGGTGGGGTTGGGAACGGATTTAGTAATGGGTTTTGGGTGGGGTTGGGAACGGATTTAGTAATGGGTTTTGGGTGGGCTTGGGAACGGATTTAGTAATAGGTTTTGGGTGGGGTTGGGAACGGATTTAGTAATGGGTTTTGGGTGGGGTTGGGAACTGATTTAGTAATGGGTTTGGGTGGGGGTTGGGAACGGATTTAGTAATGGGTTTGGGTGGGGTTGGGAACGGATTTAGTAATGGGTTTTGGATGGGGTTGGGAACGGATTCAGTAATGGGTTTGGATGGGGTTGGGAACGGATTTAGTAATGGTTTTGGGTGGGGTTGGGGACAGATTCGGTAATGGGTTTGGATGGGGTTGGGAACGGATTTAGTAATGGGTTTTGGATGGGGTTGGGAACGGATTTAGTAATGGGTTTGGATGGGGTTGGGAACGGATATAGTAATGGGTTTTGGATAGGGTTGGGAACGGATTTAGTAAGGTTTGGATGAGGTTGGGAACGGGTTTAGTAATGGGTTTTGGATGGGGTTGGGAACGGATTTAATAATGGGTTTGGATGGGGTTGGGAACGGATTTAGTAATGGTTTTGGATGGGGTTGGGAACGGAGTTAGTAATGGGTTTTGGATGAGGTTGGGAACGGACTTGGTAATGGGTTTTGGATGGGGTTGGGAACGGATTTAGTAATGGGTTTGGATGGGGTTGGGGACGGATTTAGTAATGGTTTTGGATGGGGTTGGGAACGGATTTAGTAATGGGTTTTGGGTGGGGAACGGATCTAGTAATGGGTTTTGGGTTGGGAACAGATTTAGTAATGGGTTTTGGGTGGGGACGGATTTATTAATGGGTTTTGGATGGGGGGAACGGATTTAGTAATGGGTTTTGGATGGGGACGGATTTAGTAATGGGTTTTGGATGGGGGGAACGGATTTAGTAATGGGTTTTGGGTTGGGAACGGATCTAGTAATGGGTTTTGGGTGGGGAACGGATTTAGTAATGGGTTTTGGGTGGGGACGGATTTATTAATGGGTTTTGGATGGGGGGAACGGATTTAGTAATGGGTTTTGGGTTGGGAACGGATCTAGTAATGGGTTTTGGGTGGGGAACGGATTTAGTAATGGGTTTTGGGTGGGGACGGATTTAGTAATGGGTTTTGGATGGGGGGAACGGATTTAGTAATGGGTTTTGGGTGGGGACGGATTTAGTAATGGGTTTTGGGTGGGGACGGATTTAGTAATGGGTTTTGGGTGAGGAACGGATTTAGTAATGGGTTTTGGATGGGGAACGGAATTAGTAATGGGTTTTGGATGGGGGGAACGGATTTAGTAATGGGTTTTGGGTGGGGAACGGATTTAGTAATGAGTTTTGGGTGCGGAACGGATTTAGTAATGGGTTTTGGGTGGGGAACGGATTTAGTAATGGGTTTTTGGGTGGGGACAGATTTAGTAATGGGTTTTGGGTGGGGAACGGATTTAGTAATGGGTTTTGGGTTGGGAACGGATTTAGTAATGGGTTTTTGGATGGGGGGAACGGATTTAGTAATGGGTTTTGGGTGGGGAACGGATTTAGTAATGGGTTTTGGGTGGGGAACGGATTTAGTAATGGGTTTTGGGTGGGGAACGGATTTAGTAATGGGTTTTGGGTGGGGAACGGAATTAGTAATGGGTTTTTGGATGGGGGGAACGGATTTAGTAATGGGTTTTGGGTGGGGACGGATTTAGTAATGGGTTTTGGATGGGGGGAACGGATTTAGTAATGGGTTTTGGGTGGGGACGGATTTAGTAATGGGTTTTGGATGGGGGGAACGGATTTAGTAATGGGTTTTGGGTGGGGACGGATTTATTAATGGGTTTTGGATGGGGGGAACGGATTTAGTAATGGGTTTTGGGTGGGGACGGATTTAGTAATGGGTTTTGGATGGGGGAACAGATTTAGTAATGGCTTTTGGGTGGGGAACGGATTTAGTAATGGGTTTTGGGTGGGGACGGATTTAGTAATGGGTTTTGTGTGGGGACGGATTTAGTAATGGGTTTTGGATGGGGGGAACGGATTTAGTAATGGGTTTTGGGTGGGGACGGATTTAGTAATGGGTTTTGGATGGGGGAACGGATTTAGTAATGGGTTTTGGGTGGGGAACGGATTTAGTAATGGGTTTTGGGTGGGGAACGGAATTAGTAATGGGTTTTGGATGGGAGGAACGGATTTAGTAATGGGTTTTGGGTGGGGACGGATTTAGTAATGGGTTTTGGATGGGGGGAACGGATTTAGTAATGGGTTTTGGGTGGGGACGGATTTAGTAATGGGTTTTGGATGGGGGGAACGGATTTAGTAATGGGTTTTGGGTGGGGACGGATTTAGTAATGGGTTTTGGATGGGGGGAACGGATTTAATAATGGGTTTTGGGTGGGGACGGATTTAGTAATGGGTTTTGGATGGGGGGAACGGATTTAGTAATGGGTTTTGGGTGGGGAACGGATTTAGTAACGGGTTTTGGGTGGGGACGGATTTAGTAATGGGTTTTGGATGGGGGGAACGGATTTAGTAATGGGTTTTGGGTGGGGACTGATTTAGTAATGGGTTTTGGATGGGGGGAACGGATTTAGTAATGGGTTTTGGGTGGGGAACGGATTTATAAATGGGTTTTGGGTGGGGAACGGAATTAGTAGTGGGTTTTGGATGTGGGGAACGGATTTAGTAATGGGTTTTGGGTGGGGACGGATTTAGTAATGGGTTTTGGGTGGGGGGAACGGATTTAGTAATGGGTTTTGGGTGGGGACGGATTTAGTAATGGGTTTTGGGTGGGGAACGGATTTAGTAATGGGTTTTGGATGGGGGGAACGGATTTAGTAATGGGTTTTGGGTGGGGACGGATTTAGTAATGGGTTTTGGGTGGGGGGAACGGATTTAGTAATGGGTTTTGGATGGGGGGAACGGATTTAGTAATGGGTTTTGGGTGGTGACGGATTTAGTAATGGGTTTTGGGTGGGGAACGGATTTAGTAATGGGTTTTGGATGGGGGGAACGGATTTAGTAATGGGTTTTGGGTGGGGACGGATTTAGTAATGGGTTTTGGGTGGGGACGGATTTAGTAATGGGTTTTGGGTGGAGACGGATTTAGTAATGGGTTTTGGGTGGGGACGGGTTTAGTAATGGGTTTTGGGTGGGGGGAACGGATTTAGTAATGGGTTTTGGATGGGGGGAACGGATTTAGTAATGGGTTTTGGATGGGGGGAACGGATTTAGTAATGGGTTTTGGGTGGGGAACGGATCTAGTAATGGGTTTTGGGTTGGGAACAGATTTAGTAATGGGTTTTGGCTGGGGACGGATTTATTAATGGGTTTTGGATGGGGGGAACGGATTTAGTAATGGGTTTTGGGTGGGGACGGATTTAGTAATGGGTTTTGGATGGGAGGAACGGACTTAGTAATGGGTTTTGGGTTGGGAACGGATCTAGTAATGGGTTTTGGGTGGGGAACGGATTTAGTAATGGGTTTTGGGTGGGGACGGATTTAGTAATGGGTTTTGGATGGGGGGAACGGATTTAGTAATGGGTTTTGGATGGGGGGAACGGATTTAGTAATGGGTTTTGGGTGGGGACGGATTTAGTAATGGGTTTTGGGTGGGGACGGATTTAGTAATGGGTTTTGGGTGGGGAACGGATTTAGTAATGGGTTTTGGGTGGGGAACGGAATTAGTAATGGGTTTTGGATGGGGGGAACGGATTTAGTAATGGGTTTTGGGTGGGGAACGGATTTAGTAATGAGTTTTGGGTGGGGAATGGATTTAGTAATGGGTTTTTGGGTGGGGACAGATTTAGTAATGGGTTTTGGGTGGGGAACGGATTTAGTAATGGGTTTTGGGTGGGGAACGGATTTAAGATAAGATAAGATAAGATAAGAATCACTTTATTATCCCATATGGGAAATTCGTTTTCACAGAGTGTTTAACAGCACACATGTGGTACATACATCTCACGTATCATTATAAATAAACAAACTCAATAAGTCAATAACAGACACACATGGCGTGACATGGAAAGAACCTTAATGAAATGTGGCACACATCTATCTATAAGATGACTTGCTGAGGCGAATTGCTGAAGGCAAGAATGATCTTCTGTATCTTTCCCTGTTTGCTTTCATGTGTATTATTCTGTTGCTCTTGGATGATCTAGAAACCTGATGAAACAGGGGATGGTGGCTGTCATTTAAGATGGACATGAATTTCTTCACACAAGCATTTGAGTATAGATGATTAAAACTGAAAAATGCCGTGTCTGTCATGTTGCATACTTTCTTGATGATTGTGTTGTTAAGTTTATGCTTGTCACTTTCTCTTGCATTGCCTCCCCATGCTGTAATACAATAAGTTATTATACTTTCGATGGCAGCTTTGTAGAACAGGGAAAGCAGTGTTTTATCAACATTAAAAGATCTTAATTTTCGTAAAAAGTACATTCTCTGGCTGGCTCTTGAATGGACATTTGAAATATGTGTATGCCAGTCTAGATTGTGGTGGATATATATACCCAAATATTTGTAACATTCAACTCGCTCAACCTCTTCATTATCAATGCTTAATGGTGGTAAAGGTGCCGTATTTGTCCTAAAATCAATTACAATCTCTGTTTTCTTCACATTCAATACAAGAAAATGATCATGGCGCCACTGTACAAATCTGGCTATTTCTGTAATATAGGCATCTTCATCGACTGAGTTCTTGATAAGACCTTGGATGGTAGTGTCATCTGCAAATTTGATTATATGAACATTGTCAGACTCACTTCTACATTGACTGGTATAAATGGTGAAGAGGACAGGAGATAAAACGCAGCCTTGTGGCGCTCCTGTGTTCGTATAGAGAGTTGGTGACGTAAAAATACTCTGTCCAACATTCAAACTTACATACTGGGGTCGATTAGTAAGGAAATCTAGTACCCACGATACAATATGTTTGTTGACATTCATTTCCAACAGTTTTGAAACAAGGAGATGTGGTTGAATGGTATTGAAGGCGCTGGAAAAGTCTACGAAAAGGATTCGCGCATAGTTTTTTGGAATGTCGAGATGTTTGTAGACGTTGTCAAGAAAGTATAAGATGGCATCTTCCACATCCCGTTTCTCTCGGTAAGCAAATTGCATCGGATCTTGGTGACATTCTAAAAGGGGCAATAATCGTGTCAGAACAATTCTCTCCAAGCATTTCATCACAACAGACGTTAGTGCAATCGGCCTTAAATCATTCATTTCTACTACTTTGTTCTTTTTCGGTACAGGTATTATCTTAGATGTTTTCCAGCACAGGGGAATTACATGGCTGCTTAGTGATAAGTTAAAAATAGGCGTAAAGGCTTTTGCTAGTTGTTGTGAACACATTTTTAGAGTCTTACACTTTATACCATCAGGCCCACAACTTTTGTTGACATTCATTGTTGTGAACTGTTTTACGAGGTCTTGTTCACTGACAATAATAGAATCTTCATTGACAAAATCATTTAAAAAAGCATGGTTCAAATCACATATGTCAGCAGAGAAATCATGAATGTCAAAACGGGCATAATAACCATTCAGATCATTTACATATACATTGGCATTTGGTACGTCAATTGATGTTTGTTTTGGTGAATACCCAACAATCTTTTTCATACAGTCCCATACCTGTCTGGTTTTGTGTGATTTAAATTGCTGCTGTAATTTATTCTTGTACTCATTTCTGCATTTTTCTATTTTTTTCCTTAATTTTCTTTGGGTTTCCTCCTTTTTCATTTCATCTTTTCCTTGGTATGCTCTTTTCTTTTCGTTTAAAAGTAGTTTTAATTCTTTGCTGACCCAGGGCTTATTATTTTGGAAACACACTACTTCTTTCTTATTTAAAATCAGATCTTCACAAAATTTAATGTATTCAGAAGTAGTGTACGTTAATTCGTGAATATCTTTGGCAGTATCACTAAAAACAGTCCAATCAGTACAGTCAAAACAGCCTTTAAGTTGGTCGATGGTATCCTCATCCCAGATGGTGACAGACTTTTTGGCTGGTTTGGTTGCCTTTATTTTGGGTCGATAGCTGGGCAGCAATGACGTCATATTGTGGTCAGAATCGCCTAGTGGTGGAAGGGATCTCGAGACGAAGGCTTTTTTTATGTTGCCATAGCAGAGGTCGATGGTTCTGTTGTTTCTGGTGGGACAGGAAACATACTGGTGGAAGGCTGGCAGGACATTCTCTAGAGTGCAGTTGTTAAAGTCGCCAGTTATGAATACTGCACCGTCCGGCGTGCGTGCTTGTTGTTTATACACAGCGTTGCTTATGGTAGCGGAGGCAATATCCACATTTGCTTGCGGGGGAATGTACACAACGATCATTGTCACTTTGGGAAATTCTCGAGGCAGATAAAATGGTCTTAAAACAACAGAGAGTAGCTCGATGTCAGGTGTGCATATTGTGTCTTGAACATAGATATTATTAGGATGGCACCATTGTTGGTTGACATACAGGCATACCCCGCCTCCACGGGTCTTGTTGGAAGCGCTGGTTCTATCTGCCCTGCACAGAGTGAAATTATCTATGTCCAGGCTGGCAGTGGTGATCAATTCTGAGAACCATGTCTCGCTAAAACATATAAGAGAGGCCTCACGGTATTCATACATATGACGAGTGCAGGCTTGTAATTCGTCAAGTTTGTTGTTGAGTGAACGAGCGTTTCCGGTCACGATGATGGGGAGAGCTGGTCTATTTACTCTCTTGCGGACCCGAGTTCTAACTCCGCCCCTTTTCCCACGCTTCCTTTTCTTCATTTCTGGTGGTAAATTTAGACCCACGTAAGGAGTGTTCACGGTGGGCTGAAGAGATCGTAATATGGCGGGGCTATAGGTGAAAAATGGAGGACTTACTTTGATAGTTTTCACATGAAATGTTTGCTCTGACAGTCCAACTATAGCCAAAAACAGCAATCCAAGTATGCATTTTGGAGCAAAGGTTTCCATGATGTCACTAAACTGACACAAAGAGCAAAAAACGGTCGAAAACACTAGAAAAATACACAGAAATGGAGAGCACAACAACTCCGTGCTGTCGTAATGGGTTTTGGGTGGGGACGGATTTATTAATGGGTTTTGGATGGGGGGAACGGATTTAGTAACGGGTTTTGGGTGGGGAACGGATTTAGTAATGGGTTTTGGGTGGGGAACGGATTTGGTAATGGGTTTTGGGTGGGGAACAGATTTAGTAATGGGTTCTGGGTGGGGACGGATTTAGTAATGGGTTTTGGATGGGGGGAACGGATTTAGTAATGGCTTTTGGAAGGGGGAAACGTATTTAGTAATGGCTTTTGGGTGGGGAACGGATTTAGTAATGGGTTTTGGATGGGGGGAACGGATTTAGTAATGGGTTTTGGATGAGGGGAATGGATTTAGTAATGGGTTTTGGGTGGGGTTGGGAACGGATTTAGTAATGGGTTTTGCATGGGGGGAACGGATTTAATAATGGGTTTTGGGTGGGGGGAACGGATTTAGTAATGGGTTTTTGGGTGGGGGGAACGGATTTAGTAATGGGTTTTGGATGGGGGGAACAGATTTAGTAATGGGTTTTGGGTGGGGGGAACGGATTTAGTAATGGGTTTCGGATGGGGGGAACGGATTTAGTAATAGGTTTTGGGTGGGGGGAACGGATTTAGTAATGGGTTTTGGGTGGGGGGAACAGATTTAGTAATGGGTTTTGGATGGGGTTGGGAACGGATTTAGTAATGGGTTTTGGATGGGGTTGGGAACGGATTTAGTAATGGGTTTTGGATGGGGTTGGGGACGGATTTAGTAATGGGTTTTGGATGGGGTTGGGAACGGATTTAGTAATGGGTTTTGGATGGGGTTGGGAACGGATTTAGTAATGGGTTTTGGATGGGGTTGGGAACGGATTTAGTAATGGGTTTTGGATGGGGTTGGGAACGGATTTAGTAATGGGTTTTGGGTGGGGTTGGGAACGGATTTAGTAATGGGTTTTGGATGGGGTTGGGAACGGATTTAGTAATGGGTTTTGGATGGGGTTGGGAACGGATTTAGTAATGGTTTTGGGTGGGGTTGGGAACGGATTTAGTAATGGGTTTGGATGGGGTTGGGAACAGATTTAGTAATGGGTTTTGGATGGGGTTGGGAACGGATTTAGTAATGGGTTTTGGGTGGGGTTGGGAACGGATTTAGTAGTGGGTTTTGGATGGGGTTGGGAACGGATTTGGTAATGGGTTTTGGGTGGGGTTGGGAACGGATTTAGTAATGGGTTTTGGATGGGGTGGGGAACGGATTTAGTAATGGTTTTGGATAGGGTTGGGAACGGATTTAGTAATGGGTTTTGGATGGGGTTGGGAACGGATTTAGTAATGGGTTTTGGATGGGGTTGGGAACGGATTTAGTAATGGGTTTTGGGTGGGGTTGGGAACGGATTTAGTAATGGGTTTGGGTGGGGTTGGGAACGGATTTAGTAATGGGTTTTGGGTGGGGTTGGGAACGGATTTAGTAATGGGTTTTGGGTGGGCTTGGGAACGGATTTAGTAATAGGTTTTGGGTGGGGTTGGGAACGGATTTAGTAATGGGTTTTGGGTGGGGTTGGGAACTGATTTAGTAATGGGTTTGGGTGGGGGTTGGGAACGGATTTAGTAATGGGTTTGGGTGGGGTTGGGAACGGATTTAGTAATGGGTTTTGGATGGGGTTGGGAACGGATTCAGTAATGGGTTTGGATGGGGTTGGGAACGGATTTAGTAATGGTTTTGGGTGGGGTTGGGGACAGATTCAGTAATGGGTTTGGATGGGGTTGGGAACGGATTTAGTAATGGGTTTTGGATGGGGTTGGGAACGGATTTAGTAATGGGTTTGGATGGGGTTGGGAACGGATATAGTAATGGGTTTTGGATAGGGTTGGGAACGGATTTAGTAAGGTTTGGATGAGGTTGGGAACGGGTTTAGTAATGGGTTTTGGATGGGGTTGGGAACGGATTTAGTAATGGGTTTGGATGGGGTTGGGAACGGATTTAGTAATGGTTTTGGATGGGGTTGGGAACGGAGTTAGTAATGGGTTTTGGATGAGGTTGGGAACGGATTTGGTAATGGGTTTTGGATGGGGTTGGGAACGGATTTAGTAATGGGTTTGGATGGGGTTGGGGACGGATTTAGTAATGGTTTTGGATGGGGTTGGGAACGGATTTAGTAATGGGTTTTGGGTGGGGAACGGATCTAGTAATGGGTTTTGGGTTGGGAACAGATTTAGTAATGGGTTTTGGGTGGGGACGGATTTATTAATGGGTTTTGGATGGGGGGAACGGATTTAGTAATGGGTTTTGGATGGGGACGGATTTAGTAATGGGTTTTGGATGGGGGGAACGGATTTAGTAATGGGTTTTGGGTTGGGAACGGATCTAGTAATGGGTTTTGGGTGGGGAACGGATTTAGTAATGGGTTTTGGGTGGGGACGGATTTATTAATGGGTTTTGGATGGGGGGAACGGATTTAGTAATGGGTTTTGGGTTGGGAACGGATCTAGTAATGGGTTTTGGGTGGGGAACGGATTTAGTAATGGGTTTTGGGTGGGGACGGATTTAGTAATGGGTTTTGGATGGGGGGAACGGATTTAGTAATGGGTTTTGGGTGGGGACGGATTTAGTAATGGGTTTTGGGTGGGGACGGATTTAGTAATGGGTTTTGGGTGAGGAACGGATTTAGTAATGGGTTTTGGATGGGGAACGGAATTAGTAATGGGTTTTGGATGGGGGGAACGGATTTAGTAATGGGTTTTGGGTGGGGAACGGATTTAGTAATGAGTTTTGGGTGCGGAACGGATTTAATAATGGGTTTTGGGTGGGGAACGGATTTAGTAATGGGTTTTTGGGTGGGGACAGATTTAGTAATGGGTTTTGGGTGGGGAACGGATTTAGTAATGGGTTTTGGGTGGGGAACGGATTTAAGATAAGATAAGAATCACTTTATTATCCCATATGGGAAATTCGTTTTCACAGAGTGTTTAACAGCACACACGTGGTACATACATCTCACGTATCATTATAAATAAACAAACTCAATAAGTCAATAACAGACACACATGGCGTGACATGGAAAGAACCTTAATGAAATGTGGCACACATCTATCTATAAGATGACTTGCTGAGGCGAATTGCTGAAGGCAAGAATGATCTTCTGTATCTTTCCCTGTTTGCTTTCATGTGTATTATTCTGTTGCTCTTGGATGATCTAGAAACCTGATGAAACAGGGGATGGTGGCTGTCATTTAAGATGGACATGAATTTCTTCACACAAGCATTTGAGTATAGATGATTAAAACTGAAAAATGCCGTGTCTGTCATGTTGCATACTTTCTTGATGATTGTGTTGTTAAGTTTATGCTTGTCACTTTCTCTTGCATTGCCTCCCCATGCTGTAATACAATAAGTTATTATACTTTCGATGGCAGCTTTGTAGAACAGGGAAAGCAGTGTTTTATCAACATTAAAAGATCTTAATTTTCGTAAAAAGTACATTCTCTGGCTGGCTCTTGAATGGACATTTGAAATATGTGTATGCCAGTCTAGATTGTGGTGGATATATATACCCAAATATTTGTAACATTCAACTCGCTCAACCTCTTCATTATCAATGCTTAATGGTGGTAAAGGTGCCGTATTTGTCCTAAAATCAATTACAATCTCTGTTTTCTTCACATTCAATACAAGAAAATGATCATGGCACCATTGTACAAATCTGGCTATTTCTGTAATATAGGCATCTTCATCGACTGAGTTCTTGATAAGACCTTGGATGGTAGTGTCATCTGCAAATTTGATTATATGAACATTGTCAGACTCACTTCTACATTGACTGGTATAAATGGTGAAGAGGACAGGAGATAAAACGCAGCCTTGTGGCGCTCCTGTGTTCGTATAGAGAGTTGGTGACGTAAAAATACTCTGTCCAACATTTAAACTTACATACTGGGGTCGATTAGTAAGGAAATCTAGTACCCACGATACAATATGTTTGTTGACATTCATTTCCAACAGTTTTGAAACAAGGAGATGTGGTTGAATGGTATTGAAGGCGCTGGAAAAGTCTACGAAAAGGATTCGCGCATAGTTTTTTGGAATGTCGAGATGTTTGTAGACGTTGTCAAGAAAGTATAAGATGGCATCTTCCACATCCCGTTTCTCTCGGTAAGCAAATTGCATCGGATCTTGGTGACATTCTAAAAGGGGCAATAATCGTGTCAGAACAATTCTCTCCAAGCATTTCATCACAACAGACGTTAGTGCAATCGGCCTTAAATCATTCATTTCTACTACTTTGTTCTTTTTCGGTACAGGTATTATCTTAGATGTTTTCCAGCACAGGGGAATTACATGGCTGCTTAGTGATAAGTTAAAAATAGGCGTAAAGGCTTTTGCTAGTTGTTGTGAACACATTTTTAGAGTCTTACACTTTATACCATCAGGCCCACAACTTTTGTTGACATTCATTGTTGTGAACTGTTTTACGAGGTCTTGTTCACTGACAATAATAGAATCTTCATTGACAAAATCATTTAAAAAAGCATGGTTCAAATCACATATGTCAGCAGAGAAATCATGAATGTCAAAACGGGCATAATAACCATTCAGATCATTTACATATACATTGGCATTTGGTACGTCAATTGATGTTTGTTTTGGTGAATACCCAACAATCTTTTTCATACAGTCCCATACCTGTCTGGTTTTGTGTGATTTAAATTGCTGCTGTAATTTATTCTTGTACTCATTTCTGCATTTTTCTATTTTTTTCCTTAATTTTCTTTGGGTTTCCTCCTTTTTCATTTCATCTTTTCCTTGGTATGCTCTTTTCTTTTCGTTTAAAAGTAGTTTTAATTCTTTGCTGACCCAGGGCTTATTATTTTGGAAACACACTACTTCTTTCTTATTTAAAATCAGATCTTCACAAAATTTAATGTATTCAGAAGTAGTGTACGTTAATTCGTGAATATCTTTGGCAGTATCACTAAAAACAGTCCAATCAGTACAGTCAAAACAGCCTTTAAGTTGGTCGATGGTATCCTCATCCCAGATGGTGACAGACTTTTTGGCTGGTTTGGTTGCCTTTATTTTGGGTCGATAGCTGGGCAGCAATGACGTCATATTGTGGTCAGAATCGCCTAGTGGTGGAAGGGATCTCGAGACGAAGGCTTTTTTTATGTTGCCATAGCAGAGGTCGATGGTTCTGTTGTTTCTGGTGGGACAGGAAACATACTGGTGGAAGGCTGGCAGGACATTCTCTAGAGTGCAGTTGTTAAAGTCGCCAGTTATGAATACTGCACCGTCCGGCGTGCGTGCTTGTTGTTTATACACAGCGTTGCTTATGGTAGCGGAGGCAATATCCACATTTGCTTGCGGGGGAATGTACACAACGATCATTGTCACTTTGGGAAATTCTCGAGGCAGATAAAATGTGTCGCGTCACGATGAAATCAGGCGCTCGTCAAGTTGAGGCCAAGCGAGGTATCGTGAGTTTAAGGTCAGCGGGCGAATTTTCAACGATTTTTTTTTTTTGCGCGAAACCCTTCTATGTCCATCTAAAAGTGTATTCCATACTAAAATTTGATGAAATGTGTAGATTAAAGGCCCAAAAATTGAAATTTTGTGACCTAAACCGGCGAGGGGATCAATCAGCTCAGCAAAAAATGACCGAAAATGCCATCATCCTTACGACCATATTACTTGATCAAAAGTATCGAAACATGGTATCGAATGAAAGCTTGGCATCTCATCTTTCTGTCCATTGGTTCTACTTCAGGGTGTTCTTTCAAATAAACCAATAGAAAAGGGTTTTCTATCGTAAACAAACTTTCGTATGAGCATCGAGTGCCCCCATTTATTGGGCATTCTGATTGGCCGAGAGCCATCACGTGTCCTAAGCTTGCCAACGAACACATGTTCCTGCCTGATTGATAAAAATATTTCTTTGGCCAGAATATTTTCACAACGTGTTTCCTGCCCAAAATACTAAATTTGTCATATTAACTTTATTTATAAGTTATTAAAAAAAGATAAATCAAAATACATTCTTTATTTTGCTTTTTTCTGGAATAAAAACATATTGAGCCAAATATGGTGTCAATTTGGTTTTACACACGCGCCGGAAGTTAGTATGCCAACTTTCAGTTTCATGCATCCACTGACCGACACAATGCTGCTATGTTTTACATTCGAGACTAGACGTGGGCCACTCTTTGTCTGGATTGCTGCCTTTGTCTCGCAGACAACGTGGACATAGTCTTGTGAAATATAGAATGTAACAATGTGATTAAGTAGTCTATTCGGCGAGTGTGAAAAAGTGTGCTCTGTTCATAGATTTTGTTTCACTGGATTTTAACTAGATCTATCTAGATCTAGATCTAGATCTATCTCGAAAAGGTACGGTCTCATCAGAACATTTTTTTTTTTTTTTTGGTCATTTACAAAAACATTCTGATTCACCTTCAGAAATTCATTTTTAACATTTTTATTCTCATTTAGCCTAGTTTTTTTAAAAGAATGTATAGTACAATCCTTGTATTCCCTTTTACACTCAGTCTTCCCCCGTTTCAGTCTCATAAAATATTGTTTTTTCTTACACGGCTCTCCTGATTTGGTTTAAAACTGAAAAGTTGTGGAACTGGCCCCTACTGTCTTCACTGAGTCCAGTTTTTATTTAATTTTGTTCTTAATGGGTTTACAAGACAGTTAAAGCTGATTCAGTGATGAGGCAGTGTTATACTATAGGGCTGCCACAGTGTGTTGGTCAGGCTTTTCACTTCCGCTCAATAAACAGAACACAGCGTACACACGGGTCAGTAATTTAAATGTAATTTGATACATAGAGCGTATATCATACAAAAGTTCACGGAATCTTACTAAGAAATGGCTAAGCTTTTGTTTGATATATAATATGACGATGTATACCTAGCGTTGCTAAGGAAAAATACGTTTTAATTGTCACTGAACTTTGGCGGCCATTTTCTCGCTTATTTCATCTGCAACAACAGGTGACCCCTGCCACCTTTAATTACAAATAACTCGACTTCTACCCAACGTAGAACAAAACTTTTTTCACCTACAGAAAGGGAAATGAATAAGCTATTATGTGGTACCAATAACTCAATATGCCTGAAAATTGACGAGCGCCTGATTTCATCGTGTCGTGACACAAATGGTCTTAAAACAACAGAGAGTAGCTCGATGTCAGGTGTGCATATTGTGTCTTGAACATAGATATTATTAGGATGGCACCATTGTTGGTTGACATACAGGCATACCCCGCCTCCACGGGTCTTGTTGGAAGCGCTGGTTCTATCTGCCCTGCACAGAGTGAAATTATCTATGTCCAGGCTGGCAGTGGTGATCAATTCTGAGAACCATGTCTCGCTAAAACATATAAGAGAGGCCTCACGGTATTCATACATATGACGAGTGCAGGCTTGTAATTCGTCAAGTTTGTTGTTGAGTGAACGAGCGTTTCCGGTCACGATGATGGGGAGAGCTGGTCTATTTACTCTCTTGCGGACCCGAGTTCTAACTCCGCCCCTTTTCCCACGCTTCCTTTTCTTCATTTCTGGTGGTAAATTTAGACCCACGTAAGGAGTGTTCACGGTGGGCTGAAGAGATCGTAATATGGCGGGGCTATAGGTGAAAAATGGAGGACTTACTTTGATAGTTTTCACATGAAATGTTTGCTCTGACAGTCCAACTATAGCCAAAAACAGCAATCCAAGTATGCATTTTGGAGCAAAGGTTTCCATGATGTCACTAAACTGACACAAAGAGCAAAAAACGGTCGAAAACACTAGAAAAATACACAGAAATGGAGAGCACAACAACTCCGTGCTGTCGTAATGGGTTTTGGGTGGGGACGGATTTATTAATGGGTTTTGGATGGGGGGAACGGATTTAGTAACGGGTTTTGGGTGGGGAACGGATTTGGTAATGGGTTTTGGGTGGGGAACGGATTTAGTAATGGGTTTTGGGTGGGGACGGATTTAGTAATGGGTTTTGGATGGGGGGAACGGATTTAGTAATGGCTTTTGGAAGGGGGAAACGGATTTAGTAATGGCTTTTGGGTGGGGAACGGATTTAGTAATGGGTTTTGGATGGGGGGAACGGATTTAGTAATGGGTTTTGGATGGGGGGAACGGATTTAGTAATGGGTTTTGGGTGGGGTTGGGAACGGATTTAGTAATGGGTTTTGGATGGGGGGAACGGATTTAATAATGGGTTTTGGGTGGGGGGAACGGATTTAGTAATGGGTTTTGGGTGGGGGGAACGGATTTAGTAATGGGTTTCGGATGGGGGCAACGGATTTAGTAATGGGTTTCGGATGGGGGCAACGGATTTAGTAATAGGTTTTGGGTGGGGGGAACGGATTTAGTAATGGGTTTTGGGTGGGGGGAACAGATTTAGTAATGGGTTTTGGATGGGGTTGGGAACGGATTTAGTAATGGGTTTTGGATGGGGTTGGGAACGGATTTAGTAATGGGTTTTGGATGGGGTTGGGGACGGATTTAGTAATGGGTTTTGGATGGGGTTGGGAACGGATTTAGTAATGGGTTTTGGATGGGGTTGGGAACGGATTTAGTAATGGGTTTTTGATGGGGTTGGGAACGGATTTAGTAATGGGTTTTGGATGGGGTTGGGAACGGATTTAGTAATGGGTTTTGGGTGGGGTTGGGAACGGATTTATTAATGGGTTTTGGATGGGGTTGGGAACGGATTTAGTAATGGGTTTTGGATGGGGTTGGGAACGGATTTAGTAATGGTTTTGGGTGGGGTTGGGAACGGATTTAGTAATGGGTTTGGATGGGGTTGGGAACAGATTTAGTAATGGGTTTTCGATGGGGTTGGGAACGGATTTAGTAATGGGTTTTGGGTGGGGTTGGGAACGGATTTAGTAGTGGGTTTTGGATGGGGTTGGGAACGGATTTGGTAATGGGTTTTGGGTGGGGTTGGGAACGGATTTAGTAATGGGTTTTGGATGGGGTTGGGAACGGATTTAGTAATGGTTTTGGATAGGGTTGGGAACGGATTTAGTAATGGGTTTTGGATGGGGTTGGGAACGGATTTAGTAATGGGTTTTGGATGGGGTTGGGAACGGATTTAGTAATGGGTTTTGGGTGGGGTTGGGAACGGATTTAGTAATGGGTTTGGGTGGGGTTGGGAACGGATTTAGTAATGGGTTTTGGGTGGGGTTGGGAACGGATTTAGTAATGGGTTTTGGGTGGGCTTGGGAACGGATTTAGTAATGGGTTTTGGGTGGGGTTGGGAACGGATTTAGTAATGGGTTTTGGGTGGGGTTGGGAACTGATTTAGTAATGGGTTTGGGTGGGGGTTGGGAACAGATTTAGTAATGGGTTTGGGTGGGCTTGGGAACGGATTTAGTAATGGGTTTTGGATGGGGTTGGGAACGGATTCAGTAATGGGTTTGGATGGGGTTGGGAACGGATTTAGTAATGGTTTTGGGTGGGGATGGGGACAGATTCAGTAATGGGTTTGGATGGGGTTGGGAACGGATTTAGTAATGGGTTTTGGATGGGGTTGGGAACGGATTTAGTAATGGGTTTGGATGGGGTTGGGAACGGATATAGTAATGGGTTTTGGATGCGGTTGGGAACGGATTTAGTAAGGTTTGGATGAGGTTGGGAACGGGTTTAGTAATGGGTTTTGGATGGGGTTGGGAACGGATTTAGTAATGGGTTTGGATGGGGTTGGGAACGGATTTAGTAATGGGTTTTGGATGGGGTTGGGAACGGAGTTAGTAATGGGTTTTGGATGGGGTTGGGAACGGATTTAGTAATGGGTTTTGGATGGGGTTGGGAACGGATTTAGTAATGGATTTGGATGGGGTTGGGGACGGATTTAGTAATGGTTTTGGATGGGGTTGGGAACGGATTTAGTAATGGGTTTGGATGGGGTTGGAGACGGATTTAGTAATGGTTTTGGATGGGGTTGGGAACGGATTTAGTAATGGTTTTGGATGGGGTTGGGAACGGATTTAGTAATGGGTTTTGGGTGGGGTTGGGGACGGATTTAGTAATGGGTTTTGGATGGGGTTGGGAACGGATTTAGTAATGGTTTTGGGTGGGGTTGGGAACGGATTTAGTAATGGGTTTTGGATGGGGTTGGGAACAGATTTAGTAATGGGTTTGGGTGGGGTTGGGAACGGATTTAGTAATGGATTTGGGTGGGTTGGGAACGGATTTAGTAATGGGTTTTGGATGGGGTTGGGAACTGATTCAGTAATGGGTTTTGGATGGGGTTGGGAATGGATTTAGTAATGGGTTTGGGTGGGGTTGGGAACGGATTTAGTAATTGGTTTGGGTGGGGTTGGGAACGGACTTAGTAATTGGTTTGGGTGGGGTTGGGAACGGATTTAGTAATGGGTTTTGGGTTGGGGTTGGGAACGGATTTAGTAATGGGTTTTGGGTGGGGTTGGGAACGGATTTAGTAATGGGTTTGGGTGTGGTTGGGAACGGATTTAGTAATGGGTTTTGGATGGGGTTGGGAACGGATTTAGTAATGGGTTTGGGTGGGGTTGGGAACGGATTTAGTAATGGGTTTGGGTGGGGTTGGGAACGGATTTAGTTATGGGTTTGGGTGGGGTTGGGAACGGATTTAGTAATGGGTTTTGGATGGGGTTGGGAACGGATTTAGTAATGGGTTTTGGATGGGGTTGGGAACGGATTTAGTAATGGGTTTTGGATGGGGTTGGGAATGGATTTAGTAATAGGTTTTGGATGGGGTTGGGAACGGATTTAGTAATGGGTTTTGGATGGGGTTGGGAATCGATTTAGTAATGGGTTTTGGATGGGGTTGGGAACGGATTTAGTAATGGGTTTGGGTGGGGTTGGGAACGGATTTAGTAATGGGTTTGGGTGGGGTTGGGAACGGATTTAGTAATGGGTTTGGGTGGAGTTGGGAACGGATTTAATAATGGGTTTGGGTGGGGTTGGGAACGGATTTAGTAATGGGTTTGGGTGGGGTTGGGAACGGATTTAGTAATGGGTTTGGGTGGGGTTGGGAACGGATTTAGTAATAGGTTTGGATGGGGTTGAGAACGGATTTAGTAATGGGTTTGGATGGGGTTGGGAATGGATTTAGTAATGGGTTTGGATGGGGTTGGGAACGGATTTAGTAATGGGTTTGGATGGGGTTGGGAACGGATTTAGTAATGGGTTTGGATGGGGTTGGGAACGGATTTAGTAATGGGTTTGGATGGGGTTGGGAACGGATTTAGTAATGGGTTTAGATGGGGTTGGGAACGGATTTAGTAATAGATTTAGCTGGGATTGGGAACGGAATTAATAATGGATTTGGATAGGGTTGGGAATAGATTTAATAATGGGTTTGGATAGGGTTGGGAATAGATTTAATAATGGGTTTGGATAGGGTTGGGAATAGATTTAATAATGGGTTTGGATGGGGTTGGGAACGGATTTAGCAATAGATTTGGATGGGGTTGGGGACAGATTTAACAATATATTTGGATGGGGTTGGGAACGGATTTTATAATAGATTTTGATGGGGTTGGGAACGGATTTAATAATGGTTTTGGATGGAGATGGGAACGGTTTTAATAATGTATTTGGATGAGTTGGGAACAGGTTTAATGATTGGTTTGCATGGGATTATAAATAGGTTCAATAAATGGGTTTGGATGGGGTTAAAAAAATATCAAAATGATGGGTTTGGATGGGGTTAGGAAGGGTTTAATAAATAAATGGTTTTGGATGGTGTTAGGAATAGGTTCAATAATAGGTTTGGATGGGGTTTATAACAGATTAATAATAGGTTTGGATGGGGTTTATAACAGGTTAATAATAGGTTTGGATGGGGTTTATAACAGGTTAATAGTAGGTTTGGATGGGGTTTATAACAGGTTAATAGTAGGTTTGGATGGGGTTAGGAACGGGTTTAATAATAGATTGGGATTGTGTTAAAAATTTTAATGATAAATTTGAATGGTATAAAGAACGGGTTTAATGATAAGTTTGGCTGGGGCCAGGAACAAGTTTAATAATAGATTTGGATTAGGTTAGTAACCGACTTAAGAGGTTTGGATGGGGTTAGGAACAGGTTTAATAAAAGGTTTGGATGAGATTAAAACGGGTTTAACAATAGACTTGCATGCGGTTAGGATCGGGTTTAATAAAAGCTTGGGAAGAGGTTAGGAACAGGTTAAATAATAGGTTTGGATGGGATTAAGAATGAGTTTGACGGTAGGTTAGGGTTTTGATGGGGTCAGAAATGGGTTTAGTAACAATTTTGGGGTGTGGTTAGGAATGGGTTTAATACATATAATAGACTTGGGTGGGGTAAGGAATAGGTTTAATAATAGGTTTGGATAGGCTTAGAGACGGGTTTGATAATAGGTTTGGACAAGGTTAAAAACCTGTTTAATCATAACTTTGGATGGGATTAGGGGACAGGTTTAATTATACTGCCATGCAAAGGCAGGGCGACGTAACTGATAAAGTATAAAGAGAGCACATACATCGCTCTGCCTTTGCACGGCAGAATAGGTTTGAATGGGATTAAGAACGCTTTTAATAATAGGGTTGAATGGGGTTAAGAATACTTTTAACAATAGGTTTGTATGATGTTAAAAAGAGGTTTAATGACAAATTTGAATGGGATTAGGAACGGGTTTAAAAACAGATTTCGATTGGGTTAGTAACAGTTTAATAATAAGTTTAGGTGCGGTTGGGAATGGGTTTAACAATAGGTTTGGACGGGATAAGGGATGGTTTAAATAATTTGCATAGGATTGGGGCGTGTTTATTAGTAGGCTTGGGTGCAGCTAGGATCGAATTTGATAATACCTTTGGGTGGGGTTAATAATGAACTTAATCATAGGTTTGGATCGGGTTAGGAATATGATTAACAACACGTTGGGTGGGGTTATGAATGGATTTGATACTAAGTTTGGGTGGACTTAGGAATGGACTTAATAATAGATTTGGATATGGTTAAGAACAGGTTTAACAATAGGTTTGGGTGGTATAAGGGACAAGTTTAATAACACTGCCATGCAATGGTAGGGCGACGTAACTGATAAAGTATAATTAGAGTATATACGTTGCTCTGCCTTTGCACGGTAGAATAGGTTTGGATCGGGTTAGGAATGGGTTTATTATTAGCTTTGTATGATGTTAGGAACGAGTTTAATGATCGATTTGGACGGGGCTAGGATTGTGTTTAATGTTATGTTTGGGTGTGGTTAAGATTAGGCTTAATAATAAGTTTGGATGGGATTAGAGACAGACTCAATAACACTGCCATGCAAAGGCAGAGCGACATTAATTGATAAAGTATAAAGAGCACATACGTCGGTCTGCCTTTGCGCGGCAGAATAGGTTTGGATGGGTTTAGGAATATGTGCAATAAAAGGTTTGGATGGGATTAAGAACGGTCTTAATAATAACTCTGAATGGGGTTTAGAACGGGTTTAATGATAGATTTGGATTGGGTTAGTAACAAACAGTTTGGATGGGGTTAGGAACATGGTAAGTAATAAATTTTAATGCCTTTAGGAATGGGTTTAACGATAGTTTCGGATGGGACTAGGACGGTTTTAATGATAGACTTGGGTGCTTTTAGGATCGGGTTTAATAGCAGCTTTGGATGGGGTTAGGAAGAGATTAAATAAGTTTAAGTATAAATTTGGGTGGGGTTATGAATGTGATTAATAATAGGTTTGGATGGGGTAAGGAATAGGTTTAAGAATAATTTTTGGCATGGTTAAGAACATGTTTAATAATAGGTTTGGATGGGGTAAGGAATAGGTTTAAGAATAATTTTGGGCACGGTTAAGAACATGTTTAATAATAGGTTTGGATGGGGTAAGGAATAGGTTTGGGTGGGATTATGGACGGGTTTAATGACACTGCCATGCAAAGGCAGGGCGACGTAACTGATAAAGTATAAAGAGCATATACATCGCTCTGCTTTTGCACGGCGGAATTGGTTTCGATGGAGTTAGAAACGGGTTTCTAACAGGTTTTGATGGGGTTAAGAACGGGATTAGTAACTGGTTTGGGTAGTATTAAGAACGGGTTTAATAATAGGTTTGGAAGAGATTAGGAAGGGTTTAATAATAGGGGCGTATGTGAGTGCGTGGTCGCAGGGGCGCTGCCCCCTAGTGAGTTAGTCCTCTAGATGGATGTTTTTTACAGTAAATTGGCGGCTTGGCGATTAACATTGAGAGCATGAAATATGTGCCTGGCTGAAGTTGGGTAACTCATATATGGGTACTCCTTCCCCGATTGTCAATGTGGCCTACGATGTTGAAAGGATCTACAACCTCCTAACAGACGCAACAGGGAAAGGGGTTGGTATCATGGTAAACAATCAGGATATTGCAAAGTGAGT
>OZ007568.1:82513623-82645416 GCA_963931925.1 Onchidella celtica
CTTGCAACCTTTGGCATGAGTCACTGACCAAACTATACACTCTTCAGGCCTTAAATTTGGCAGGAAGGTAGCAATTGAGATAAGGAAGATGATGGCTATAATTAAAAGTTGTTTACTTCAAGCATGTATTTTAAAAAAAATAACAATGTTTATTGCTATGCAACATTTGTATTTTTGCACGTTTGTTTCGTTTTACAGTATCCATCATATATTTCACAAAATCTCCACATTTGAACGCAAAAGGCTTTTTTATTAGACCACCTATACTAACCAAATTTTACATGTTCATTTCAAATACCGCAGAGGGTGCACGAAAGTTTTTATTATTTTGATTTGTTTGGTTCTTAAATTTATAGAAAATGCATTGTTTCATCGTGCTGTCAACAGTTTTTTGTTTTTTTTTTTACCCGCTCCTTTTGGATGGCGCCGCGAGGTTGATTAGTACTTTGCTGTTATCTGACAATCTATGGTAACTTAGTATTGTTATAATAAATGAACTTACCTTTCCTTATCAGGGTTATCTTTGGTTACCGGTATGGTAAATGGGTTGGTTTTTCATAACCTTGAAACTGGGTAGACAGAAACTGGTAGAAGGAGGGTGAGGAGGGAACGATAAATGTTAAATCCACGCATACACAAGACTGATTAATATTAGTATCTTATGCTATGTCCCCGGCCCATTCAGGTCACGGGGCGGAGCAACCCACAAGCCCGCACCAGAGTGGTGCCATCACTGTCAAATATTTTCTCGTCACCATCTTTTATCACTAGCCAAAACACCGAATACTGCAAGAGGGCCTTTACTACGGTGACACTGTTACTGTCATACCTTACACCTATTCGGAGTGGTTAACTGAGTTAGTTGCTTGTATGCAGTAGGAGATGTGCTGGCCTTTAGCTTTCTTGTACTGATTTATGTTTTTATTGTCCCTCCCGAGTTATAGATGGTTCTCTGTCAGGGATCCCCCCCGACGGTCAGACCTCACTCAACGGGGCTGCTCAGGGAAAACCCCCCCCCCCCCCCCCCAACTAGGTCTCCCGGGACACTCCCTGGAGCAAACGCTCTCCCCTCTCCAGGCCAGGCAACGACCTCAAAGGTAGTGTCCTGCCCCGAAGGTGGGAAAGGGAACAGCTGACCATACGGGAGGGGGCCCATCCTAAGACCCCATCTTTTTGTGTGTTGCGTTTTTCCTGCGTGTTATCCCGGCTGTGTCCTACCTGTTGTCAACAGTTCTAATTTTCATCCTCCGTCTTGGCTCCATCCTGTTAAAGTATCGTGCATGTCGTTTAAAAGTAACCATATCAAGCCTTCAGTTTGGTGCGCAGTGTCCGGGCGCGCAAGTGTTCTGAAGCAAGACTGCAGATTACTACTTTTATTATAAGAGAGAAGGGAGAGAGAGAGAGAGAGAGAGAGAGAGAGAGAGAGAGAGAGAGAGAGAGAGAGAGAGAGAGAGAGAGAGAGAGAGAGAGAGAGCACACATGATTGTTTATTCCGGGCAATGCCCGGTACCTCATCTAGTTCTGCATATTTTCTACACGATTCCCTATATATCATTACATTAAATCTTTCGCTGGCTTAGGGTTAGGCGTAATGTTAAGGTCAGGATTAGGCTGAATGTTAGGGGTGGAGTTAGGTTTGTTTTCTGAGTGATAACCGGATTCGGTAATCCTTTCAATCTGCCGACATATGACATACAACCCTGTACATGAAAAAGAACATTCTATGACAATTCAACTTACCTGAGAGTTCTATACCAGGTGTTGTGCCAATGTTTCACCAGTGGACAAACTGCAAATGTATCCACCAACCCTAACTCGAACACACAAGAATGTTTCACATTGACTACAGCCAACACGACATCCGACTGGCTATCAGGTAATACGTCACAAATACACAAACTGGAAAGTTGAAAAATAAACAACACCGGTAGGCTAAGCCCAAACAGATAAACAACTTACAGTTTGGGACTACACACGATCTGAATACACGGATTTTCTGTAGCCCACGCAACTCGCGGTAGGTCAAAACTTAGCTGCGGGAATCAGTGTGCACTGAACGTCTTCATTCACTGTTGCGTCTAATCTTTGATATCTAACTACAACAGCAAACCGCCGCTACAACAACAAAGGTGAAGGAGGAAGTTGACTGATATCCTGGCACACATAAACACACACGGCAGTAAAGGAAACACATTGATCACACACAGCACAATCTAAATGTGTCACAAGGCCCAGATCTCAGGCAATGCCAGCACACAGGAACAGATAACCTACAACTCTGTGTAGACGAGGTAAAACTTTGTGTTTTGACTAGGAAATTGGCGAGATCGGTGAAGCAGAGAAAGCTTCGATAAGACATGTCTTTGATGTGTGATGAAGCGTGCACGCCTTACTCAAAAATTGCAAGATTAAATATGAACTATTTTCCGTTCGGAATGCGAAATTGGAATGTTTGTTTGCTTGTGTGTTAGTCCTATTGGCCCACAAAACTTCTAACCGATCAATGCCAGCTTTAGCGTCTCTGTCTGACACTGACAATTGGAAGACTTTCATCCCCCAGACAGGTGCATGACGTGTTCTCCAGGTATCTGTGTACAATTTTCCCCTCTACATATCGCACAGTTTCCCCAACTGAAGATCCCATCAAACAACCAAACTTTATTTATTTCTCATCTCTTTCCACCACCCACCCTTTTCTCTACCACCCCCCCCCCCCCTTTCGTTAGACACCATCTCTGTCTAATTATTGACATGGCATCTCCTGTAACTCCGGCTCTAGATAAGTTATCTACCCCTGCCTGCCATATGATGGCATCTTCTCACAGCCCAATGCCCACACCCATGCATGAAGTACAGGAATACATCTCAGCCTTATGTAATTTCCTCACACCTTCTCACGATTACAGATGACGTCACTAGAACGAGAATTTCGTTCACAAATCAACACAAAAGTTGAACTGTCTACGTCCTGATAAAGCAGCAAGCCAGAAAACTTCAAGCTGCCGCCATGGTGTGAGGTCGATAGGTACTCGAACCCCCAGCAAAATGGCAACTTTTTGGCCTGGAGACTTTAAAACGTCTGCCCGAAACAGAATCTATCACCGATAGCCTTGAGATAGTCAAGTAGGGTCTAGGTTGTTTTATTTGCCGAGGGAGAGAGAGGGAGAGAGAGAGAGAGAGAGAGAGAGAGAGAGAGAGAGAGAGAGAGAGAGAGAGAGAGAGAGAGAGAGAGAGAGAGAGAGAGAGAGAGAGAGAGAGAGAGAGAGAGAGAGAGAAAGAGTGTATGTTGATAACATGTTTAGGTTTATCCCCCCCTAGCGATATCAAACATTTCCCCACCCAAAGTGACTGCCGTTCGCAAGTCCCACAAGGAAATAAACATTGGCCGTGAGTCAAAGAGACACAGAACAGAACAGAACAGTTCTCAGAACATTTCCTGGTGGGTTCTCACTCTCAGCCAAGGATTGTAAAACAAACAACACTTCAGTCGGCCAGACAGACTGTATGGGACTGTATGAGACTACAGCTGAAAATAAATTTCATTTTTTATGGAGCCAGAAAGCTGACAGCTTGATCAGAGATACCCGAGATCATGATTGTAAGGAGATGATAGTTTGATCAGAAATACCTGGGATCATGCAAGAACAAGACAAGAAAGGCAACAACAACAAAATGTGCACAATGAATACCACAGAGAATCCCACCCCCACCTACCCCTTTGCTTCCGCATGTCGCCGAGGAGAGAGAGAAAATTGCCCTCAATTTACCTGGAAATAAACATAACCTATTTCTGACCTAAAGCTTGAAGAAACATGATCCTACCAGTCCCCCCCCCCCCCCCCCCCCTGAACAGATGGGCCTGACAGTGACACGACTCACCCTATTCCTCCACCCCCCCTACCCTCACCCTGCCTCCCCTGGGGGGTTGGGGGGAGGGAGAGGGCACAGGGTGGATCTTCTGGGTGGATCAGGCAAACAAAAGTGGCCCGTGTTTGGGTTAGATCTGTACTGCCAGGGAAACTTCCGGTCTCCAGGACACGTGCTATCTGGCATATTGAGACAGTCAGACACGTGACACATTGGCTGGTTGAAAACTCGGATTTGGGCATTTTGTGTGAGAGTTTTCTCACGTTTCACCTGCCGCTCAACACAAAACACCAACATCACAATGATTTTATGTTGCTTTAAACCCTGTACTTCTTTCTGTGTTTACAATTATAGACCAATTTCCACAAACAAACAAGGAGAATTGCAAAAGTATTTTAGAAAAATGAAACATCATCCATGTTTTTGCAAATGTAAATCGATAGAGAACTCTCTATTCACGTCACCATACGAGACTTCCCACGGATCTCCAGCTTTGAGATATAAAATTGCTAAAATGCAGGAAAAGAAATCTCTCTGGGTGCTTGGATGTCACAACATCAGAAAATTGTGAATTGACAGTCAATGATTTTTGAGCTGAAAACGCGGGGGTTCAAATATAAAAATTTAAAATGCGTTTCCTGTAACGGTAGGGATTTAATGTGTTTCAAGTGCAAACCTAGAAGTGTCTCAGATTTACCTCAACATCAGATCGTGCAGAAATGTTACATCAGTGAGAGATGAGATCCTACACTCTAACGTCTTTCAGCCATGGATAATTATTTCTCCACATTGAGCGTTTACACGTTATTGGGTGTAAGAACTGGCCGATTTAAGAACGCCAGAAATTGATTTTTGACACATAAAAAACTCATGTCTGTTGAAGTTTGAATCTTGGAACAGAAGACCAGAAACTTCCATTTTTCCGGCATGCCAATAAATCTGGACAAACAATCATCACCATTCAAATGAAAGCAAGACCAGTATAAAATGATAACTGTATCCCCAACACTCACTAATGGTAGAGATTTAATGTCCACCATCACAACAACAAACAACGTCAACAACAACAACAGCAGCAATAACCAAAACCAAACCACTGTTAACACATTTGACAACCAACTGAAAAACACCAATAACATACACTTTTCTTGATGTTTCAGTGTGGTTACAAAAAAAAAAAAAAGACCAAAGATCTGAAGAATTCTAGACAATAATTCCTGGCACTTTCTGTTGCATTACAGCAATTTCTTTCCTGATTCAACAATGTGACTCACTCAACTCAAAGATCTGACCTCTCACAGAGAGAAAGTTCTGGAATGTTTGTGAGCTGAGCCCCCCCCCCCCCCTCCCCATTTTCCCCTCCTGCAGTCTAATTACTGTGGCGTCACTCACAAAAAAACTTCACAATTCTGTGCCTGTGCTCACACTTTGCCCACCCTGAAGTCATTTTGATACTAAAAACACGAGTTTGAAAGTGCCACTACCCAGGCAGAGGAGCTGAACCCAGCATGCTGCACGCGCCACTGGTGTGTTTGATCCGGGTGAGCCGTTAGTGTAAGAGATCTCTGGGGTGAGCAGTTAGTGTAAGATATCTCTGGGGTGAGCAGTTAGTGTAAGATATCTCTGGGGTGAGCAGTTAGTGTAAGATATCTCTGGGGTGAGCCGTTAGTGTAAGAGATCTCTGGGGTGAGCAGTCAAAAATTGGCATAAATCAGAGCCGGGGGAGAGAAATGATGTCAGAACTGCAGGAGATGGTAAAGGGAAACAACGACTAATCTGTTTATTTGGTCTCAGGTTTCCGGTTCAAAAACATACTGACGTCACTTCTTCATCTAAGTGGTCGTAGTGGAAACACGTGCTCTGACGTAGCAAACGTGAACAAACGAGAAACGCACGCGACCGAGACAAGTCATGTGGAAAGTACACAGGTACAGTTTTGAGGCCTCTGTCAAGTGCTACGCTTAACCTTTAAGCCACAAACATCCCAACCTGTGAAGGAGCCCAGTGTATCTAGACCTAAGAAATCCTCAGGGGCGTATCCACAAGCTTGGAAATATGAGTTACCATTCTTATCTATGATACCCGGTGTGGCGGGCAGGAATCTGGCGCTGATGAGAAAGTGATGTTATCAATATTTCTACGTTTCCCAAAGACATTGGCGCTCTCTAACTCAAGTCTGCCTGGCATCGGTTTTGGCTCAGACTTTCAACTTGCTTTGAATGAACTGAGGAGACAGAATAGTTTTAGTCTCAATCGTGTGCGACATTCCATTGAACTCCGTAGTCCACAAAATCCAGGCAAGACAGACCTAAATCAGAGCCCCATGGAACTAAATGTTGTGTTGGGCTGGACGTGAAGAGACAACAAAACGGGAACACTTCTGACGGTGATGTGAAGAGACAACAAAACGGGAACAGTTCTGACGGTGATGTGAAGAGACAACAAAACGGGAACAGTTCTGACGGTGACGTGAAGAGACAACAAAACGGGAATAGTTCTGACGGTGACGTGAAGAGACAACAAAACGGGAACAGTTCTGACGGTGATGTGAAGAGACAACAAAACGGGAACAGATCTGACGGTGATGTGAAGAGACAACAAAACGGGAACAGTTCTGACAGTAAAAACGGGAACACTTCTGACGGTGATGTAAAGAGACAACAAAACGGGAACAGCTCTGACGGTGATGTGAAGAGACAACAAAACGGGAACAGATCTGACGGTGATGTGAAGAGACAACAAAACGGGAACAGTTCTGACGGTGATGTGAAGAGACAACAAAACGGGAACAGTTCTGACGGTGATGTGAAGACAAACTTGTACCTGTGTGGACGCTCAGTTCTAGTTCTAGTACATAAAAATACTTATCCGTTGAAACTTCTCTCTTTTTCGTTGTTGTTGGTGTAATTTGAGCTCGCCAGAGTAACTCTCTGGGTCACAAGACGATAGCTAATGCCCAGTCTAGGAATCAATCTGGATTGAATAGTTCTTGTGCACGACACAGTACAACAGGAATACAATAAAGCTTTTTTCTCCTGAAAAGTTATGATTTGACACATGATAGTTTTCCCGGCCGGCGACGGCACACAACAAGATCCAGTGATTTACTGAAGTCTGTCACTCACTGTCAGTGACGTCCAAACATCCGCCACTTGATCGTTTCTTTCTAGTTCCAGTTAACATTCAATCTCATCCAGTAATATGTTTACTTTTCCAGTCTTCATTGATATTTGTGAAATGATCCGGTTCTGCATGAATATTTCAATAAATTCTATGCCAAGAAATCCCACACAATGGCAGCAAACACTTGGTGGCAAATAGTGACAACTGTCTGTATGGAGAACCAGCAAGTTTAGCGTATCTTTAGCTAAGGATATCAATTTTTTTCCTGTCTCATACAATGTAAACCTCGCGGGGGGTAAGCCAGTCACACACACAAATCGAATCATAATTTTATGTTTTGAGTAAACCTGTACTCAGATCGTTTCCCTGGTACTTTGAAGTCAGTACTTTGCCGACAGGTAAACCATTGTCTTGGGTTTTCAAAAGAGAATAATTTTATTTGCTGAGAGGGGAGAAAAATGCAAGAGTAAACAATAAAATGACAACAAGAACAGTAAGAAACAAATAAAACTAGCAGTGAATGCCATTGATAATTGTAACTGAAACTGATCCCAACAGACAGACAGACAGACAGACAGACAGGTACCACTGGACTTCTGGGCAAACAATAAAAACCAAAAAAGATCTCACGGCCTTAACGTCTACATTCTTGTCTTCTTAAGCAATCTCTGTCTCTCTCTCTCTCTCTTTCTCACTGTTTCTCTTTCTCTCTCTCTTTCTGTTTCTCTCTCTGTCTTTATGTCTTTCTCACTCAATCTTCCTTCTCATCCATTCCGTTTCACTCCTACACAAGTTTTAAACATCTTCCGTCCATCCGACACGCACACATTAAAATGTCTACATTTCCCGTAGGGCAGAGACAACAAGGGAAAACTTCCGTCACTCATGCCGCCCCCCCCCTTCTCTAACCCCCCCCCCCCCCCGGGGGCCAAGAAAAAAGGAAGTTAAAACAAGGATTGTTACAATGAGATCCCATGAGAAGAGGAAACAAAACAGAGAAAATCGACCCGCAAACCGATTTGGATTGGGGTAAGAAAAACAACAGATACACCAAGACATTCCACCCCTCGCTAGTTGTCGGCTGATACCGCTACTGGCATTTGAAGGCAACAGTTCTGGTGCAGGGGCGTGCCCGTTGGTGGGTCACTTGCCATCGCAGTGCAGGTGAAGAAGAAGAAACGGCGAAGGCAAGTTAAATCACCAATCCGCGACTTCATCCTCTGGTCACGTAAAACACTCTGGTAAGAGCTAACATATTCGAGTAAGAATGAGGAACCGCGCGCTCTGTACACATAGGCAACATCGCACATCCTACACTGGACGTCACGGCTGGAGAGTATAACAAAACCTACAGTAGTAACAACAACAACAACAACAACAACAGCAACGACAACAGCAACGACAAATGTCAAATATAAAACGTTTGATATCAAGGTTACCAAGAGTGCATCTCTCGGGAACGGCAGGGACTCAACAAGACGCACAGCTGTAACCATCCTAGTCATCTTGCCAGATCCGCCCCTGCTCTCATACCGCTCTGCCTGACATGTGTACACGTTTCATTCAACTAAAATATGGAAAGCAAAAGTGGTGAGAGAAAAACAACAGCAAACCCTCTAGACTCACTATGTCAGTCTCTGGCGACTGTGTGTGTTTACCTTTGACAGAGAACTACACAGAATAGCACGTCTGACTTAATGCTGGGGAACTACGCTGTAGAAACCAACGCCTCAAAGGCTTAGTGTCGATTATCTGTGCTCACTACGTCTGTCAGTCTGTCTGTCTTATACACACTGTACACCCAGACAAATACACACATACATAAGTCATTCAATCCCTCTCTCTCTCTCTCTCTTTTCATTCCACTTCCAACATGTTACTCTTACCTCAAGTATCGACTGTCATGTTCAAACTTCCACTTGAACAAAGTGTGATCGCTCAATGGCCGACATTTGCCAGCGGTAGGAAGAAACTGAGGACAAACCTAAAACACACACACACACACACACCCCACACACACATACATGGATGCACGCGCCCACTTAAATATACACACACACACACACAGACACACTCATGTACATATGAGAAACAAGTTAAACCCAACCCGCACCACCCCCGCTTCCTATATACATGATCTATCCAGTCTGTTGGAACAATCAATGCCCCCCCCTCCCGCCCCACCCCCACAACCGTCTACTCCCCATTCTCCATATCACGAGACAATTGACTGCCATTCTTTCTCACAAACTCAAACATCAATAAAATGCCAATTCTCTCACGGGCATTTAGATCAAACAGGTAAAGAAGATCAAACTTGCCCACAGAAACCAGGCAACAGCAGGCAGAATCGCTCATTCATAGCTGCACACTGCAGCACTCACTGCTCGGGGTCCAACTCCCTGACGTGGATTGGGAGATCTTCAGGGAACACACAGCCATTCATTGTGAGCAGCGGGAACTGTTTGTATTACCCATTTCTCCTGTATCAGTCTTGGCGGAAACAAAATCTTTCACACTATAGAAAACTTGAACTTCAATAAAATATCAACTCCGTAAGTGAGACAAAAAACAAGAAATAGAATCCTAAACAAGAAAGGAAATTGTAGCCAAAAGGAAGACAAATCCAACCAAATCTCCTCTTGGGAAAACTTCGAGTCTGTGCGAATATGCGATATCTTGTCGGTAAACCAGATAGTGTAAGAGCTTGTTAGATAGACACTTGTGAGTTTCGAGTATTCCTGCATTCAGAGACACACAGTGAATGGAAATATCGATAACAGCACCAAATAGAGAAGTGATACTGCACATAATTATGACAGCGGTTGCCGACACAACTGACAGTTCTAGATAAATCATGTGGTACATTCCCATACATTCAGGTCTCCACATTGAATGAATTCCTTGTCACTGACGTCATGGTTTAAGTACTATAATTGCCGTGCTGGGTCACGACTTGCAAGGAGTTGATTTTTCACGGTCTCGTTGATTATAACCAGCGTAATTTTGTCCTTGAACTGTTCTCGTGAACAGTTTGTTTTTGAAACACTTTTTCTTAGAGATGGAAAGAAAGTGGGGCGAGATAGAATAAATGGATAAGTTAGGGGTGACAGTGCAATTCTCGATCCCGTGATTTTGATGAACACTTAGAAGGGAAGAGAAGGGGTGAATAAGGATAGATAGTTTAAGACGCTTAGTCGCGTTCAGAAATTCGTACATAAAATGTAGAAAGCACGAGGGTTTAAAGATTTCAGTAATTGTTTTGACATTTTAAATTGACCTTGTCTGTTTTTAGTACAAGGCCGTGACCAACTCCCACGTAGAATATATTAATACTGCGAGATGAGCTCGCATGGATGCACCAATCAAATCTAGGGATTTGGACGGTAATTTGCAGGTGGCTGCACAGTATAAAAGTGTAGCCATACCTATGTCCATTACTCCATACAGAAAACTCCAATCTGTGCAGGCGTCGGCACGATTCTGCCTGAAGAATCCTAAGTCTGTTCGATATCATGTCTAGTCCACTATAGACATTGAGATGAAGCCATATGCTTGAATGAGATATGCCCACTGCTATTGTCCACTGTTCCCTGGTTGTTTCTAACACCAGGGACCAAGCGTAAGTGTTTGTCCATTTATGACTCAACAATGAACGAGGAGCTGAACATAAGTTATCCACTAGGACAGGATTGCCGCATATACTAGGAGTGCTACCCAAGAATGCAAGACAAAGACTTATATTGACTTGCAACTAGTATGAATGTATAGCATACACATCTGTGAATTGGGATTGATTTGTCTGGATGAGGCTGGGAATTGCCAGCCCATCCTAGAGTAGATCTCTAGACTTAGCTACGTCAGTTTATATTGACGGGCTCGATTCATTATAAGCGGTAGGCACAAATAGCTGAGGTGACATCGTCGCCAGAGCCCATGTTAGTTTATTGATTGATATATAGTAGGCAGACCAGATCTGAGAGATATATAATTAGTACTTAAATTGTTAGTGAGTCAGAATTATCATAATATTATAGGAATCTAGAGAAGACTTCGAGTGACATATTATTGAATTTAGATTTGATGCTGCTGATGTTGTATTCACTATGTAATAGATCTAGACAAAATTGTTAGGGTAATTAATGTAATTAAATTTGTGGCCCTGCAGGTCTGTTTATGAAACTTATTCAGATTGTTCTTAGTGTGTGGCATGGTACGAAAGATTAAATATTAAATACCTCTCGATTTAAATGCAGTCATAATACCATCATTGAGAAGACCCTCTTCATAACAGCTAGAGGGGACTTTAGTACCAGAACCCTAACACTGGAGGGCACTATCACCCAGTCCAGACTCGTAACAACTGACAGAGAGAAATGTGTTACGTCCAAACACCCCGTCTCGCTTGTCTGTGCCGTACGTCGTCATGAAAGATTCCCACATCTGTGTCAAGACCAGCAAACCACTAAAAATCTTCCTTCTCGTAAGTCACAAAATCTACAATGTCCATAATATGTGACATTCATGACTAGGTGCGCACAGGCAACTTGTTGTTGTGTCGCAGTCGTGTCTTAGTCCCATGTATGTGTGCGCATTTTCATTCATTCGCCAAAATTAAACCAAAAAAAATGCTCGGCGTTTGCAGCGTGACAAAGTGACCTGTGCCCCAGACCTTGTCTAAACCATTCACTGTTTGACTGTCTTCATCCTGCTGGCGAGTGACCTCAACATGACGTAAGCTATACATGTCAGATGACCTCTCTATGATGTCATTGGTGAACGAAGTGTTACGTCATTTTGGTGAGAAAACTACTGATTTCACAGATACGAATAAAACATTCTCGTCACAACAAAATTATATAATTTAATTTAAAAAACAAAAATCTGCTCGAAATAGAAATGATTTCTCCACACATCTGTGGTGCTGTGATCAGTTCGGCTGAGAGATCTTCATTAATCTTTATCAGACAGTCGTAAATATGTCAAGTCAAATATCACAAGAATATTGGCATTTCAGTTCGGGTATCACAAGGCAGGCAGGAGTTTCCACATTAACTCTCACACTGTACAACTCTGCCAAACGGATTTTGACTCAAACATTCGATTCCTTGCCGTAAACACAAAAGTTTGCCGATAATAAAATTGTTCAAAAAGTTTTAAGAACTTTTATCTTCTTGGAGCTCAAGCAATCCAAAGTCTGTACCCGGTGGTGTAAAGTTCTGTAAATTCTTTAAGTCGGTTGATTTCGTCAGTCTCAATTTGAGAAAGTTAGAATTTAAATGATAATAAAAATAATGATAGTAGTAGTAAATAATTCATTATTATAAAGCAAGTACGACCTTCAATGTCATCATGAAAAGCTTTTCAAAGGCTGAGCTTAAATCCTACAAAATATCATATTATACCTGGAAAGACGTAAAGGTGTACATGGGAATATTTCTAGAGGTCTTGAAGTTTGCTTTATTTGTAGTCATTCGTTCTGAGCTACAACTGAATTGAGAGGAAGAAAGTTTTAGTGTTCCGACATTTTGAGCCGACAAATAGAATTAAAAAGTAGGACAGGAAATTTCGTTCTGCGCCTCTAGAAATCACATCTGTGTATTCCCCGAATCAGCGGGCCAACGGGTCATAATAATAATAATAAAACTAATCAAATAATGATAATAATAATCAATACTATTCAGTCCCCCCCCCCCTGTGAACACAAGATCACCAAGTTTAACGGTCACGTCTGTCTGTCTGTCTGTCTGTCTGTGCAATAACAAAAAAGATCAAAGAAAAAAAAAATCTCTAATCATAATGCTAAAATAATAACTCCATCAAACATCAAACATCAACAACCACACCAGACCCAAGGAACTGACATGGAGACACAGACCCCCCCCCCCCCCCCAGCCCCGACACACAACTGTAACTACTGCTGAAGTCACGAGTGTCGCTCGTCACCACATGGCGACCACTTACGGGAGCAAATTCACAACTGGCAACTTTCCACTGGCTGGGAAAGGAACAGGAAGAAAATGAAATAGAACAAGACACGGAAGCAGACAAAAGTCTGTTCACTAAAAAGAGTTAAAGGAAAAAGGCAGTAAAAAACTGAGAAAAGGCCTAAGTGACAATTTTGCTGTTCAATCAAGGTGCCGGTAACTTGGCCAGCGTTACCAATTAAAGCCCAGAAAAATCCAGAAAAGTCTAGAAAAGCTCCCGGCCCCTTCACTAGCCGGAGGGGGGGGGGGGGTGGGGGTGTAGAACCTTCGGGATAAATTGATCCTTCTAACTTGTAAAGTACACTTTTTCTTTCACTTTAGTTTCTCTCTCTCTCTCTCTCTCGCCTTCCCCCTTTCTCCAGTTCTTTTCCTTTCCTAACTGGGTGTTCTTGTACTCCCTGGGGATGGGGTGGGGTGTGTTGTCGTGGAAAGAAGGGGAAGGGGAGGACAGGGGAGACTGGGTACCGAACTGTACTCTGGGGGAAACTGACGAGGGGGGGGGGGGAGATTGAAAAAAAAAAAGGTAAAAATAATTTGTGAAATGACAATAGAACTGTCAACTTTGGTGACATAGGAAAATGTGGAAGGAATTGAAACCGGCATGGAGAGAGAGAAAGAAAATGGTAGCTACAGCCAATGGTGATAACTGGACCAGGGTATTTATAACACGACATTTGCAAATATGAACTTACGACGTTCTAAGTACACTGGGGTCATCAAAGTTCAAGGACAGATTCGACGGGAAGTTTCTGTATTATTATTTCCTTTTTCTGGTTGTTAAATTTGCATGGACAAGAAAATGAAAAAAAATAAAATAAATGGATCACAATGTGAAAACAAAATAAACAAGGAAAAATAACAATCTATTATAAAAAAAAACATTGGCAGGAATAATTCACTGTGGTGCATTTTTTTTATTTTTTTGCTCGTCGCTACAGCGTAAATGACAGTTTCAAAAATTATAAAATTTATTTTCTTAAATGTCAACGAATCCAGTCCAATCGCTTATGTATCAACTGATTGTGTTGATTCAAGTTTCAGGTATTTAAACAAAAAAATTTAAAAATGTGAAATACAGTATTTATTTTTTTGTTTTGGCTCCCTGTACTAAGCTCACCACACCTGAAACCAACTGAAACGATATTAATACGCGTCCAATCCATGCGGGCAATTTCCCTACGAGAAATGAGTGCGTACTAGTGCTGTGCTGCGCAGGAACTCTGTAGTAAGACTGTAGAACAATGGGAAGCTTTCTAGACTAAAGAGAGAGATGGAACGGTGGGTTCACAGGTTTATCCCGGATAATGCTAGTAACATCATCTAGTACATTTAAAAAAAACAAAAACACCCCTCAAGAACCAGTGATGCCACCATCCCCGTGTACGTACAAAAAAAAATTAAAAATTAAAAATTATAATTCTTGATCAAAGAAAGACAGGTAAAGTAGAGAAACCACCACAAACTCTCGTCCAACAGAAAACAACCGAGTCCCTGGCCAGTAAGGGAGGAAACTCAATATTGACCGGCTACAACAAGGAACCATAATCTCATCTGTATTATAGAATACTGGTTTAGACATAATGATATGCTTTTTTTTCCTACAGTGGTTTCAATTGTAGTTATTGGACTCTGGGATCTAAGGTGGTTAAAATGAGTTATCTATAATTACTTGAATGGAAAGATGAAAAAAGGGAAAGAATAAAATAAGCAAGATCTCCTGACACCCCCCCCCCCCCGCCCCCTCCAGAAAATGTCATCGCTACCACTCAAAGGCTGGCGGCGGTTTTTAACGTTCTCAGAATTTTATCTTTCTGAATTCTGTGTTTATCTGGATAGTTTAGATAAAAAAACAAACAAAACAAACTGACGAACCTAAAAACTGTGTGACGTCATCAACTGTACAACCAATCAGGTTTGTGTAACATCGCCGTCATCATTGTCGCTGTCAAAGCTTTAACTTGCCACTGTCGCTCAAGTTTTAAACACCAAAATAACACTAATTTTGAGCGTCAAATTCCACAAGTAAAAACAAAACCAATATGTGTTGAATATCAGAGTTTGAGACTCTCCAGGCAGTCACCTAGATCAGTAACGGGGGGGGGGGGGGCACTAAGTCTTGGCTCCCAGGAGGGGGGGGGGGTTTAAGTTTGGATTTCCTAGTGCGTAGGTACGACAATGGCCGTTCAAGTTCGTTTTGGTTACTTGAGTTATGTTTAGTATTCAGAGCTTCATTCATCATTGACATACAACAAATAGAATGAACTACATGGAGCTCCGTGTCAACTTGGTTACACTGGTCAAGTTCTCAAAAACTATTTTGTGTGGATCTGAAAAAAAATTCTTTAATTGTAGATGTATATAAAAGTCGTGTGCAAAAAAAGCTGTAAATTGAGTTGTCAGAAAATAATTCTTTCATGGATCCGCAGGCGTGGCGCCTTCTTGGGATATGCATGGAATTTCCACAGTCAGTTAAAATATTTATGCTTTATTGATAGATGGCAACTGCATGCCACACAATGGGGGGGGGGGGATTTTAGCCCGGGGGGAGGATGTGGGGAGGATGTGGGGAGGAATGTCAGACAGAAGAGGAATTCTGGGAAAAGAATTATTCAGGCGTTGAATCCAATCGAAGTTTTATGATCCATCAGAATCAGGTTTTCTGTTTGTAGTGGAATGTGGACTGAATTTTCATGGAGACATTTTGTTTCCCAAAAATTGCTTCAAGAACGACCATTGTGAACAGTTTGATTTCTCATACAAAAGTTGTCACCCCTGACTCGGCTGGCGAGAATTTCTCCCACAGGCGAGGGCGGTGAAGACTAGAATTGAGGTGGAACAATGCCGCCTTGCTGTGCACTGACTTAACGTTCAAAGCCGCGTGCAAAATTTTGATTCACAAAGCGTTTCCTATAGACTTGGATCAACAAACAGCATGCAGGCGACCACAATTCACCGTCAATGAAAAGTTTCTCATCAGGAATTCATGAAACTAAAACTCTACTCACAATAGCAAACTCCTTGGTGTGAAACCCAAATATCTGCTGCTGCTCCCCAGTGTCACGGAGAAAATACCATTATTTGTCAAGTCTGACGTTTCAATTGTCCAAAGTAGGCTACACATCAGAATAGCCAGCTTGTGTAATACGTTCGCTAACCCTGTCCCCCCTACCGCTCGCTATTCGGATATAAGAGAATCTGTTGTTCGTTGAACCATAGAAGTAAAATGGCTCACTAGTCAGATGTTTTACCTACAAACTTTGTGCATGACGAAGATCTATCAGGACCGAACGCTCGTCTTATTTTTCTCCTCTCTAATTCTTTTCTGTTTCATTGTAACGTTTCGTCATTGCTTCTAACCGGAGCTTTGCAAGTTTTGTTTGTTTTGGTCACATTTTAGGTCTATGGAGAAAAGAGCAATGGATCAGAGTTTGGCTGTAGGAAGGTGAATGGCAAATATTCTGAAATATTTGATTTTCACACGTTACGGTAGCTACACAGCGCCCCACCCCCAGGGCAAGTTCCACCCGACCACCATCGATCACCCCCAGTCAGATTAAGTTCATTCTAAATGGCAAATGCTCACCCTCTTTGATTCTGACTTCATCCCTCGGGTGTGAGCAATTCAAAGTCCTGGCTTTGATGTGTGCCAGGAACCGCACAAAGCAATTAGGATCTACGGTCACCAATTGTCCTGGCCAGCTAAAGGCACCAGGTTTGGCGTCATTAGACATGCCAGGCTGGTGCGCTCTAATCTGTCGGTTTCCAGCGACTCATTCAGCGCCAATCAACGGTTATGTTTAGCCACCCACACCATACGCTGTTAACTCTGTCCGTTAACGATCTGTTTGTGTGAAATCATTGCCAAAGAAAGGACAAGTCAAATAAGAACTTTTCCAAGCTTTCTGAACAATTTCTTTGTTGGCTATAATTTTTTTTTAGTTTTTGTCTCAAAATTTTTGTATTCCTGTCGCAATGGGATGATAGTTCTTCATTCACATTCTCTGAATAAAGTTTATTGTTTACCGATGTGAGTAACGCAGAAGATTCTTCAAAAATATCATTTATTTCTCACCAAGGAAGCTCTTGCTGTTGTCCCTATTTTGTTAGTTTTTAAGCTATCAAAGAAGGAAATTCTACATAAGACATCATACCGTCTACTTTCTCATATAAAAACATCTCCATCAAAGGATCAAAGTTTGGCTTTGATAAATCATCTCCAGTCGTCACAGTGATCATCCCTGTGAGAAATACAATATTGAATAATGCAGAATGTCATGTCACATGAGCACAAACTGGGCGAGATGTTTCTTTTTCCTCCACTTCGCTCTCTGATCCATCCATCCATCCATCCATCCACCGAACCTATGCATCCATCCGTCTACCCACCAATGCATCCATCCATCCATCCACCCACCCATCTCCAGTATCCATCTACCCGGTTTACTTCCCCCTCCACCTCCCGACCCCGTCTCTTGTACATACTCTCCCCCCTCCCCCCCCCCCTAGAAAAAAAAAACCGCACGTAAGGGATGAACAGAAAGTCAATGATTGCGCGTATGTTGTGCACGTTGTGTGCGCAGGATCTGCCAGTTATCACAGACAGAGCGTCTCGCTTGGCATTAACCCCAGACATAAAAACTTGATCAAAAACACAGGTAATCATTGTAAATAGTTTGCCGAGACAGAACCCGATTTTCCACAGACTTGAAGATGTTTTTAATGGACTTTCGTTGCCCATCACACTGGACCGTGTAGGGGGAGAGCTGGGATGGTGAGAGGATAGACTGATGGAGAGACAGGTGGATAATAGATGGATGAATAAACCGATTGCTGAAGTGATGTTGATAGTAGAGCGGTTTTTATGATTCAGCAAACAGAATAATTCAGGGCAAAGTTAAGACAGAGAGATTGACAGATGGGCAGATGAAACTGACAATTGGTGCAGAAACAAATCAACACATAAACAGACAAAAATAGACAGACAAAATATACATGTCGTAATGAACAAATGAAAGAAAAACAAACACACAAACGAGGAAAGCAATGCTTATTTGAACATCCTGCAGCATGACTCCATCAAACACAATTTTGCTCACACAGAAGAATTCCCCGCGCCTGCAGCGCTCGACCCTCAGCGCGAGACAGTCCAACATCTGATGAACATTTCACGCCTTCATTTTTCCTGGAATTCAAAACTTACCAAAGATAACAAAAAGTGTCTGCAATGATAATTCTCTGGTAACAAAACCAAGGCTAAAGAATTGTGCCAATGTTGCAATTCATGCAACAATAATGATCGTCTCGCGAAAAAAAAACGCCAATCTGTGGGGTCGCAGGAAGGCTTGAAGCAAAGTTAAAATATGTCAAAAAAAAGAAAAAGTTCTGACGTAGCAAAGTCTCCAGTACAAAATGCTACAGAAACGATACATACGATCAAACACAAAGGAAAGGAGAAGACAAATCAAGTTTTCAATCGATTGATCTTCATCTGGACATCAAGAAAATGTCACCTGAAGGCCCAAGGAAAATTGAACCAATAAAACAACTGAACACATACACCAAAAAAAAAAAACCTAAAAAATTAAAATGTAGAACATGAAACGTGTACGAGTACTTAACTACAAGTCCAGATTTGCATTTTCCAAAATTTGATTTGTCTTCCCTTTTTTCTCGGCGCTTATTGTATTGTTTCTGTATTTTAAGTGAGGCTTTGCTACATACAGCCTTTTTCTTTTTACCACATTTTTGTCTTAATTATTGTCTGGTATACCTGACAGCTAGCTGAATGTCCACATACTGGCATGAACAACTACAGTGAATGTCCACATACTGGCATGAACAACTACAGTGAATGTCCACATACTGGCATGAACAACTACAGTGAATGTCCACATACTGGCATGAACAACTACAGTGAATGTCCACATACTGGCATGAACAACTACAGTGAATGTCCACATACTGGCATGAACAACTACAGTGAATGTCCACATACTGGCATGAACAACTACAGTGAATGTGCACATACTGGCATGGACAACGACAGTGAATGTGCACATACTGGCATGGACAACGACAGTGAATGTGCACAGAAGTAGACATGAGCCGCAAAGTAACACTCAGATGTGTGTACAGAATGGAACAGAGAGGGAGAGGGGGAGAGAGAGAGAGAGAGAGAGAGAGAGAGAGCGAGACCATAGAAGCATTAAAAAAATAAAAAATAAATACCTGGTGTAAGTGAAATCACATAGTCAATTTAAAACTAAGAATATTCATCAACTTTTATGATGTAAAATGTCTGTTTACCAACATTCCGTCTGACAAATGCTGAGAGACAGAACCAAACAGAACAGATCTGGTCTACATAACAACAGCAGCTGCTCTGAAGCGAGACAAAGACCAGGTAGACTTAGGTACACACTGAAGCCGCTCTGAATGCAGTATTAAACGTATTTCTTTTTGTTTGTTCAGATCCATACAATTATACCAGCCACAAAATTGCAGTAATTACGCCAGGAACTACCTATCTAGTGCAGGGAAAATCCTCCTCACTGTCTGTCTTTGTTGGAGATACCGGCAGATCAATGCACATTTCTCAGCTTTCTTTCACCATTCTTTGTTGAAATTTTCATTCTCTGGTACTCAGTGACAGGCGAGGTGCGCACATGTAACTTTGTTAGGCTGCACTCGAGTCACAGTCTTATCGCAGTTTTGAAGATGTCGTCGACTGAGTGGAGCTGTGCACACATGGAAGACACTGGCACACTGCAGACTCAACGGCAACATCAAACTAAGATACTGGCACACTGCAGACTCAACGGTAACATCAAATTAAGACACTGGCACACTGCAGACTCAACGGTAACATCAAATTAAGACACTGGCACACTGCAGACTCACAACGGCAACATCAAACTAAGACACTGGCACACTGCAGACTCAACGGTAACATCAAATTAAGACACTGGCACACTGCAGACTCAACGGTAACATCAAATTAAGACACTGGCACACTGCAGACTTAACGGTAACATCAAACTAAGACACTGGCACACTGCAGACTTAACGGTAACATCAAACTAAGACACTGGCACACTGCAGACTTAACGGTAACATCAAACTAAGACACTGGCACACTGCAGACTCAACGGTAACATCAAATTAAGACACTGGCACACTGCAGACTTAACGGTAACATCAAATTAAGACACTGGCACACTGCAGACTTAACGGTAACATCAAACTAAGACACTGGCACACTGCAGACTTAACGGTAACATCAAACTAAGACACTGGCACACTGCAGACTCAACGGTAACATCAAACTAGGACACTGGCACACTGCAGACTCAACGGCAACATCAAATTAAGACACTGGCACACTGCAGACTCAACGGCAACATCAAATTAAGATACTGGCACACTGCAGACTCAACGGCAACATCAAATTAAGACACTGGCACACTGCAGACTTAACGGTAACATTAAACTAAGACACCACTGCCAGGCGACAGCGAGTCGCTGTGCGCGCCGAGCCTTAAAAATATTCTACGGCAGCCGCTATAAAGACATTATTTCCAACAGAAGCATAGGCCTCACCACTGCAGGAAGAAATATAACAATCATATAATATGTGGATTTTTACTTTCTCAAAAAGAGTTGGTATTTTAATAGTATTAACTATGACTCCAGAATGTTTCATTTATTCTACCTGCATTTGGATTCATTCTAATTTTGATTACAAAATCCATCTTTTCTGTTGTGTGAATGAATCAGATATTCACACCCTCTCTCTGTCTCTCTATCTCTCTCCCTCCCTCTCTCTGTCTCTCGCTGATCTATAAAGTTTTCTACTATACTCTACAGTCTTGCTCCAGATCTCAACATGCGCACTCATTAAACTGGGCCGGGAAAATGCACCAAACTGAACGAGTGTCAAATACAGTGTCCCGTGTACATATAGTGTCCCTTTCTGTAGGCTGGCCACAGAGCGCGCGCACACATACAAACACACACACACACAAATGTTTACAACGTTAAAAAAAAAAAAAGCCTAAGACTCCATCAGCTGGAGACAAGAGCGATTGCGTTAGATGAGCTGACACTTGACAATATTCATTTCATAAGTTTGGAAAATCTTTCTTCTCTTTGCAGCTTTGAGAAAACAAAACAAAAGAGACAAAAGTGCGCCACAGAGAAATTCTCCCGCCACTAAATATATATATATATATTTTTTTTATGACAGGATTAAATGCAATTTATAAAACCATGTGCAACATTTGAGATGACAAACCTGGTAATTTGTGGATGGAATTGATATCAGAACTTGCATGCAAATCAAAAAGTTTTATTCTACTAGGAATCCCGCGATCTATTTGTTTCATTCTTCGAAACTGAAGTGTTAAATGTTCGATCCCTTTCTGTCTGTCTGTCTTTCTTTCATTACGACTTGGATAACTAAATGCCAGGTACCGGCTGACTGAGCAAGACAAACTATAGTTGCTGAAGGCAAGAAGTAAATTTGCACTTATGATGAACAGAAGCGTCACGAATTGATCAAATTGCCATGGGGGCGTGCAGGATTTATTTCATCAAAACTCGGCAGACAATCAAACACACTTTTGTACAAACTTTGGAGGCGTTAGGTGGTTTCTTCTCACTGTATGTGGTTTCATTTTTATACGATCAAAATGATTGTTATTTCATTACGTGGTGAGAATTGTTCTGAAATCTCATGGGGAGAAGAAATCATGTCGTGACACAATTAAACTGGTTTATTCAAATGTATTACTAGTTTAAAAATCTCACAAAATGATTGTGTATGATAAGATATACAGAAAAATGTATGAATCAGAGTTAATTTCTTGTTCTCTCTATCCTTCTCTCTGTCTGCATGTCTGTCCCTGTCTCTCCCTCTCTTTTCTCTCTCTCTCTCTTTTCTTTCTCTCCCTTTGTATGTGTGTTTAATCCCTTCCACATTAGAGATGCAACAACATCGACAATAAAAACAATAGTTACATAACCCCCCTCCTCCTCCCCCCTGGCCACCACCATCCGTACCCCTTAGGTCAGACAATGTGGTCATGTACCCATGTAGATAGCAACTCGCGCAGGTTCTGACACGTTTCCAGCATGTTGAATCAAGTTCCAGCCAAACCAGATCACGTGACAGTACAAGTTAGGTCAGTTTCCAGACAGCGGTGGGTGCGGGCGTTTCCAGTCCATCTTTTTTTCTGTCCTCTTCCGAAACTTAGCAAAGCAACGCAGATTATCATCTTGTAACCCAACTAGTCACATCAACAAGTAAAAAAACTATAGCCCACGGGATTTTCAAATTTGGGAAAACTTGAAATACGACCGTTTTCCTGAACGGTTACGAATTGGCCAAAGTTTGACATTTGTTGTGAGCTGGAGATTTCAAACATGAGTTGAATAGTTGAGCAGTTTGTATGTGGGTTTACAATGAGTTATAAACAGTTTTAATATCGATGGGAAAACAAACGCTAATTAATTCTTAGGTCAGTTGAACTCAAACACACTGAGGGATGACCCCCCCCCCCCTCCTCATTTCCTTTCTTAAATTGTGTGCATCAACATACAGAAACCCAAGTCCGGCAACAACAGATATAGTCAATACTTGCATTGTGCCTGGTTTAAATCCACAGAGTAGGACAAAGCATTCTCTCTCTCTCTTTCTGAATCTCCCGTTCTCTCTCTCTTTCTCTCGCCCTCAGTCTCTCTCTCACTCTTTCTCTCTGTCCCGTTCTCGCACTCACCCCCTCCCTCCCGTTTCTCTTTATCTCACTCTCTCTCCTCTTGTTTTTTTTTGTTTTTTTCTCTCTCTCTCTCTTCCTCTCTTTCTATTCATTTTCTAAATTGTAACTTTCTTACAATAATCCAGACAAGTCTTTGCCAAAATTATTTTGTCTTCATTAGCGACGTCATCACACCCGCCCCACCTCCTTGCCGGGCCATGTTTTGTTTTGACGGCCAAGTTTCTACAAAAATAATTCCATGTAATATCCTCCCTATGGTAAAAAAAAAAAACCACACATTTTTTTTTCGACAAAACAAAAATAACGTCAACAAATTTTGTAGCAAAATGAAAATTTCGCTCGTCAGTGAATGAAGGAACAAAAGTCATAATAATCATCATCATACATGTCAGGGATCATTTTCGAGACTGCCAAATTTTTACAATTCGGCATAATGTAAATTTGAAACATCTTCGTGTAAAATCTGGCACAGACATTGCCTGGATGGCGATTGGTAATGGTTGAAAATGTCACATGGTCCAAACTTTACACATTGACTCAGCGGCCAGTGATGAACAGCCCATCTCATCAGTGTGCCAAAACCGCTGTTAATAGTTTGTTTCTGGCAATTTTCACTGTGTGCCTTAAAGACGGGTGATTGTAAAATATGCCGCAAAATGCAGCAGAGATGGTTTATTTTGACGCTGAGAAACTTGACTGTGAGGCATGGAAGCAGTTTAAGATCATTGCCCTTGGACAAACTCGTCAAGTCCGGCAACTCTCCTTGTGGGCAATGAACTGGTGACAGCTTTTAACAGCACTTCAGGAGTTGATCAAGTTGTCTTACCGTCACTGACAGGACAAATTGGTTGTCACAATTACAGATCTGATAGCGTACACACAGACAGCGGTGATCACTTGAAGCCACAGCGAGGGCCAGAATGTCACGAGTGGAGTGAGCGGGATTCAAGGATTACGGGGGCATGGAAGTGTAGGATTGACTCACGGGATAGTGAGGCTGCTCACCTATATTGACTTCTGTTAGTTAACGTTGAAGCGTGCATGTTGTGAGTGAAGTTGAGGCGTAGTAGAGGCAAAATCTGAATAGTCAGATCACTGCAAGTTAAGAGGTCCCAGGGGACAGACGTGAGATCAGAGCAGTCGGGAGATTGTTGTGTGTTTTCCAGTGATGACTGGTAGGTTGAACTGTGATTGATAATTATGATGATTGATGTACTAGATTCTCCTATGACCATGATGTAAATAAGTTATATGTGAGGACTGTGAAAGTCATTGATTACTGTGTATAGAGATGTGCGCAATGAGCGATAGATGTAAGTTAGGATCATTGATTCGTAGCGAGTCTGAGTACGGTGTAACACGGTGGAGGTGTGTTACCGTAAGATGTGTGGTGAGTGAAATGTGGACTATTGTGAGTACGCTTGATGGTTCGTAATGAGTGGTGAAGTGGATAGTAATTGTGTGGTGTATTACAGATGTAATGTTATTCTTATAGGTGCCGGGGTCGGGCAGAGAAGCCACCCGCGGTGAGCGGACTTGTGCCGGGGTTGGGCAGAAGGCTACCCACAGGCCTGCCTGAGTGAAGCTGTCGCGCAGGACAGCGGGAGCACATGAGTCGTGGCAGTCTGGCCACAGACAGGGACGTTGTTATTGTCCTTATTGCTATTCAAATGTTAATGTGCTATTACGATGTTAATGTGCTATTACGATGTTAATGTGCTATTACGATGTTAATGTGCTATTACGATGTTAATGTGCTATTACGATGTTAATGTGCTATTACGATGTTAATGTGCTATTACGATGTTAATGTGCTATTACGATGTTAATGTGCTATTAAGATGTTAATGTGCTATTACGATGTTGATGTGCTATTACGATGTTAATGTGCTATTAAGATGTTAATGTGCTATTACGATGTTAATGTGCTATTACGATGTTGATGTGCTATTACGATGTTGATGTGCTATTACGATGTTAATGTGCTATTACGATGTTAATGTGCTATTACGATGTTAATGTGCTATTACGATGTTAATGTGCTATTACGATGTTAATGTGCTATTACGATGTTAATGTGCTATTACGATGTTAATGTGCTATTACGATGTTAATGTGCTATTACGATGTTAATGTACTATTACGATGTTAATGTGCTATTACGATGTTAATGTGCTATTACGATGTTAATGTGCTATTACGATGTTAATGTGCTATTACGATGTTAATGTGCCATTGAGAATATAATGTGCTATTGAAATAGTGATGTGCTATTAAGACATCGAGGGGAGATTGAGATACGGAGATTAGGTTGAGCAGGAGCCAATAAGAGAGGCCAGCAAGTAATATATATATAGATGTGAGGCTGAGGCCAGAGCATATTTTAGAAAGTATTATCGGGTTGTGGACCCGTAGAGGAATGAATGTCGGGAGTGCTGACCATTGTATGCTATTTGAATTGAATAATGTAATGCACGTATCTCTTTATTTTTATGTATAATAAATGTGTGAGTCTGTTTGGTTGTTCTGTTAAGTGTTATACTCGTTCGTTCGTGATTGTTGTCCTGTCATAATTATTACATTTCCCAGTCTGGGATTTGTGACACAGAACACAGCACGTATATCAATAGACATTGTCGTTTGTTATCAAGTTTGAAGTTGGAGGCTACAATAGAAAATTCCTGTGGAACTATGGCGTTTTTTGTTTCTTTCCAAGTCCTCTCGGTGATAGTTTTTTTTTTTTCGACAGACAGATAGACGGACGGACGGACGGACGAACGGGCGGACTGACGGGCGGACAGACAGACAGAGAGACAGACAGACGGACAGGCGGACAGACAGACAGACAGACAGACAGACAGCAGGTATTCATTCTGTGATTTACATGAACAAAGAGGAAGAAAATAACCCCAGATTTTCCCCAACAAATAAATATTCTCACTCATAGGAAAATGTCAGTATAGGACTAGATCTATATAAACCGATGTACTTGAAAGAAACCTCAGTAGGCTACACACATGCTCCAGTAGCCAAGAACAAGGAAAACCAAATTTCACGTAAGTGAACGAGTGAGAAAGAAAGACAAAAGTGTTAGGGACAGGAGGGAAGAGAGGATAGAAGGAGAGGGGAAGGAGGGAAGAGAGGATAGAAGGAGAGGGGAAGGAGGGAAGAGAGGATAGAAGGAGAGGGGAAGGAGGGAAGAGAGGATAGAAGGAGAGGGGAAGGAGGGAAGAGAGGATAGAAGGAGAGGAGAAGGAGGGAAGAGAGGATAGAAGGAGAGGAGAAGGAGGGAAGAGAGGATAGAAGGAGAGGAGAAGGAGGGAAGAGAGGATAGAAGGAGAGGGGAAGGAGGGAAGAGAGGATAGAAGGAGAGGAGAAGGAGGGAAGAGAGGATAGAAGGAGAGGAGAAGGAGGGAAGAGAGGATAGAAGGAGAGGGGAAGGAGGGAAGAGAGGATAGAAGAGAAGGAGGGAAGAGAGGATAGAAGGAGAGGGGAAGGAGGGAAGAGAGGATAGAAGGAGAAGAGAAGGAGGGAAGAGAGGATAGAAGAGAAGGAGGGAAGAGAGGATAGAAGGAGAGGGGAAGGAGGGAAGAGAGGATAGAAGGAGAGGGGAAGGAGGGAAGAGAGGATAGAAGGAGAGGGGAAGGAGGGAAGAGAGGATAGAAGGAGAGGGGAAGGAGGGAAGAGAGGATAGAAGGAGAGGAGAAGGAGGGAAGAGAGGATAGAAGGAGAGGGGAAGGAGGGAAGAGAGGATAGAAGGAGAGGGGAAGGAGGGAAGAGAGGATAGAAGAGAAGGAGGGAAGAGAGGATAGAAGGAGAGGGGAAGGAGGGAAGAGAGGATAGAAGGAGAGGGGAAGGAGGGAAGAGAGGATAGAAGGAGAGGGGAAGGAGGGAAGAGAGGATAGAAGGAGAGGAGAAGGAGGGAAGAGAGGATAGAAGGATAAGATAAGATAAGATAAGATAAGATAAATTTTATTCGTCCTTGTACAAGGAAATTTGTTTTGATCATTGAATACATAACAATACAGTTACAGAGGCAGAAAGTATGATACATAGCGCGCACACACACATATATACACACACACTGATAAATTAACTAAATTAACAAAATTAACAGTGCACACAATATGCTTCCCTAACTAAAACACATTGACCTGACACGCAGGACATAATTCAACTGTGCACAGATTACGATCAAGATGACGACATTATTGTAACATCCTAGTTGATGATGGAATAAACGATTTAAAGTAGCGCTCAGTTTTATGAGAGGAGAAGGAGGAAGGGAGAGGGGTAGGTTCTAAGATCCACACAGAATGAAGAACAGTACGTTAGTTACAGACAAGATGCTCTCAGTGCGCTGCGTGTTGAGTTGATGAGATTCACATTGACATTTGCACCTAGCATAAACATACAGATGGAGGACGATGTTTCAAACAGTTGTATGTGAAGGGTAGAGAGATCCAATGTCTTGTCTGTTTACATGTCAGTATAGAACATAGATCACTTTTGCACAGGGTGGCGGGTTCTCTTTCTGTCTCCCTGTCTATCTCTCTCTCTCTCACACACACACATACACGAGCGCGCACGAACCCACTAGTATACACACACACAAATGTATAAACAACACTGTATTTCTGCCTCTGTTTAAATTTGGGAAGTGCTTAGAGAGGGACACATGTCCCCCTCTAAGCAAGTGCTTACAGAGGGACATATATGTGAAAAACGTCATCGACATATGGTGACTTGCTATTTTTACTCAGCCAGCCGACGGATATTCTATTTTGGGAAGTTTGCCTGTTTTTGATTTCGATCGTCCAACATGGCGGCGCCCTCAAATAGCCTGTAGGCTATTTTATGTATGACTAGATCGAAAGATCTTCCCAACTCTAAATCTCACCCTACCCCTAACACTAATTGCCATGCCGACTTTGACAGCGCATGGTCATACGCCATCATGCGTAAAATAGCGAAAGGAATATTTTGCAGAAATACGTAAAACAGCCTACAGGCTATTTGCTGTCATACGTAAAATAGACATTCCGCACTCTCGAAATAAGTAAATATCCTATTTGCCGCCATACGTAAAATAGACGCTCCGATGTTCTGTCACCTTGTGATTCTTCTCACACGTATAGGCTCTAGCACAGCGGTTGGTGCATGTCCCTGGTAGTGGTAGGCTCATTTTCTATCCTGTCATTCTTTTACCTCTGTCTATCATCTGACTTTTCCCAGCACAACGTGGCTGTTATCGTGTCATTGTGCTTGTCTTCAAACTTAAACTTAAACGTACTCGCCACACAAACAGATTAAATTTGGAGCGCATATTATTGCTCCGGCATTTGTGAGATCCAGAACTAGATCTAGATCTTCAAAAATATTTTTTTGTTTCAGAGCCGACACAGTGACTGCATAATACGTTCTAACTATGCCCCTCCATGCTAAAGGAACTGATCTATGCAACTGTCCCTCTTAAACCCTGCGCTGAAAGATATCTTAAATCCTGTGCTTAGAGACATTAAAATAATGTGATGTGTCCCTCTGTAGTAAATGTAAGCACACATTTAGAAGGGGGGGGGGGCATGTGTCCCTCCGTAAGCGCTTGCTTAGATGGGGACATGTGTCCCTCTGTAAGCACTTGGTTAGAAGGGGACAGGTGTGTATGTCCCTCTGTAAGCACTTGCTTAGAGGGGGACATGTGTCCCTCTCTAAGCACTTCCTTAAATTTGGCTTACGAAATTTCACTGGTCAAAAACTTTGCAAACATTTCGCCTGTGCGCTGTACAACACAGATAAACCTACAGCAACTGCAGCAGCAATGGTTAACAACAACAAGAACAGAGATCACAACTTGTAAACAAACATGGTAGTACAAATAATAATAAAAGACAACGACAGCAACACAGAAATTTGAAATTAAGACAAACTATACAATAACTAATCAGGCTAATTACTCTTCAGAAACACTGGCCACTTGCGCTATTTAAACAAACGTCAACAATCTGCTGTAGGATTGAGAGTAGAGATTCTGGTACAAACGTTTTGTATTGTCTCGCTGAGTGATCAAACCGGCTCCATTTCATACACAATTGACCAGTTTATAGCGACAGCTTCTGTATGACTTGGGATCAGCCAGTGGTCATTGCTGCCGTCCTGCGGGAAAACCTCGTATGTGCATGTCTTGGTAAATTCATTTTTTAACATCAATTTATAGAATGAAATATGCACTATCTTTCTGTCTGGGTTATAATTTTCTGTGACTTATCATTTCTTTTGGTCACCACAAAATGGACATTTAACAAAGACTAAACCCAGGCGAATTGCCAAATGTTTTCTTACGACTCCCGGCGTGCACGGTCTTTTTGACTAGCATGGCAGAGTGGAGTGACCGGAGATTTCCTGCCTGGCAATTTCATCTTCAGGTGTGACAAATTTTTCCGGATTTTTCATCAGTTCCAGCAAGATAAGGTGCAACAAACAATTAGTGAATTCTGTCAGGGTAAAACACTGGAGGTCAGAGACGATATCAACTATTAGCAGCCTGCTGTTTCTACCACTGTTGCACTTTAGCACTTTACTCATAATATCTGTCAGGAGGGAGGGGGGGGGGGGGCTAGAGGAATTTGGAGACATCTTTTACTGAGTAGCTGTACATTATTGTGAAAGACGATGACATTGGCAGTTGCAGCAAAAAGACACTTTCTGGCTACATTTACATTTGAACATTTCATCATCATGTGGGTCTACAAACCCCGGCACATCGTCCTAACTGTGGCTGATTTATTGTTCAACTGTTTCCCGTTCAAGTAGTCATGGACAAACCTACAGCATACTGATCCCGTCTGGCCGGCTCTGCTGGTTGGTCGAAATTTACACGTCGGTCACTGACCTATAAAACAATAAATTTAATACCCCCTCCCCCACCCCCACCCCCCCCTCAAACACACACCCTAAATGAAGCAAGCAATTTTCCTTTCAAAATCAATATGAAAAAACAACAACAACAAATAACAACAACAACAACGAAACTTGTCATTTGTAAAAGGCTTTTATATGAAATGCGACTGTCCGGCCCTCTGTAGCCTGATATTTTTCAGATTTGGCCATAACTATAAGAAAAGTAGCCGCCCCCCCCCCCGCCCCCCCAGCCTGGTCTACCACAGACTGAATGTCTACACTGTGGGAATGTCTGCTGCCAACCTTCTTGCACCTGGGCCTGGGAGTCAGTCAGGCTAATGTAATAACCTCAGGCTTGAAGAGGTCATTAGTGTAAACGTTTGTTGTCTCCTCCTCTCTGCGCACAGCAGCTTGACACACACACAAACAAACGCACGACTAAAAACTCTCACATCTATTTACTTTGATCCTGGCTCTCGGCCACTTAAGTTCATCCATTTGTTTGTTTTGATTGTTCTGGGAGGTTCTAGAAATGACGAGAGTTGTTATGAAGATAAATGGGAAAAATTCAAACAGCAAATGCCACAAAATGCCGCGCGCAGTAACAGAAGATGAAAGTGAAAATGTTAGTGGAGAGACTGACGGAGAGAAAACTGTCATATGACATTTAAGTCCAAGAAAGCTGTGGTTACAGACATTTAATTCATTGTGGGAAATCCCACACACATATGATAATGAATACTTTACATTCTTTTCAAGTCTAACATCAATATTCAAACAATTCCTTACTTCGCCTTCATGTAGACACTTTTTGCCAATCGTATCCAGTTTCTTATTGTCATTTTGTCACATAAAATTTTGATAATAAAAATCACTCAGGTGCAAATGCCAAAGGCAGAGATCCTCTCCCCCCCCCCCCCCCCCAAAAAGACCCCAACAATAAAAATCACCCAAATGTTGCAGGTTGGGCTTTAGTTGTGATCTCCCAATTTTTTTTAAAATTTTGTGCTTCCCCGTGTTTGACCATAGCCCGCCATTTCCTTCCTTTCCAGTTTTCAAATTTCACCTCATGTTCAGATAGTTATGGACATGCGCATTCGTCCAGTGAGTGGACAGTTTCATCTCAGAACTGGCACAGTGACACACGGCATAAATACATTAAATTCACAGCGATTATAAATCCATCTAGGTATTTTTCACCAATGCTAAACTTCCAAAAGCAGTATGTTTGACCTGTCAATGTCTGGTTCACACGGGGCCGGTCTGCTCAGGGTTAAACAATTTCATTCTGTGCATGTTTGGGAAAATTCCTATTCTAACAACAGACAGATCTCTCGCCCTCTCGCGAATAGATTTTTTCCTGTCAGTGTCTCACGATATGAGTAATTTAGAAAAAAATAAATCCTCCACCTTCCTATAAAGAAAGTAATAGCACTTACTAGAGGTTATTGACGTTTCGCAGCTCCGAGAGGTAAAATTTGCCTGCAGGCGTCACGAGGCTGTTAGTGAGCACACCGTGGCGTATACTCCTCCAGAACATCATTAATCACTTCTTCTTCATCTCCAGCAAATGAAAAATCCAGCTATGCCACACCACCACCAACAACATTTGTATTATACGTGAATTTAGTGTCGAAAGTGGCCATCCATCGGGGACAATAGTAGTTAGTACATATACAACATGAGTCTCGGAGGCAGTTGGTCCAGAGAAAATGTTGGAGACTTACAGTATTTATGTTGGCCCTACATCAAATGATCGAATATGGAGCCGCGGACTTTCATAAATTTGTACGGTTAGTTTCAGTGAATTCTGATAATGAAATGTTTACGGTTTGTTCTGGAAGGGCCTAGGAAAGGCCGAATACTTGAGACTCACTAGTCAAATGGCACAGACAGGACGGCAGTCGCTTGGTGATGCCAACAGAGATCTGCAGATGCGTCGGCTCACGACCACAACAGATCATGTCCTTTTTGGCTGATTTCCCAGGCTTTTCTAACGGCCTTAAAAAATTTCATTAATAATAATATTTATGCCGTAATCTTTCAAATAACCTCCGAAATTCAATTCTAGATATATTTATGTCTATGTTTACAACTGTTAACGGGTCAGAATTAATGGATTTTGTCAAAATGTCTTCTCTAGACACAGTTCTGGATGTCAGCCGAAGGCATGTAAAGTATTATAATTATACTAGCTGAGTTCCCGGCCCTGCCCGGGATAAATCGATTTATTAGTTTCACTTCTGGGTGATTATTATGGACCTGCTTCATTTTGCCTAGCTTTATTTTTTTTTTGTTTGTTTGTTTTTAGATACATTTTACTGCTCTCCCTTTGCGCGTTGACGTCCTGCGCGTCCCGCCAGCATCCGTCAAATGGCTATGATTTGCGCACGGGTTAGTTTGTTTGTTAGTGAACACATCGCAGGAAGTGATAACGTCATACATGTTAATGGAAAAGAAATATTATAATATTTTCCTAGGCATATTGAAAACACAAACCTGTACTTTTGGCAGCGTCAATCTGCCAATTCCAGACCCTTTTTTTTTCCCAGTCTAGGTACATTGAGAACACACAAAGTTTCATACTTGATAGTCTAACTCAATCTCATCATTCAAACCAGTCCTAACCGGAAGTTGTTTTGTGAATGTGATACAGACACCGGAACCAATCTCAATTACATTATTTTGCCGAAAAAATAGATCGAACGCCAATGTGTCGCAACCTAGAAACTAATACAAACGTTCTGCGAGTTATTAATTATTTTTGTATTTTCTGTGCCAGGGACACGACGACAGTCTATACTAAGCGCTGTATAAAATCTGAGGGCCACCAAATCAACATTAACAGAGGAGTAGCGAAAGGCGCGCTGCCTTTGTCGTAAGGTTTCACTTTTATTAATATACATATATGTTAAAGACAGCGTGAACAAAATTGTTACACTAACTGGATTCGGCATTTTACTCATGTGTTTGATATCTGAGTGTAGACACCCCCCCTCCCCCCAGAGCACTCCCTCAGCCCTCCTCTGGGTAAGTAAACCCAGATTAAATTACAAGAAGATTTGCATTCTCAGGACAGAAGTCCCTATGCTTCGCCCCTCCCCCCCCCTCCCCCCGACAGAAAAAAAAAACGGTCTGAACTCTATAAAACACTGACTGACCACCTTGCCAAATTGACTATCAAAAAGGTCATCTATTCTCCAAGTGCTGTAACACCCACAAAACTTTGGCCAGCCACCGAGCAGAACTCATCTCTTACCTGGCAGAGGTTCTGTCAGAAACAATTCCATACCGTGTTCTCTCAGAGATTTTTATTTGCCACAAAATTGTTTTTGCCCGCATGTCTGCACGTGCCGGCAACAGAAATTCAATATCATAATTATATTTTTTTAAAAAATCTTCATCTACCAGCTGGCTGTGGGCACCGCCATGGGTTATTCCATATAAAGTCAAGTTGGTCATTAAAAAAAAGGAAAATAATTATTCACCAGCACAAACTGAACACGTGGCAACATAAAAAACAACAAAAAAACAGAGTTGGAATAATTCCACGGGTACTTTGTGAACAATTTAACACAAGTCTACTAATCTGGAATGATCTGAACGTTCAGAAAGTTGTAACTTTTCACATGGCCAAAATTTTATATCGATTTTCATCTTGTCATAGAGAATGATAATAACACATGGAAACAATTATCTCCATCATTATCATCACCATCAGGGCTGACACTTGACACGGAGTTCTAGAATTTTCTTCTTTTGTAGGTCGCACGGTACTAACTCTCTCTTCCCTCTCTCTCTCTCTCTCTGCCCATCTCTCTCTCTCTTTCTCGGCCCATCTCTCTCTCTCTTTCTCGGCCCATCTCTTTCTCTCTGCCCATCTCTCTCTCTCTTTCTCTCTCTGCCCATCTCTCTCTCTCTTTCTCGGCCCATCTCTTTCTCTCTGCCCATCTCCCTCTCTCTTTCTCTCTCTGCCCACCTCTCTCTCTCTCTTTCTCTCGTTCTCTCTCTGCCCATCTCTCTCTCTCCTTCTCGGCCCATCTCTTTCTCTCTGCCCATCTCTCTCTCTCTTTCTCTCTCTGCCCACCTCTCTCTCTCTTTCTCTCTCTGCCCATCTCTCTCTCTCTTTCTCGGCCCATCTCTTTCTCTCTGCCCATCTCCCTCTCTCTTTCTCCCTCTGCCCATCTCTCTCTCTCTTTCTCTCTCTGCCCATCTCTCTCTCTCTTTCTCTCTCTGCCCATCTCTCTCTCTCTTTCTCTCTCTGCCCACCTCTCTCTCTCTTTCTCGGCTCATCTCTTTCTCTCTGCCCATCTCCCTCTCTCTTTCTCCCTCTGCCCATCTCTCTCTCTTTCTCTCTCTGCCCATCTCTCTCTCTCTCTCTTTCTCTCTCTGCCCATCTCTCTCTGCCCATCTCTCTCTCTCTTTCTCGGCCCATCTCTTTCTCTCTGCCCATCTCCCTCTCTCTTTCTCTCTCTGCCCATCTCCCTCTCTCCTTCTCTGCCCATCTCCCTCTCTCTTTCTCCCTCTGCCCATCTCTCTCTCTCTCTTTCTCTCTCTGCCCATCTCTCTCTCTCTTTCTCGGCCCATCTCTTTCTCTCTGTCCATCTCTCTCTCTCTTTCTCGGCCCATCTCTTTCTCTCTGCCCATCTCTCTCTCTCTTTCTCGGCCCATCTCTTTCTCTCTGCCCATCTCTCTCTCTTTCTCGGCCCATCTCTTTCTCTCTGCCCATCTCTCTCTCTCTTTCTCGGCCCATCTCTTTCTCTCTGCCCATCTCCCTCTCTCTCTTTCTCCCTCTGCCCATCTCTCTCTCTCTTTCTCTCTCTCTGCCCATCTCTCTCTCTCTTTCTCGGCCCATCTCTTTCTCTCTGCCCATCTCTCTCTCTCTTTCTCGGCCCATCTCTTTCTCTCTGCCCATCTCCCTCTCTCTTTCTCTCTCTGCCCATCTCTCTCTCTCTTTCTCTCTGCCCATCTCTCTCTCTCTTTCTCTCTCTGCCCATCTCTCTCTCTCTTTCTCGGCCCATCTCTTTCTCTCTGCCCATCTCCCTCTCTCTTTCTCTCTCTGCCCATCTCTCTCTCTCTTTCTCGGCCCATCTCTTTCTCTCTGCCCATCTCCCTCTCTCTTTCTATCTCTGCCCATCTCTCTCTCTCTTTCTCGGCCCATCTCTCTCTCTCTTTCTCTCTCTGCCCATCTCTCTCTGCCCATCTCTCTCTCTCTTTCTCGGCCCATCTCTTTCTCTCTGTCCATCTCTCTCTCTCTTTCTCGGCCCACCTCTTTCTCTCTGCCCATCTCCCTCTCTCTTTCTCCCTCTGCCCATCTCCCTCTCTATCTTTCTCCCTCTCTTTGACGCCCTCTGACCCTCTCTCTGCCTCTCATTCTTCACACACACACACACAGACAGTTAACACGTACCAACACACACACAAAGAAATACATAATATGCAACAATCCACACAAAAGCTCATTAAAAGAAAAGTACCCCCTACCCCTCCCTCCCGCCCGCCACAAAAAGCCACCACAATCCTTGTACAACCAGGTCGATCTACGTCACACTGGATGCCTGGGAGTGGGAGCAGTGTCTAACACAATACTGTCATGTCTGGGTGGAGTCACAATCATTGCAAAGTGAGCACTTCATTCTCCATTGCCTACTGGCCGGGGTGTGGGGGGGGGGGGGTTAGACCTGCCGCAGTGTTTCGCTGCCTCTCCAACCCCCACCCCCCGGGCTCATGATTGTGCAGTCAGTGGCATAAAAACTCAACTTATTGCAAAAATGTGCGACATGTAGTAGATCTAGCTGCTGCAGGGAATATATAGATATATATACATGTATGTGTTTGACTTTAGATAAGCATGTGCGTGATGATAGAGAATGTTTGTGCACGCATGTGTGTCTGTGTGTGCGTGCATAAGTATGTAACTCTATGCATCTGTTACCAGCTATTGGACATTAGCAAATTATTATACTCTTTACACTTTTAAAACGATACACACACATACACACACACACACAACGATCTACACACTCACTGACACTCACACAAACTCGCCCATACACCTTCATGCACGCGCACACAAACACCCATACAGTTTTCTGCAGTCACAGTTCTCACTTGAAGGACCTGTAAGTTGTCAGCCCAGAACACCTTGGGTTCATAATGACTTTTTTCACCTGCAGAAACTCCCGAGGTTGGACAGCTGAGCGGTTTGAATGGCGCAGATTTCACAGATGGAGGGGAGAAATTGTTACAGAAAGTTTTTGTGTTTCTACTTTCCCATGACGACCAGACATGCCAGTGGCAGTGTCAGGCTCAACATTGTCCTAAAACGGTGTTGGTGTTAATGTACCGTACCCGAGACACAGAATACCGAAGGACCATTCCTTCTTTCACAACATGTCCGCAAACTGCGCGCGTACAAAACGCTGAGTACTACTCACAGAGCTCTATGGTACCACTCTTCTTCATTCAATTAGGAAGGAGTGTGGTGCAAATTGTTAAGTCAAAATTGGGCAAAAAGAAAAGGTTGTATGTTGCGAAACCCCGCGTGAATAGCCCTGCTGCAACCCCACAGTTTTTCTGTGGTTTTTATGATATTTGGTGCATATTGTTGCACTACTGACATGGACGATACGCGCACGTCGACGGGCGGAAAAAGACGAATTGATCCGTCTCGATGTCCAGAGTCTCGGATCGTACACAAACATGATATTATCATAATCATGGCTAGCATTCCACGGTCTTAACGACCAGGCGGTATATGCTGTGCAACATTTATTTCACGTCGATACGGAACCAGACAAACGCACACACATATTCCCATTATACAGAGATCATATTGTTTAAAACAAATAAATTCACACACCAAAAAAAAAAACCCAACAACATTGATGGCTATTCAGAGTGTAAAAAAGATGAATCTCCAGCTGATGTTTAAGAGCCCTGAACTTTTCCATCGACTGAGGCAGAAAATTCCAGAGGTGAGGAAATAATTTAGTGTCTTTTTAATTTTTGTCTGCGCTTTTTATATAACAATTACGAATGTGATTTCTCACAGGGACTGGCCGCCGATCTCTGACACGGACTGGCCGCCGATCTGTTTCACGTGTCTTAAACTGTGTACTGGTGTCTCAACGTTCTCCATCAGATTTGGTCCTTACAAAAAAATCGCACAATTATTGACCTTCCTGCCTTGGCGGACTCATCAACTGAACTTCTCATGTCAACGTTGGTATGGTCAACATTCATGTCGGTGACCAGACCCGCGAATTTCCCAGCTGGGCCGGCCTGGCAAAACTGTAGCACAAACTGCAGAGCAAACATTTTACAGAATATTTTATCGTGATAACAAACATTTTAGCTCTAGCCAAGCGGACAACTTTTGTTCCATGTTCAGGATTCCGCACATTTTCGCGAGAAATTTCCACATGAACTTTAAAAAAAAAAAATATTTTGTAGATCTTAGACTTGTGGTGTTTTTCTGCACAAATTACGTTCACGAAAATGTCATCAAATTGCAGATGTACGAATAACTCGATAAAAATCAGATAATTGTAATAGAGTAATTAGATATCTCCTTTTGTGTTACGTACAAGTTTGTGGTATTTTTGCCACATGGAGACGTACGCATACCCTCAGGTTGACTTTGTAGCGATTTTCGAACAAAGCGTAAAACTTCAGAGGTGGCGCACGGTGCAATCAATGAGTGGGAGACAAAATGAAACTAAGTTTTTATACTAATTCCCGTCAACATCTCTTCTTAACCATCCTCTGATCCTCCATAGTGGTCAAGAAAGATCGTACAGATTCGACACGGGCACCAAAGATGAAAAAAACAACAACAACAACAACAGAAAACTCTGCCATATCCAGGACTTGACTGCGCACAGCTCAGACTTGATGTAAAAACGAGTTTTGTGACATTTCTATCGAGTCCATTCCGGTGTGTCAGCGTGTTCCTGAAGCTGCGGTGTTGCTGTGACAGAAGGCTGTATGTGCCACAAGACAAGATTTATAAGGTCTTTAACCTGAGCGAGTCTAATCGTTCACCATGTGACTTCATTATGAAACGTGACATGATCTCCCTCTCAAATCTTCAATTTCCACTGTTCAGGTCGGTTCCCAGTTTCCCACCCACTGCCACATTTACAAAAACAAGTTCGACAAGAACATCGGGACACTTACCAAAAAAAATAATTAAAAAATGTATCAATGAAACTAGAATTGAGTACAGCCGCTGCACTGATGTTGACATATCTTTTTGTGAATGTGTGTCTGTCCTAGTTTTTCTCTTCCAAATTCTTTCAGGCCAGTGTTCAATTGATGACGTTGTAGTGTGAGTTATTTAATTATCAGCACAACATGACAATGGCGACAAGAACGGCATCAATGGTGCATTTAAACTAAAGATGTTTTTTTTTTTCCTTCTGCAAAATTTCGAGAAATGTGAAAGAAAGTAGAAGGAAAACACAAGAAATAGTCATTAATCCTCTCAAAATAAAATGTTTGCAATGATTCAAGAAACTGGCCTGACAATCACATCTTCTATCGACATCTGAGTCAAACAAATTCATAATTCTCCAAGTCTCCCCGTGGATCACTGTCATGACACCGCCTAGCATCCATTCTCTGGCAACTATTTCCCGCTCGGCTTGCAAGCGACACCGGGTGCCTGGGCAAACTGATCTATTAGGAATCACGTGACGGTCCTGGATCAGCCAGTCAACACACTGACAAACGGACTAATGATCATAATGACCACAGGACGCCATGCCCACAGCTCTTACAGATTTTAGTTTCTGCTAACTGTAATGTTGCTTGGAAGAATAAAAAAACAACCGATCTTAAGCTCAGAGAAAATGGCAAGCCTAGAGCCCCAGACACCGTGTTTTACTCGCTCAGTTTATCTGTCAGGATGGTCGAAATCAGAACAACAACGCCTTGTTTCGTGGAAGATTGCGAATCTGTCTCACATAAACATTCACACAATGAAACTCTGTTCTACAAAAACAAAATTTTGACATACGTCCTTGGAAACAAAATGTGGCATTGCATGGGCAGAGTGAGAGACGGAGTGGCCAGGAGAGGGCAGGAGAAAGTGTAGATTGGCCTGTTCTTGTGTAGATTCAAAACTCCTTCAGGTAAACTATTAGAATCAATGACGCTGGCGCGACATCTTCAATCAATCAATACAAAATATTCCTAAACATGACCAGTTATAACACTTCTCTCACTGCCTTTTGTACAAGTGACTAAGAGTCCACAAAAAAATTTAAAATGATACGACGGGAACCAAAAAACGTAATACAAATAATTAATACATCACTTCACACACACTGTATGTGTATTCAAGGCACACACACGCACTCACACACACACACACACACACACAAAGAAATACACATAAATAACAATAAAAACGGTTCCCCCCCCAGGGTGTAATAAAAATCTCATATTAACTGGGACGCCGGTCGCCATAGTGCAGCCAATCTGCCTAGAAAATTTCTCAAAACCCGCCGGTGTCGCTAGTACAGACTACTGAGCAAACTTCTTCTGATTTTTTTGTTCTGACGACATCAAAGGGCACAAAAGCCGGACATGCAATATAAACTCTGTACAGACCAATCGCGGCTTCTTCAGTGTCAGCTGAATGTAAATTCTCCAGTAAACCAACAATTTCACCTTCTACTTCAGTGTGGACAAGCTCAAGTAGCAGAGGGAACAGAAATCTGACTGACTTCATGACTGCAAGTTTGATGGTTACAGGTCAAATCTGAGGTTTCAGAGATCTTTCTCTATCAGTGACCGGACTCGGAGTAAATGCTGAACTTTCTCAGTGCACAGTGCACAGTGCACAGTGCACTGTCTCACGGACAAGAATAAAATACAAAATATTTGCTGTCCATCACTGAGAGTTTTCTCCACACCTTCCCCACCCCGCAGTCTAATCGCTAGAACGTGACAAAAAGCCTCAGATTTCCATTGATTTCACATATTTCATGTTGTCACGCCGACAACTGTCAGGAAACATCCCAAGTTTGCCTGAGCACATTGAGATATCATACCATTGCACCAACTGACATAATTAACTCTACTTGTATAAATGAGAGAACAGATTTTGATGTTTGTCAGAAGTATTAAACTATTTTCAGGGAGAATTAAAATTCACATTAAACAGAACGACTTGCACATAAAATTAATTTTTAGATGACATTTGCTTCAAACGTTCACTCTCCGTGCAGCACCAATTTCTTGTGTGGGAATTATAACCATACTGAGATTATCAAAGCTACGCGTGATGTTACCAACTTACTGAAAGCTTGACTTAGACATTACAGTTCGCTCAAGTATCGTCTCTAATGGTTTCCACGTAAACAGCGCACCATAAAAAATATGTTCAATTTTCCAGCTTTTATGAGGTTTACAACTGGAAGTTACAAAAAGTAGACAAATGTTCAACTGACATTTCTCCAGGAATTATTGCCGGCTCTCTGCGTCTCTGACAATCAAGTCTGGACTCGGCATATTTTTTTTTTAACCCTGGCACCAGTTACGTTTCTAAAGTGACTTAATTCTGGCCGGGTTTCTGACTTTTATCATTTTTAACGATTGTCCTACTTCGAGGTAAATTCTATTCCAGCATAATGTCGCACTATAATTAATGTTCGGCGGAAGAATCAGTGTCATTAAATAAAACAGTTATTATTTTAATTAAAGATACAGCAACTTTGTTCTAGCTAAACCGGCATCACCACGAGTTGTACGACAGAAGTTTGGTCATTGCTGTGACGTCAGTGAGTTTCAGACAAAGAATTGGTGGGTAGAAAGATGAGAAAATTCAACACAAAGTTATTGAAAAAACCGGCAATAAATTTCTTGCAGTTATATCCCTGACTAATACAGCAAGATTCCTACACGCTAAAGTAGTTCGGACTGCCAACTGGCTGGTCAGATTCAACATTAACAAGAGAAAACAAGTGTTAACAAGAATTATTAAAGCAGTAATCTTGCGCGGACATCCACTCATACACCAGTCACATGACCTTACACATAAAACTCAATTTCAAACCAAAGAAACGGCTCAAAACTCGGTATTTTCCTGCAAAAAAACCTACAATTACATAATAACATATAATAATTATATTTCTCTGCTTTTTCAGACCGACTGAATGAGAAATGATGCAGATGATGTTTGCCAGTGTCGATACCCACATCAAATGAAGAACTGATCTTGAATCCCGGGGAAGGGGAAAGGCGGGGGAAGGCGGGGGACGGGGAAGCTCGTGAGGTAGGAGATAACGTTCGGCTGGGGTAATCCTGGCCCATCTACCTTGCCGGTTTTTTTGTGTGTTGTTGTTGCCGGCGTTTCTCCAGTGACTTAATTCTGGCCGGGTTTATGACTTTGATAAGAAACTGTTGGTAAATTGTGCGACAGAATTTGACCGGTTCTCAGCGCGAGCTGTTATTGAGAACATGAGAGGAGATTTCTTACCCACAATAAAGATGATCCTTTCTACAGTCAAATGAATTTAAAGTTTCATAACTGTCTTATTTCGAAAATTCTAATTTTTATTTTTTATAATCATTATTATTTTTGGTTTTGTTTTGTTTTTTACTTTTTTTTTTTCGTACGGAAAGTTTTTCAGAAAGTTGAATTTACACTAAACTGGTATTAATTCAGTCTGCATAGTGCTGACAGGAGACCCCAACGGTGATCGCACAGATATGTATGGTAAACACAATATTGTAGGGTTGATCAAACTTGAAGCTTGTAACTTACCTTTGGTTCCGCCACACAAACTGCCTCAGCTACTCCACTGTGCTAGACTATGAGTTCTTCCTACATCCAAAACACAAATGCTCACACGTGCATGAGGCACAAGCACTTACTCACAAGTTTCGGTGAGAAAAAACTTGTTTTGTGAAAGAGAGAGAGAGAGAGAGAGACGGGCGAGAGAAGCGTGTATTGTCGGAAGGCGCTCACAGTGTCTCGCCCTCAAGCTGACTTCAGAGCTCGGTCGGTGGTGGATGCGCGCTGAAAGGCACGCGCGCGTGAGTTTGTGAGCATGCCAGTGGTTGCTGCTGTAGGCGGGGGGTGGATGATGATGAAGAAGTTGTTGGCGGCGGATTGGTGGCAGTAGCGGGGATGCTGCAGTACTAGTCAGTTTGTTCTCGATTAGCACCTGGCGGGGGTAGGAAACTGTCCGCCTGCGCGCGTGCCGGGGGCGGGGAGGGGAGGGGGTATGGGGGTGACTGCAGGTGAGACCTGACACTTTGACCATCTGTTAGAACACACACATGCCCACCATGTGGCGGAACGTGAGCCCATGGAGGGGGGAGGGGGAAGGGGAGAGGAGACGTCTACTTTGTTCTACGTTTCCGCTTGACTGGACACACACGCACGTTGTCCGCGCGCTAGTGGCCGATGAACCGTTTAAGAAAATAAAAAACGAGGTCAGCGAATCATCATCTCAAATGTGAAAGTGACAGACTGGAGACACCGAGACCAGCGTTTGTGTCGGCGTGGATAGACAGATGGGAAACACTGAACGGACAAACACCAAACTGAAGAGACGATGTTTTGAATAAAAACCCCCATAGACCCGACAGAATTAAACTCACACATTGTTAGATTCACAAAGGAAAAACAAACAAACCCTCCCCCCCAAGACTTCTTGTGTTTCCATGTTCGACACGTTTTTAATCCAGACCAGGTGAATTCTGATCTCTCTGTCTGTCTTCATTGTTGGTGTCTTCATGTAGACAATTTTAGCAATAATTGTATGATTGTTTTTGTTCTGAGATGAAGAGAAAATTCCAGACATTTCAGGGCCAGGGAAACAAAACCCAAGTAAAACAACTTTATAAAACGGACTAAAAAACGACATTGATCTTGAAAGCAGCAGTTCTTTTTTTTTCTTCTTTTGTTTGTGAACTAATAACTGTGAACTTTCAAGTTGTGACACTGATATTCATGCACGGTGTACAGACTTCATTTTAGAGTTTCTCCAGTGACTGAAATTCCTCCACTTAGTTTTGAGATCCCTCCCCTGGGTGAGTGGGTCAGCGAGTGAGTAAATGGAGAAAAAGTATACCTGCCACTATGTAACCACCCACATGTATACATTTACACAAAGACAAGACCCCAACTCCAGCGAACAACGTACTGTAGAGTATAGACAGGCCAAGCGTAACACTCCGTACGGCAGACCTACGTTATTCCAGACCTTGCACACACACAAGTACATGTGCACTCGACACGTGCAGGCTGTCAGTTCAAACATGAGAGAAAAGTGGCATTATTTGCTGGCAGGAGAAGACCGCAACATCAGACAGGGCGTCTGGTCACCAAAACTACAGACTACATAGTGATCGGGACACAGTGACGTACGGCAGAATGGTGGTGCGGCCATGTCAGTTTGGCAGTAGCAGGGACAATGTGACATTATGGGGGATTGCCCAGAAGGAACAAAATGGTATTTTGAAAACGTGGAAGCGACCAAACGCATAAGTGGTCAAACTAAAATTGTTAAGATATATTAAAACCCAGTGGAAGATCTATCTCCTCATAACAATGGTATTTCTGTTGATTTTGAAGCGGGAGAGAGAGAGAGAGAGAGAGAGAGAGAGAGAGAGAGAGAGAGAGAGAGAGAGAGAGAGAGAGAGAGATAGAGAGAGAGAGATCATCTCATCTGAAGTTAGAAAAGCAACAACAGCACCAGAAGTACAAGTAAGGAGTTTACTGAAATAGAAATCTTAATTTTATTATAACGACCTGAAATTCCTTCTCGCTGTTGAAAAGATGAATTAAGAAAAAAAATAAATCATTTTTTACTAATCTTCAGACCTCTACATAACACTATCTGCTACAAGACTAGAGTTTCAATGGCCCAGACATTGGGACAACAGCATACAGGACAAAGTTAACCCTGGGCACACATATATCATAATAAACGAATGAACAGAAAATGCAGTAGATCAACATTAGACAAATCAGTGACATACCACAAAACACACGCAGAGAGAGCTAATCCCACTGTGTATCCTGGACTTGGCCTCGCTCAAATAACGCTCTACAATAAACCAGTCGGCTGATTCCGGCGGATAAAACACGATACTTAACAGACCATGAAATAAGGATTGAATTAACCCTGGCCACACTGAATACTCGGCACTAAATTAGTCGGAGAGAGACATCGATTACCCCACATGGAAGACGATTCTTCTTCTTCCCCCAAAGATTTCTGACACCCCCCCCCCCCCACCCCCCACCCCCCCCCCCCCAAATGTTCATGACGACATTTCAACGACAATTATTACATACACAGTGGAGATTTACTGACCTCTCTCAGCAGCCACCTTGGGTTCAGTTCCAGGTCGGAGGTCAATGAATTAGACAAACTGAGGTAACTTTAATCATTTGTGTCCAAGTCAGTCAACTGTGTCTGTGGATGACGATACTGGAATGTGGATATAGAGAGAAAGTAGTTTTTCTCCATTGGATAACTGAAGGACAGACAAAAGACAGATAGACAGACGGAAGGAGGGGCGAATAAACACACAGAAATACAAACAAACTGATGGACAGATGGACAAAGAGACATACAGAGAGAGAGACAGACAGACGGACCTCGGATGGGCAGACGGACGGACACACACACATACACACACACACACAAACATACACTAAAACTGACACTGACTTGAGAAAAAGACAATTGATATGCTGTGTATTCGGTGAGTTACGGTGTCTGACTTTTGTAGAGAAGAAAGATGTTCGCAGAAATAGTCATCGTCTATAGCAGTTTAACCAGACTGGCAATGCACACATCTCTCTTTCTCTCCCCCCCCCCTCCCCCCAAACCTCTGATGTATATTATATATAATCAAGACTCCACCAGTCACACAGACACAACTCCCAGAGTTTGAGTTTGAGATGAGGTGGTGTCAACGCAATCGGTATCGATTCCTACCGATGTACCACAAAGGTTCCGGGCATCATGCCCACAGACTACCAGGCGTGGCACAAACTACAATGTTGCGCTGTTACAAAATATGATCTCAGAGGTCACAGGTCAAGCTGATCTAGAGGGCTCGTAGAGAGAAAACGTGCAGGTTTAAGGAGGCGCGGGGCCTGGGAAAGAAGTCTCTGGCCAGATGCTCCGATACCGTTTTCTTGGTCCTAGGGCCATTTGACCATCCGATTTCTAATCCTATCTTACATCTCTGTACTGGCTCAACCTTTCTGTGGTCTCTTCCATCTCTCAGTTTTACGTTCTTAACCGGGACCGTTTGTCTGTTACTGGCCTTTATATTGACAGACAGACAGGCAGACAGACTGATTCTAATGACCAAAAAACAACAACAACAACACAAAGACATTGGTAGATAGACAGACAGGCAGATCGACAGACAAACAGGCAGACTGATTCTAAGAACCAAAAGAAAGACACAAAGACATTGACAGACAGACAGATAGACAGACAAAGACAAGTCGTGCACTCCTCACTTTGAATAATATCATCAGCTGTTCCCATTCACACAACCGGTCAATGTTAGCTGCTGGTTCACCTGACCCCTTGACCTCCACCTTATGCCTAAAGGATTCTGACCCCTCTTGTATGTTTAGGTCCCGCTGACCCTACTGTCGACACAAACCTGGTCAGGGGTGAAGGACATTGACCCCATGACCCGCAAGCGCGAATCTTTCGTTGTTATGTATAACATTATTGTATCATTGAATGAATTTGCGGCCTCATACAGAAGGAACTGCAGACAGCAGCCATTTCTTGTAAGCACACACAGATATCATATATCCGCTGGTGGTGGTCCAGGTGAACCGGCCGCCAACAATTTGTCTAGATGACCAGGTATGCAGCAGAATGGCACCAGATCAGAACTAGAATTCACAACTGTGATATTCTGCATTACACAATGTCTGGTATCGATGTTCTCTATCAGGTAATCACCGCCAGCAGAAGCCATTAGGCCCAGGAAACATTAACCTTTAATGTCGCTGTCGCTGCAGACGCCATCAAAAACCTTCACACTGATGTGGTCAATCTGCCATCATCTGCAGCAACCGCTTCAAATTTTGATGGCCATCAATCCACGACTTGAGCAACTGCCAGCAATAAATCTGCTCGAGGTCTTCGGGCTGTGTGTCGCTGACGTTCATGATGGTGATGTTACGTGGGTATCAGTCAGACAGTGATATCTTAGACTGTCAGAGGTCACTTAAGGATATCCAGCAGTTTTCATGATGATTTGGAATGTCCGTTTAATACCTGATAACCCACGTGTGGCCCGGAAACTGATTTAAAAACCAAACAGAAAGAAAAATTTTGCTCCACTGATGGTGTCAGGACGACCCAAACGTCTCGTCAACTGCGCGTAACTAAGTCTGGAACCCATGACATTGACCTACACATCGCCATCTTGCTTAGACCTTCTCCTTGACCTTCATTCAGTGAATGGCGGAATTGTGCAGACCTATAGCCAAGCTTTGCCTTTCATGAACAATCAACATTAATTACTTACAGACAAACTAAGCCAAAACTGGTACATTAGGCTAATGCTACAGACAGTTTCATCACGACGACAGGCTTTCCCTCAAACATTTACATTTAGGCACGAATCACCTGACTCCGCTTAGGATGTATGTGATTTTGTGTGTGTGTGTGTGAGGGAGAGAGAGAGAAAGAGACAGACAGAGAGAGAGAGAGACAGAGGGAGAGAAACACACACACACACACACACAGACAGCGACAGAGAGAGAGAGAGAGACAGAGAGAGAGAGAGACAGAGAGAGAGAGAAAGAGAGAGAAAGAGAGAAAGAGAGAGAGAGAGACTCGGAGAGATAATTATAGTAGGAGTTAGAGATATCATCCTTTCAAACAACTCTGCTTGGCTTTCAGCATCAGACATATCACATTGCCCCAAAGTCCTGCCCTAACCTGAGCTGAGTTCTTTTGTACAGGAACAAAACGTCAGACAACAATGGAGGCAGAAAGCTGTATGTGTACCGATATGTGTACCGATATGTGTACCGATATGTGTACCGATATGTGTACCGATATGTGTACCGATATGTGTACCGATATGTGTACCGATATGTGTACCGATATGTGTACCGATATGTGTACCTTCAGTTTGTTTACTGAGCTAACCCCAATCCCCCTCCCCCCTCATCCCCCTTTCTCCTACACCCCGTTCCCGTTTGCTTCTGGAAAATACATAAATAATGATGTCCTTGACAAATTGTGCAACCCTCAGATGGAAATATCTCTAGCCTGGGCGTCTTGAATAGTTGAACTTGTCTTCCATGGTATCACTAAACAAACCCAACGCCACTGGCAACAGAAAGAAAAGAATTTCAATGACAAAAAGAAGAATTGACTGCAGTTTCAGTTTACACAATTTGTGACCACCCGAGGGGCTCAGTGAATGCATATTTCACCAGCAGGTTACGACTCAGTCAATCGTGTAGAAAGAACAAGTGAACAAAACCTGTCAAGTTAAGACAGCCTGACTTTGAAGTGTATGGAAATGCCGCATTCTGACTGCACAAACAGCAGCAGTTCTCAAGCCCGTGGCGTCACACAAGTCAGACAATCAGTGGAGCTTTTCACTCACACAATCGTCAATGTTGTAGTGACGCATGACATCTAGAAAACATAATCTCGGTTGCGTTAAAACACCAAACACCGTGATTTCGAAACCAGCAAAATTGACCATGACAGTCATCTATCTGACTTCAGGGCCATTCATACTCTCGGAGGGGGGGTGGGAGGGAGGAAGAGGAGGCGAGGGAGGGGGTTTGCCCCCAGAGTATAAAAAGAGTACCTGGGGAGAGAGGGATTCGAGAGGAGCGGACGTTACGTCTTTCAGTTACGATAATGAACTTGAAAGGTTTGCTGCCATTGACATAGTTTGTCCAGATGAAATTGTTGGGGTATACAGACATCAAACTTCTAGTCAGTCAGTCAGTCAAATAGTCCAGGCTGAATGTCCTTTCAAGTTTTTAAACATTCAGGTCTTATCATGGAGACTTACCACTCTAATAGCCCTGCGCTATTGTATTGAGAAAGTTGGTGGGAGGGGGAGGGAAGGGGGGGGGGCAAGAGTAGGGAAAGCGTGCGTGAGGGGGTAAAAAAATTGGCAAACTCGAGCGTGCGTACTTAAGGGAAGGTCCCACAAGACATGTCCAAAATCCAGGTCTTTGGTGCTGAATGTCACAGACCTATCTCTCTCTCTCTCTCTCTCTCTCTCTCTCTCTCTCCCCTCTCTCTCTCTCTCTCTCTCTCTCTCTCTCTCTCTCTCTCTCTCTCTCTCTCTCTCTCCCCCCTCTCTTTCTCTCTCTCTCTCTCTCTCTCTCTCCCCCCTCTCTCTTTCTCTCTCTGTCTCTCTCTCTCTCTCTCTCTCTCCGATCTTCAGATTTCTGGATTCAAACACAGCAACAGGTGTGGGTTACACAGGAGAAAGGTTATCACATGGGAACCATCAGGCTGCCAAAAGGTTGTGAACAGATGTCAATGTTCAAACAAACTTGATACACCCTTCTGTGCAACAATACCTTCCTTGTGTGCAACACTGGTTCTTTGTATAACATCGTAACTGTCGATCTTATGTCATATCGGCCATGACCCTGGGCTTTTTGCAGGAGAATTTTACACAGGTATTGAAAGAAAAAGGATGGAGGAAACTATTATTGAGAACACATCGACTTCTGGAACACAAAAATGTTACTGTTTTAGTCACGAGAGATAGGGAAAGTCAGAGCCACACAGCCCGCAGAAACCAAAGACAGAGGAGAGTATCTCTGAAGGAAGGAAGTCAAGCCACAGAGTGTAAGAGACTGGCTGGATGAAGATAGAGAGATAGAGTGATAAATAAACCGAAAACCTGCAGGAGCATTTGAGAAGAGGGTCCACTGACCTGTCTTGCCAGTGAGAAATACTTGAGTCACATCAGATGCTGGATGGCCATACATTCCCACCTGAATACATTCATACAGAACTCTCATTGTGCCACGCAGAATACGAAGCAGAACTGAAATACCAGAGACAAGACAGAGGGAAAGACAGACTGACAAGACAACCAAATCCCATTTATAGACATTCAGACAGACAGACCAAGAATTAATCATGATAATAACACAGACGACGGGGACAAGGACTGGGGAATTGTGTGTGCGGGTGGGGGGTGGGTGGGGTGGGGGTGGGGGGGGGGTAAGTGGCAGACACAAATAGTTTCCCCTTATCCAATGCAAAAGACTCTCATACTGTCTCGGGACAGACAAACAGACAAACAGACAGACAGACAGACAGACAGACAGACAAACAGACAGACAGACAGACAGACAAACAGACAGACAGACAGACAGACAGACAAACAGACAGACAGACAGACAAACAGACAGACAGAATTACTTGCATGTGCCCCACCCCCCCTTTCTTCTTCCCCTCTACCCAATAACAGAACCCCCCCCCCCTCCCCCTCCCTCTCTCCCCCTGGGGTTTAGGTGTGACCACAACAGTCGAGCCTTGTCTCCATGGTGACCAATCTCTGTCCTAGCCAATTCTGTCTGTCTGTCTGTTTGTCTGTCCCGGGACAGTATGAGAGTCTTTTGCATTGGATAATCAGAAATGGAAAAAGGAAGAGAGAACAATTCAGAGTATAACAACAAACATTGATGACGTAAGTACAAGCAGGTCATAGACGTAACAACAACACACAATAATACCAAACTCACAACATCAGTGACAACAATAATAAAATAAAAACCTAAAAACAAAAGAACAATAACAGCAACCACAGTGATGAGACTAGAGAATTGCGTGGAATGACGAAGTATCTCCATGGACCAACCAGCCGCTGTCTACCCAAACATTGTAACCCCTGAACCACTCATGTCCCAGCTTTCATAAGTTTGACAACTGCTCACCAATTTACAACTTGTTTTCCAAATGTCACCATGAAAAGTGTACGCATGAGTAGATGAGCTCAAGGACGTCATAAATATTGTACGTCTATAATACGTGGTCTATTCTGATGGCTTTCCCAGCTCACACTGAGGGTTCACTCTTCTACATCACAGGTCAAAACAAAGTCACTCATCCATGGGCACGTCAAACTGCAGAGAGATTAGTTACCTCCTTTTGTACCTGTCTTTGCCCTGCACCGCCTCCCCCTTCCCCCACACCCCTTGGGCTTTCTTCTAACTTCCCAATGACAAACATGCACTGTCATTGCATCCTCGTCACGCTCAGCGCGCACACACACATACACACGCCCAGCGCGCGCGCACACACACACACAAATGCACATGCTTTCTTGCTGTCATGAGCACGTGCGCGTGCATCTGTAGTGCGATCGAGAACATTCCAAATTGTCCATAGGACTGGTGTCCCATTTTGGATGTACTGACTGACCCAGTGAGGAGAGGGTGAAGGTTGGGGGGAAGGTGGGGGGGGGGAGGAAGAGAGGGTTCAAATAAGTATTTTATGACAGTGTAGGGTACGGTTCTTGTGTGTGTGTGGGGGGGGGGGCATGGCTATGACCGTCTGTGTTACATTTCCTGAATGTTTCGTCTGAGGTCATTCATAAAGGACGTAAGCTCAGATTTTGCGATTTTTTACTTCCACTCCCCCCAACCCCCTTTGTACACTTTCATACGTTTGACTGTTCCATAAGAAACAGCCCGCACTAGAGTTTTATAAAACCCTACAATATAATGTGTTGAAACAAAAATTCTATGAATAAAAACAAACTTTTCATTTATTACTGTAGTTTCTTTATGCCCCCCCCCCCACCCACCTACCGCCCTTTTCATACGTTGCACCCGGAGACCACCCCCCCCCCTCGAGACCCCCCCTCCCCCACCCCTCGAACGTACGTACTTCACGGGTTGCGAATTCCTCGGTGTGAAAAGCAACAACAGCAAGAAACCTATCCAGCTTACTGACTCCCCGTACTGACTCCACTACTGACTCACAGTGTGGTCACAGAATGTAAAAATTGAAATCTCCTGAATAACTGATGCTCATTATTTCCCAATTCCACCCCGTTCCGGTTGAGCTGTCCTTTTCACCTTTTCAAAAATACAACCTAAAAAATGAAAGAATTTTACAGTCATTGAATACACGCATGGAGAGTTTCTGTAGTAAACATGTTCTTTTTTTGTCTTCAACCCAAACTTACGACCGAAGGTTAAATTTACACTATAATACAACACAAGTGTCGACAAGGCCCTGGCAAGTTTTGTGTTAGAGAAAGAGATCATTAAAGTTTCAGTGCTCCACTTGCCGGCTGGCACTTGTGTGTGTGTGTATGTGTGTGTGTGTGTGTGTGTGTGTGTGAGTGAGCGTGACGCCCAGCAGATCAAACTGTGAGAGACACGTGTACAACCTGACATGTTTGCTGTCAATATTTTCACGATGACACAATAACGCAGTTCTGTCATGCGCAGGTAGACGCTTCTGTCTCACGGCTGTTTTGTCTTTGCCATTAGTTTATAAAGGAAACCGCTGCATCAATACCAACATTTGCATCATATTGCCAGTTTAGTTTTTGTTTGTTCTATCTCCATTTTCTGAGTAACTGGAAGATCTTTTACTATGCAGAAAAGCTATAACAAAATTTAAAAACTGCCCACTTTGACACTTGTTTAAAATGTGACGTGGCACTTATCAAGCTGTTTCACAGTTCAGATTTATTCCAACTCCTTATCATATTGGACTTTCTCCGGGGACCCAAGTCTAATTAGCAAGACAACTACAGACGTAACACAAAAACGGCAAATGTTTAATAATAATTCACAGCCTTTATATAGCGCTTCATCCCTGTTACCAACAGGGGGTGGGTGGAAGGAGATGTGCACACATGCGAGACACGAGCACATTGCACTGTCGATAGGAACATGAGACTAAAACACGACTGCAACAGGACAGACTGTCGCTTGTGCGTGTCCAGCCTGGCTTACACCAATGTCAGTTTGGCACCCGAGACACGGGATACCGGGACGGTTCAATAGACACCAAATTCCGCCCGTCGTCTTGTGCGCATATCATCCATGTCAACAATGCAACAATTCGAAACACACCCCTTCATAACTGAATTAAGATTAAGAAGACTAGTGAGTCCTACAGAGCTCAGTGGGTAGTACTCACCGTGTTTATACGCGCGCAAGTTGTGGACATCTGGTGAAAGAAGGACTGGTCTGTCTGGCTATTCTGTGTCTCGGGTGACACAAAGTCAGCTGGCGTTACACAGAATATTTGATCAGTTCAGAAAAAGACGTGAATAGTTCAATAGTGCATTGGTTTCATGGCAAGCTACAGCAGTGCTGGGAAAGGAACACAATTCTCGTGATGATTAGATGGTAATTAAAGTTTGCAATGAGGTGAGGTGGGGGAGGGGGAGGGAGGGGGAAGGAGGACTCACTACTTGTCATGATAATTTATTTTCAATCAATACACTATACTCCCCTCCCCCCCTCCACACACACACACTTACTCCGCCTCAGCAGAAAGGAGTTAAAGCTTTTCCTCTCAACCCTCCCCCACTGCATATCCTGTTCGTTCATTCTCTCTCTCCCACACAGATCCACAGAATGAAAGAACGGGCAGACCTGTCAATGGTTACAACTGTCTGTATCTACTGTATTGACTGTCACGGACAACAGACCCAAACTGTTGAGTCTACAACAAGTCTGTGTGAATATACCCATCTATAGAACAGAGGCTGAACATTCTTGTCATTGACTTAAACTGTAATATTTCTCCCCCATTCTCTCTCTTTCTCCCCCTACCCGTCTCTCACTGTCCTCCATTTTATGCCTCTCCTTTTCTCTCTTTCTCTGGGGGTCGTTCTCCCCCCTCCTCCTCCCACTTTTCCCTCCCACCCTCCCTATCCGTGAGGAACATTTTTGTATATATTATAACCCCCCCCCCACTTCTCCTTGCCCCCCCCCCCTCTCCCTATCCACGAGGAACATTATTGTATATTATAACCATCCACACCCCACCCCCTCCCCCCAGCGAAAACCAAAGGTTAAAACCAAGAAAGATAGCAAAGGTTAAGACATTTGAACTACCTTGTTTCAACATTTTCTAGCTTAATGATGGTTATTTAGACATCAAACTCAACATCTTGGGCCAACAAATAAAAGCAAAACATTACATGTTCAGTTTAACCCTTGCAAGATCAATCACAGGATGCCGGTTATTATTACTGTGAACTACCAAAGACATTTGACATTGAAGTATGAACTCGCACACAACAGTTTAGCAGTCTTAGTGGGCAAGTAACAACTGCTCGAAAGTTAGAACAATTCAATCATTTTTTCCTTGGACACTGACCGCTCCAGATAGACTGGACAGAGAGGTCAAGGTTTTTAAAAAAAATTTGTTGTTGTTTTGATTATGAACGAATACGGTTGAGACAATATCACGGTTTACTGCAGTCGATTATACAACACGATGTTTCCAGCACCGAACCTGTCCACCATGTTCCACTCACACAGGCAAACCTTACAGGGAGTACGTATGTTCGGAGAGGGAATTGGTGATGGTGGTGGTGGGGGTGGGGGGGGGGGGTGATCCATCGAAGACCAAGCTTTCCCGGGCCGTGGGAGGGAGGTCTAAGGGGCGTAAGTACATTTTTCAACTATTGTTACATTAATTGTTTTGCTTTTTCCTCCACTTCTTTTTTGAACAAAGTAAATAGTACGGGTCTATAAAAACTGGAATATTATGAAAGAACACAAGTGAATTAGTCCATGCGTAATAGTTTGAAATTTCAAAACCTCAAGACTTACTCTGGCACTTTCATTAGGCTAATTGTCGTACGCTTGGACGTGGAGAGGGATGGTGGTGTCAAAAACCGTTAAACTGGAACATTCCTACTCTATCGATGCCTCCCCCCCCCCCTTTTCATTTCTCTGCCCCCCCCCCCTCCCTTTAAACAAAGCCTAACAAACAAGTCTGAGAAGCTTACAGTACAATACCCCAGCCCGTACACAAGCTAGGAGAAAACCCATTGTCATTCGATATGTCGTGACACAAACGACCTTTCAGCACAATCAGAATGACATTTTCTACCATTTGGTCGTGGCTGTGCATTCTCCAGTCTATTCTTGACACAGCACAATGTTGCTGTCATCTGTTGCAGGGAGAAATGTCTTGTCTTTACTAATGACAAACTCCATAATTCATGCCATTTAGCCAGCCCAGGTTTGGTAACAATCGCTAAACGCAATTAGAAATGTCTAATAATTCTGCAGTTTTAATAGTTCTCATCAAGAAACGATGCAAAATTCAGATCGGAACAATTAAGTTTTCTAGCAATTTGACGGTTGTTGGTTTATTATCGTTTTAAAAAAAAATCATTTTAGCTGACCTGGTTTCTAACATACAGAAATATTCATGGTTTTCTCATTTCCCCTTTTCTTTTTTCTTTCTTTTGAACATTTATAGAAAAGTCCAGGAAGTCAGAGGTCTGCATGGCGTGTTTAGAAGTCCTGAGACTCTTCTGGGAAAGAACTGCGTGAAACACAGGTGTATTGTACTTGCTAATGTTCATGCTATCCAACCCCAGCAACGTAGTGAATAAACAACAACAACAACAACAACAACAACAAACAACAACAACAACAACAGCAACAACAGCAACGACAAAACAGAACCCATTAAATTACACCAATCGAGAATAAAATCCTCTCCATTTGCCAAGAGCAACTTATCGATTGCCATTATCTCTAGTTCTGACAGCCACGCAATGTCAAATTTGTACAAATGTTATCGCAGCTATAAATCTTGCTGGCTTTTAATTTCCTTCAAGAGTTGTACCTTTGTCAAACAAAAGCTCTCCTGTAGAGCACTCACTCTAATCATGCTCAACAAGGAAATACAATTTATAGCCGTCCGTGAAATTTTAATCATTTTCCGAGCATTTTGACAGATACACACGAAAGGTTTTCAATGCTGCTCGGCGGTGCTCAGAACTCTGGAGAGTGACAGAAATCTCTACCCAAACTCTACACAGTTATAGTGTCCTTCCCAACTACAGCATAATTATCTGGAGTACACTGATGTATATCTATTGGCTAAGGACAACATGCGCTACCCTTTTACCTCTTGACACGTGTTGAACTTTTGTATTTGTTATTTAAGAAAACTGGGAGGCAGAGAGGAGGTGGGGGAGGTGAGGGGAGGAAAAATTTAACGGACAAACAAAGAGATAAATTGGGTGTCTCACTCCCGACACTCCCGACACCGGCAAAAGGAAAAGACTCGACCCTGACGCTCACGAGCTGTGGGCGTTGCCTCTTTTGAGTTCTGGGAGACAACTGCAAATGTCACAGCCCGCGGGCGTTTGTTTGTTTACCTACGGGTTTTTTTTCTTCTTTTTCTCGTCCTTCATTCTGCTTTCGTTCTGCATTCCCGTTTTTTTTTTCTTTTGTTTTGGTACACACATCTCCTTTTCTAGTTCCTGATTCCTTGGATATCCATTTTATTTGTCATGAAATTACATCAGTTTCTGCGACATCGTATCATACTATTCTGTCATTCAACTACTTCTATTTTTTCCCATTGAGTCTGTAGATTACATGATGCTAGTCCTTTATATATATCAGTTCTCTGTGTGTAATTTCTTTACGGCAAGTTTGAAAATCAAGCTGCCACTTCCACTTCACCATTCTTCAATTTCTTCTCTTATTCTTTTTCTCAGTCTGTCTGTCTATTTATTTATCCGTTCCCATTTCTCTCCAGTCATTCTCTACTTTTTCTTTCACTTATCTCCCGCACTATCTCAGCCAAGACAAGTTTACACAAGGCAATAGACCACAATACACAGTATACAACATACTGTTCAATATAACCAATAGAATTACAATGTCCAAGCTGTGGCATATCTAGTCTATCCTGCCATTTCCTCCCTAACCTGCTCCCTCCCAAACCCCTCCCTCTGATCTATCTGCCTCTCTACACGTGACTTCTCCCTCGGCTCTGGGGTAGAAAAATGCAGTTTGTCCTGGTGTTCCAAGATGTGATTTCAAAGAGATTGAACAACCCGAGCACTTTAGCGATCCTTCTGATCAAACCCGCACAACCGGAAATGGAACCCGCGCCATTTTGAAGGCCAGTAACAGCTATCATTATCGCCACTTCCGGTCTGCCTGGCAATTGTTGGCACGTTTCCCTCAACTTTTTGTGTGGGACATAAATTTTGGGCTGACTGAGTGACTGCCCAGTGCAAATGGAAGCCTCTTGAGAGGCTTCGGCAATCCACAGCGACAACATAATTATTACAGTGAACAGTTGAGCATTGGAGACTCTAAAACTGCATCTCTGGTCTGCGTTGATCCACACAGAGTTACAATTTAATCGCAACATTCACTGTCTTCAGACCAAAGGTGAAAAGTTGTTCTTTACGCCCATTTTCTCAGTATTATTTATCGTTTAAAGATTCTAAAATTCTAATCTTGTTCAGGTTTTCAAAACCGACTCGAAAATGAAATAGCAACAAATTAATGTATTCGTCTCCCGAATGTTGATGGTTGCTGTTCACATCTTTGAGACTTCTTATTTTTGGGTTTGCTGCTCCAGTGTGACATCAGTCAATACGCCAGAATATTCAATGCAGTTGTTGGTATGGGATGGTATGGGATGGTATGGGATGGTATGGGATGGTATGTTATGGTATGGGATGGTATTGGATGGACGATCCAGATTTCTATTCTGTTTTCTGAGATCGATAATGGCCACTTTATGCCCGAATTTGTTTTCCTATTCATTTCTATGCGACTGTTATCTCACAAACTTCAGATTCAGAGACCCTTTCGTGCCCAACACAGTTCATCGGCGAGATCAGTTTGAGTTGGGAAATAGCACGACAACACGACAACGACCACATTGTGCTAGGGAAAAGCTAGAGGATAGACAGACTATAGCAGAATGACAGGATGGAAGGAGAGCCCAACAGAAGCTCCCACACCACCCGCCCTGGAGGTCAAGCTGTAAACTTCTGTCCAACCTCCGTGAAGAAACAATACTGAAATTATATTGGTTGTTCCCCAAACTATCCCTAAGAAAGACAGTCGCGGGCAAATCTCTCAGTTACAGTCATCGATATGCTCTAAGTTTACCCATTCTCCTAATTTAAGATCAATGTAGAATATAAAAAGCCAGCTGATGCCATGATGTCTTGAATGTTTACACAGCATGCCACAAGAATTTCCATATATCAGTTGCAGTCAAGAACTGCATTTATCTGCGAGCACCAGAGAATTACTGGACGCTGGTCATTCTGTGCTCTCAAAACTCAGTAACCCCAGGGGTCAATGACCATGACGTCACCCTCAAGCAGATCAGGCTGGCTACACATGTCAATTTAAAATAATATTTGTATATGTGTGTTTGTGTGTACGTGTCTGTGTGTGTTGCCACTTTACATAATGTTCCATTGTGATTTAGGTCAGCGTGACAATAGATGATAATCTGGACAAAAATGAATTGTCAAGAAAAATAATGGCGCCATTTCTTCCTACTTCTAAATGTTTTCCTGGACTCTGGGGAAATCTTGGGGCCTGTGGAGAAACGTTAGGAAAAACCTAATGTCAGGACAACAGACCGGGAGATTTTGCTAAAGAACACGATAATAATTGATCAGTTGTTTTTTAAATTTCCCTCCTTTTATTCAGTTCCCTTTTGTTTGATGTATGCTTACCCCCTCCCTCCCCCCCCCCCCCCAACTTTATTCCTGTTTGAAAACATAAAAATGATTTCTAGTAATTTTTTTCCCCAAGATGTCAGACCCGATGGCCAGAGCTCGCCACCTCTGGGCCGGATCTGCGGCTCCATTGAGCTACATTTTTGAGCTCTGAACGCGTAGTGATCTGGAGAGAACCTGTGACCGAAGCACTCACTGACTTCAACTCAAATAATAATGATTTAAAAAACCCGACAGACTTAAATTCCCGAAGCGCGTTGAATATTCTAGAGTCATCAAGACAATGCCTTTAAACTAAAAATAGAACTCTCGTTGATCACGTGGTCCTGCATCTGAGCTTCTGTTCAGAAAGTAACACTATAAAACCTTTAATTTGCAGAAAACAAAGCAGATTTCTGGATGGTCCAAGATGTCATAGTATCGATACAGATGGTCTCCCTTGGGCAACTGAAGAAAATAATCTTTGTCTGAACTCCAGATTTCTGTGAACTCTATAAATAACTCATGGGAATTTTGCATCACAGTTCAGTACCACAAGGTCTGGCGTTGTGTATGAAATCGGTAAATGAGATGTCGTATCAGAAATATGTCTACAGGATATGGTGTGAAAATCAGGCAATTTCCGTCCCACGAGAGATGAGATACTGTAGAGCATTGGTGTTTTTTTCTTTCATGAAGACACCAATCCTGTTGATGTTGGTTCAAGTGATCTATGTTCTGATTCATTCATGTCTGTTGGTTACAGTGTCCGGTGGAAAAGGGGCGGGGGGCACATGAGGGAGAGGAATGGGTGAAGTTGTCTATGACCTGATATACGTGGTGTGAAGATTACGCTCTATGCGTTCAGGACATTTTGACCACAACTACTGACCTGGGCTTCCATATGACATCCTGATGTATGGCGACGTGTTGTAGCTCTTGTGTGTGAACTTGTTGATTTGGACATAGTTTTGTTTTGGAAGCAAGAAGACGAGGCCAGAGAAAGTTTACGGTTAGGATAGGTGGAAGGTTTTTTTTTTTAGTGTCCTTGAGGTTAGAGACAAGATGTTCACCATCCTCAAACATACCGACATTGCGGCTCCCGGCAGGGAAAAAAACACGTGACTCCAGCAGCTTGCAGGGGGCGTGTCTCAGCGCAGCCAATGTATCAAGGGCTGGTGAGTCCAGACTGATGTCTACATTTCTTTTACCACTGAAAATTCTGTCTTATTTCTCCTTTGCATGAATGTTTGGAAAATACTTGTGCGTGCATAACTTAAATTAATTATTCTGTCTCTGAGATTTGCAACGTATACAAGTTCAAGATCAGTTTATTGTAGGCCTGGCGGCCAATTCAAACTACACAGAAGAATCATGCAAAACTGGCCAGAATTGAAGTCGCATGAACTAAGTGCACTCATCACCATTCATTTCATAATGAAAATTTAAAATGTTTGGCATCCACATAGTTGGTTTTAAGAACTATAATTCCGTTACATGTCACGATGACCTTATCAAGTGCCAGGGAACTATTATCAATCAGTAAAACGGACTAGAACAAAGACAACAAGGCTGAACAGCGATAGTGATCAGGTTTTAGTAAAATTACAATGTCGCGGGCTGTTTGTCTTGATGTCCTGGCCTCTCTTTCAATATGCCACGAATTAAATGATTGATGAGGGTGAGAGAGAGAGAGAGAGAGAGAGAGAGAGAGAGAGAGAGAGAGAGAGAGAGAGAGAGAGAGAGAGAGAGAGAGAGAGAGAGAGAGAGAGAGAGAGAGAGAGAGAGAGAGAGAGAGAGAGAGAGAGTGGGGCTTGAAACAGGAGAGGAAAAAAAAAATCATAGAACTGTTAGGTTGGAAAGCTCATTGTCCAGTGCAGGAAGGTGCGAAAAAAAGTGGGAAATACTTGCGTTAAAAACATGAACAGCCTTTGTTTCATATCTTACCAAGTATGTGTAAGTGGGTGTAATAGCGGTTGGGGGCACGTGTTGCGAAAAAAGGTAAGAGAATGAGGGGACGGGGATGTGAGGGAAGGCACAGACAATGGACTGAAGGCACAGACAATGGACTGAAGGCACAGACAATGGACTGAAGGCACAGACAATGGACTGAAGGCACAGACAATGGACTGAAGGCACAGACAATGGACTGAAGGCACAGACAATGGACTGAAGGCACAGACAATGGACTGAAGGCACAGACAATGGACTGAAGGCACAGACAATGGACTGAAGGCACAGACAATGGACTGAAGGCACAGACAATGGACTGAAGGCACAGACAATGGACTGAAGGCACAGACAATGGACTGAAGGCACAGACAATGGACTGAAGGCACAGACAATGGACTGAAGGCTGGTCGGTGGATCTCATGAGTTAAAAAAAAAAAAAAATTAAAAAAAGAGAAATTCACATGGGGAATCGAAAATGTGAAAAATACATTTTAAAAAAATAGATGAAAGAATGAGGGCAGAATGAAACTCTTTTGAATGGAAAATATGAGTGACAGAACACAGTGAGTCAAACAATGAGATTGTTGTTACTTGTACGTACGGTCCCCACATTTTTTCGCGCTAGGGAAACGTATTTTAAAGCCTTTTGTGACTCCAGAGCTAGAGAGCTCCTCCGAAATATTCCTAACAACAGCTTTAATTAATTATTCTTTCAGATTTTGATTTTGTTTTCGTCCATTTTTTTTTGGTTGAAAGGGTAGTGGGGCAGGGTTAGGGATTGGATAAGATTTAGGGTTGAGGATAAGGACGGGATTAGGGATAGGTACGTATACGTAGGCGCCCTTGGTGCAAAACGCTAGAAGACCACACGTACAAGTAACAACAGCCAATGAAAGACCTGCCCTAACATATCTGATAACCTCATGAAGAAAGAAAAAGCTGAGCCGTCTATGGTATATTGAGCTCACACTGTCTTTGCGTCTGTTCCCAAATCTTCCTTACCCTGGCCTGAGGATTTTGACCACCAAACCGTACACATTTTCCCGAAGCTTCTCTAATCCACCCAAACATTGCCCGAATACTTTCATCTCTAAAACAACTTTAAAAATGGCTGGCATTTCTTGATCCCCCCCAACCCCCTTTACAAACACGCAGAGGGGAAATCCCCATGGAGGGGAGCAATTGGCCAGTTCGAGCAAGCCTTCAATCCCGCCAAACTTCTTAAAATGGCCACTGATCAGCACAAACAAGACACGTTGAGCCAGGCATTAAGTCCCGCGTCGCTGGCCTCCCTTAAATCGTTTGTTGTGTGTACGCTGAGCTTTAGGGCTTCGGTACCGACCATCTGTCATCTTTCCCGCCCCGGGGATCCAAATCTTACAGTTATAATGGGCGTTAATAGGGTCTGGACAGTATCGATAGTGATCATTCAAGTGTATCGATCCTGCAGTTTTAGCGTTATTACCTTGGCAGTTTCAACCAAAAGTCTGAAGGACAACTGGAGCTCAGAGTTTTGACATTTAATTGGTTTTAATCATTTGAAACCCATCAGTGTAAGCATTCTTAGGGCTTTCAGAAAGTTTGGACCATCTGATATTTCTGTTTCCACATAATTGTGATATAAATCTCAATAATCTTTGGCCCTAAGTTGTAATTTTTAACACGAATTACAGGTGTATGAGAATGTGTCATAAGGTCCAAACTGCACATTTGCTACATTTAAAAGGTTTGATTCAAAATGGAAAGTTTTCCTAACATAATATCATCGAGTTATCGCCCTATCATCATGTCTACACTACTTTTGAACCATTGAGTTCCTGTCTTATCTCAGAAAGTTCAGAACTGGAAATATTTTGTCCAAAATTACATTCGTGACCAGGACACAGCCCCATGAGCACGTGCGTAAATGTGCCAGACCATCAGATATTTTCACAGTTCAACATTTCAATTCACCGCGATGTAACATCTTTAAAGCCTCCAACACTGAAATTCATCAACTCCACGTAGTATTTAAAACAGCCCGAACAAAACATTGTCATTAGACAACGTGTCACATTTGCAGCAAATTCACGATATAACTGATTCCTACACGACCATACAACCCCCAGTCTTCACATAATAATTTAACATTACAGGAACATAATTTTTCTGGGAAGATTCACAAATCTAAAAAAGAAATGGTTTTGTCGTAACAAATGTCTTACGTAACATCCCTAATCCAAGGTGAAAGATTATATTTCATATCATTTCTCTACACTCACGGGAAAAAAACAACAAAAAACAAATAAATAAATCACACCAGAAAAAAAAAACATAAATCCAATCCAGACCATTTTTTTTTTTTTTTGCCTTGGAGACCACACATAAATATCTGACATTTCTGAATGATTTACAGAGTTATTCCCCACTTCTCACTTATCTTGATTGATATTTGAACACAATCAGATGTACGTGAGGAGAATGTTCAATACACAATAACATTGATGATCCTCCAAACACACGTATGAAACATGAGAGATCTCTAGGGTATCGATATCCATAAACCACGTTCAGGTATCTGCCGTCCGCTACCCCACCCACACATCGCCAGAGACTGCCGAGATTTCACGTGCGGTTTTGTCGGTCAGGCGCGAGATCAGAGGGTGACCTGCTGTGGTCTGATTGCCGGGAGTTGCTTGTTTACACTTCCATAAACACCATCCCATGAGTGTGCTGTTATCTGCCAACCTTTTTATAGTTATTGATTATCTCTTCCAATTTATTGGTCGATGGTGAGAACGGCTTTCCATATTCCAGGACTTGTCATTTTGCTGCCAATATGGAGGTTTTAGTGTCTGATTTTGTCATTAACTGCTAGTTCAAGCTTTGCCCGGCTGGAGGCGGATGGGCCATTTATCAGTCATAAAATTATAGAATATTTACTGTCTGGTGATGCCTGGTTTGTTTAAGTGGTCTCCTTGACCAGTGGACTTGAACTTTCTGTTGGGAAGGTACATGCCTTTGTATCCTAGTCCGATGTTTTTGGCATCTGTCTGCACCTGCAGTCCATTGTCTGTCTGATTGTCTATGTTACAGTCCGCCTATAGCACCAATGTCCAACCGTTTCTGAACGTGAGCAGCAGATGCAAATTTGTATACCACTGTGGATCTCTCAATTGTTACTATTAAAATGTTACTAGATTAATTGTTCAGCAGGACTAGGACAGCTTTTTGACCTTGCCAGGTCGGATAAAAGGTTCCAACGGGCTGGACTGTGGACAGTTGGACAAGTCTGCTCTACTCTTCATGTCGGTCTGTCTGTTCGCCTGACGGCCCACTCACCAACTACCAATTAGTTCCATCTGCTCACCTATCTATCTATCTATCTATCTATCTATCTATCTATCTATCTATCTATCTATCTATCTATCTATCTATCTATCTATCTATCTATCTATCTATCTATCTATCTATCTATCTATCTATCTATCTATCTATCTATCTATCTATCCATCCATCCATCCATCCATCCATCCATCCATCCATCCATCCATCCATCCATCCATCCATCCATCCATCCATCCATCCATCCATCCATCCATCTATCCATCTATCTATCTATCTATCTATCTATCTATCTATCTATCTATCTATCTATCTATCTATCTATCTATCTTCTCCCTACATGGAAGCCAACTATTGACCCCATTACACACGAAGAGGTGACAAATGTTATAAAAACTTTACCAAACCGCAGGTCACCTGGTGCAGACGGAGTCACCTACTGCACACTCAAACATAAAATTATGAAATTCGTGCCTGTGTTCACAGCGATTTTTAATATCTGCTTGACACACTGCCGTGTTCCGCCTGAGTGGAAACACGGTATTATAACACGTCCAGAAAAAGAATGGCAATCCAAATGAAATTGACGACTGGCGACCAATATCATTGTTACAGACGTCTTACAAGCTGTTCATGAGAATAATTCAAACACGGCTAATGAAGTGGATAGTTGAAACTGGCCGTCTTACATCATGCCAGAAAGGTTCCATCCATAGAAACGGTTTACAGGAACACGTATTCTGCCTTAAGTCAGTTATCAGCAACTTTCTCAACAAAACTGGAAAGCTATTTATGGGCTTCATTGACATCAAAGATGCTTTTGGAAGCACTGAACACTCTTTCATGATAGAACAACTACAAGAAAGTGGCTACCCCAATAAATACATACGTTTAACACATGATATATACAACGGGTCTAGTTTTCAAGTCAAGACCGCAAGGGGAGCAACCAATATAATATCAAGAGGAAGGGGGGTAATTCAAGGCTGTCCTTGGTCAGTTATCGTTTTTGAACAGGGCATAGATAAATGGCTTCGATGGATTAACCAGCCTTATGATGTACAGGGACTAATTAGGAACAATCTTAATCCAGTCCAGGGTTACGTCGACGACGTTAGCATCTGCGCAGCTGATGAGCGTGAAATGGAAGAAATGATAAGGAAAACGGACATATTTATGAAAACTTCCTGCATGGAAGTGAAGCACAGGAAATGCGCGATTCTTCACGGCCAGCGCACAGGGAATAAATGGAAGAAAAACGCTAAGACTGGAGAGCTTAACCTTTATATCCAAGGTGCGCCTATTCCAATGTACGAAAGTGACCAGCAGTACATCTATCTTGGTCATGAAATGAACATCACAAACACCAGCAACGATCAGCAAGTGGAAAAACTAATTGCAGCTTTTGATACAATCATGGCAAATATTGACACATCTTTGTTACCAACGTCAGCAAAACTGCAAACTATCACCGTGATGTGTCTGTCTAAGCTGACATTTTACTTCTCCAACTTAATGTTTACAGAAATGAATCTTGATCACTTGGAAGACACCATGGTCTTTCACATCCGACACTGGCTTGGGCTCAACTCATCGTCCACCAGATCATATTTTTTCAGCCCTAAGTCAAAAGGTGGCCTTGGGATCTTGAACCCTCGAGTCATCTATTATGCCAAGTTATATGTCTTTCCACTTATCACTCCTAAACAGTGATGATCCTGTCGTGAAAGAGACAGCAAGAAGATCCCTCCATTTACATATGGACCAACGCAAAGCGACCGCCACCGAAGACTACCCAAATTTTGCTGGGTACGCAGTCAACAATAAAGGAGCTGTAGTGAAGAATACCAATGTCAAATGGGGAAGATCTGAATGGATCTTTCTGAATGAAATGTGTACCAGAAATAACATCCTCATGCTGTGTCGCCATAATGAATACGCACTTGAAATAAAAATTGACGACGAAGTCTCCTACATGTTTACTGATTCAAACAAGTTCTCCTCTACGTTTAAGAGAGATCGTTTAAAAAGATGCCAGGAGGAACTGTTGTCAAAGTCATCTCAAGGCCTCACTGTCCGCGAGGCAAAAGGTATCAACCACAGTGTGTCATACGAACATTTGACTAACCATAGTTTGGATGACAAGATCAGATCATTTGTCACACGTGGGCGACTGCAGATCCTAGAAGTCGAGACCCTACTGTCCCTGTACTACACCAACGCCTATACTAAATCATGCAAGTTATGCCACCACCACTTGGAAACAGTATGCCATGCATTGAACGGGTGCACGAAATTTAGCGGCATGTACCAAGCAAGACACAACAGAATAATGGACATTATTGAAAGGAAGATCACTTATTACAATCGTAACAAAGTAGTACTAAAGGACACACTCATCAACCCATCAATGTTTGGATCAGATGCAACATCCTTTACCACCAGAGCAATACGTCCCGACATCACAGTTATAGATAATACTAATAAGAAAGTCCAGATCGTTGAAGTAGCAGTACCATACGACTGTTACATTGATAGATGTTATCAAGGCAAATTTGACAAATATTTCCCATTAGCCATTGAAATCAGTGCTATGGGATACCAATGTGATATAATAGTTTTAATAATTGGAAGTTTGGGAAATGTTCACAGAAGATTTATTACTGGGCTGAAGAAACTAAACATTAACAATTCAGAAAGTAAGTTCATATCTAAGTACTGTAGTATCAGTTCAGTTATTGGATCATTCAAAATCTGGAATAAAAGATGCAGGTCGTATAATAGGAATTATTAAGTCTATTTAAAAACATGTTCCAGTTTTGTCCATCCCTTACATAGAAGAGATAAAGTAAAGCCACCCACTATGGCACAATTTCCACTTAGATATAATGTTTCGATATTGTATCTGTACAATCTGTATTGTATTCACATGGAAATAAAGAATTTTTATCTATCTATCTATCTATCTATCTATCTATCTATCTATCTATCTATCTATCTATCTATCTATCTATCTGTCTATCTATCTATCTATCTATCTATCTATCTATCTATCTATCTATCTATCTATCTATCTATCTATCTATCTATCTACCAACCTACCTACCTACCTACCTACCTACCTACCTATCCATCCACCAATCCATCCATCCATCCATCCATCCATCCATCCATCCATCCATCCATCCATCTATCTAGCTATCTATCTGTGATTGGCATCTCTTGTGGAGGCATCGTTTGAGTTTTCAAAAAATGGCCACAATGTCATGTCATCCACACTCATTTTCCCCCATTCCTCCCCACCCCGCCCAATTTCACAAGTTTACGAGATGATGGAACATCTGAGGCCAAGAAAAGAATCATACCGTAAATCTCCCCCCCCTCCCCTCCCCTCCCCCCATTCTCCTGTTCTACAAGCCACCGAATTCTTAACTTTACCAGAGCCAGAGCGCATTTCGTCTGTCTATTCATTTCTGCAGCTTTTGTACATCAGGATGAATTGTTTACTTTCACCAACCAGAAACTCACATTACAGATGTTCCTCCAATTATTTTCCACTTCCACTGCATTGAAATTGGAATGAGTGTCTTCTCTTCTAAGATTGTTCCTTGTAAATTATGTCCTATCTCTGTTTATTGGATTTCGCTTCTGTTTGCCAGGCTCTAGTTTAGTTCAGAATCTATTTCAGTGTTCACCAATTTTTCTCCGTCAGCTGATATTGCTTGTAATGACATGCAGTTTTTCCTGACTTTCTTCATGTAAAAGCACAGAAATAATTCAAGTTTAATCCTTGGGGACGCGCTGGTCTAGAGACAAGGTGCTCGCCTCTCGTGTCCAAGGTACGAAAACCCAGGAGGGCCCGTGTGCACGTTCGCAGGTTAAAGATACCTTGGCAGTTAACAGCTGAGGAGAGCAGGCCGAACAAGGCCGCTGCCCGTGTAAAATTCTAAAAAACCTATCCCTACTACAAAAACCTATCCCTACTACAAAAACCTATCCCTACTACAAAAACCTATCCCTACTACAAAAACCTATCCCTACTACAAAAACCTATCCCTACTACAAAAATCCTATCCCTACTACAAAAACCTATCCCTACTACAAAAACCTATCCCTACTACAAAAACCTATCCCTACTACAAAAACCTATCCCTACTACAAAAACCTATCCCTACTACAAAAACCTATCCCTACTACAAAAATCCTATCCCTACTACAAAAACCTATCCCTACTACAAAAACCTATCCCTACTACAAAAACCTATCCCTACTACAAAAACCTATCCCTACTACAAAAACCTATCCCTACTACAAAAACCTATCCCTACTACAAAAACCTATCCCTACTACAAAAACCTATCCCTACTACAAAAACCTATCCCTACTACAAAAACCTATCCCTACTACAAAATCCTATCCCTACTACAAAAACCTATCCCTACTACAAAAACCTATCCCTACTACAAAAATCCTATCCCTACTACAAAAATCCTATCCCTACTACAAAAACCTATCCCTACTACAAAAACACGCAAAAATGAGAAAAATAAAAGCAAGAAAAGTAAGGTGTAAGTGCCAATGGCAGCGAATCTTCTAGAATAAAGACCTAAGCACAAGTGGTTAGATCCCTGGGCACCGTGAAGACTTCATCTCACTGAATTCATTTCCACACACACACTGTCCTCTCTTATTGTAATGTATACACATTTTTTGAATAAAAACCAAGTAAATTTCCGCTCTCGTTTCTACAGCCGCAAAAATCAACTGTTTCATTTCCTACTAGAGTTGTCCTCCGTTCTCTCTGAACTTTTCCCAGTTTTAGGTTCCCTGGTCTCGTTCTAAAGACAGTGGTCAAAACCGAAGCATCCTTCGAATGAAAATATAGCAATCTGGCACTACTCACATGCCAGTTATCTGTCCTCCAATAGAATGTGATTCTCTCTAACTAAAACTATCAGAAAATCATTCCACATAACAAGTGGTCACAAATTTATGCCCAACTTCTTTGATTCCTAATTTCGATTCGGCGCCACCAGCCTCCCCATTCCCTCTCTTCCCGACCCCTCCCCGTCCTCTCCCTGTGAGCGCCACTCCTATTGCCACACTCCTTCCCGGGAGTAAATTAAAGCATTCATCATTCCCTCATTTTCCCAGTCAAACCGTTAACAAAATGCATCAACATTGTTTGTTGACCAAGTTTGAACTGTGCATACAATGGTCCATTCTGTGCCTGCCTGGTCGATGGCGGCGCGCCTGTATCTGATGGCGTCAGGCATTAACTTCCCCGGCCACAATTACAGATAATTTGCCGGTTACCGAATAATTCAATTACGGGACAAAAGAAAGATCCCTTTGGAACTAGAAAAAACTGGCCCAAATTGATACATGCTAGAAATTAGATCAGTGTTTACTTTCAACAGTTTGGATGTGCAGGAATGATATGTAGGCGACACTGAGCCAGGAAAGTCGAAGTTTTTGCGTTTCTAACACCCGCACGCACGACCACTTGAAGTTTGATCAAAACAAACAAACAAAAAAGGATTCATTTTCGCCTGGAGCGTACTTTTATTGACAACCACTAGGAAAACACAAACTCTGAATGCTGGGATATTTTTTTACCTCCTTTCTGACGAACGCGAGCGCTGACTCTGCCCTGGAGAGTCACGATAAGAAGTTTGTCTTTTGTGTCGTCAACCAGAGTCGTGGGAACACATGTGAGTAGCAGTCCGTCCTACCACCACTACATGATATTCTTCCTCGTTGAAATTCCGTCCCCACTACACAGTAGTGTATTTCATAAATCTGGAATTCGCTGTCTCAAAACCTAACAGATATTATTATTATGCAACCCACTGGAATGTTCAAGAAACACCTGAAAACACATCTTTTTCATTGATGTAACACAACCACAGCTGTTTCTGACTGTTGTACCATGTTTAGTGTGTTCTTTGTATCGGTGAATTGAATGTGAGTTGAAGTGTGACTGTAAAACGCTTACAGCTGGCATCTGACTGGGTGAAGCGCTATATATAAATGTTATTTATTATTATGATCATTTCTTTCAGTATCACCACAGCGGAATCACAATCAACATGATTAAGAAGGAAATGATGGGATCAAACCCAGAAATGCTTACAACAATGACGTCACGACTCGCGTAATTCCTTGCACAATAAAATGACGTAGATCTGCAACACGGATTGGCAGTTCAAAGCTCATGTGACAGTGAGATTGTCTCAGTTGAAGTAGAGAATATCACGAAGTTTAGACAATAAATGACATATTGACAATCTGGGTCGAAAGTTTCAATCAATACAGAGAACATAGCTGCTGCAGGTTTCTCTCCCACACAATAGCTAGATCAAAAAGAGGGTTTTTGCCAGAACTACAGCAAGACAATACGATGGTGTTAGAGACTGCAAATAGTAACATTATAAAGATAACAACAGATGTTACTATTCCCAAAATAATACGAATTACTAGTTCCATCTCACACATTACACACACACACATGTATGTGTGCACACGCACGCATGTACCCCCCCCCCCCCCGCCCAGTCCCAGACACGCATGCGCTGGTTTCACGAGAGCATTGCTGACATTTTTCTGTCTACATTAGACAGAGTACACCATGCAAGTATTTTCACTTTGAAACAGTCGATCTCTCACGGTTTTATTTTTTACAAGTTTTGCATGTCACTGAGTCATATCGCGTGCAGTGGTGCGCGTGCATGCGTTGGTGGCTGCTATTTATAAAATTAATTTGACGCACCAAATTCCCTTTCCATTTAGAACAGTGAACTTTTTTTTCTGTGTCTCTTACGAAATACATGTACGAAGCAATATTAGAATTAGGAAACCGTGTTACAAACACTCCATCCAAATTTGTACCTTCCTGGCCGGGAGGGAGGGAGGGGGAGGGGGGAGGCGGGGGGGCTGACACTGGAGTGGGGAAATGGCCAATATTGGAATAAAAATTTGTGGACAAAATCGTTCCGCTTCAACTATCTCTGGGGTTCCCAAACCTTGCCAGTTTTTCTACTGCCTGGACAAAATGCGTCTTTGGTGTAAACCTCCGCAATTTTGTGTTTAAACCTGCAACAATCCAAGTTAACACAAACAATTCTGACTCAGTGAGCGATGCTTAAAAAGTTCTGGTCTCGAGACAAAACCATTGCTGGACACTTTTGACTCAGTGCACTATCAGACTTCTTCTTTGGTACATACAATGTAGTTCCTTCATCTACACTGGCTACAGAGAGTGGCACTGGAATATCAAACAGACACTAATAAACTTCTAAACACAAAACAGTTTTTAAATAACATTTGGTCAGTAAGAAGTTCTGATATCCCATCTTTAAGGGCCAGTAACTCAAATTCTTTTCCAAGGACAGATGAGCAACAATTACCATTTATTTTTAATCCCACAAGAAAATGCAGATCAAGTAAAGTCATTTGCAATTCATCCAGTTCTGCATCTAAATGTCTGGGCTAAAATATTCTCATTCAGAATGGAAATTGTCAGAATCTGCCATGCTAGGGGAAAACCCAGTACATGCCAAAATGCAAAATTTTATAGGAGTCGCAGAAAGACAGGTCGCCAATGCGCCACGATTCGTCTTTGTTTCCTGTCCATTTTGTGATGATTAAATGAAAACTATTAGTTGCACAAAATGATAACCCAGAAAGATCGAGCATATTTCATACTAGAAAATATGGTTACAGATAACGATTTTGGCAAAGATTGGCGCTTACGGTCCGTGCCGGTAAAAAAGTCGGTATTTTGATTAGTTATCTCTGACCCCCCCCCCTCCCCCTCCCCCTTTTTTTTTCCGAAGACACCACGTGACTACCATTTGACATGGTCAATCCAACATAACGGTTTCCATTCAAACATTTTCCTCACGTTTCAGCCACTCAGACGATACCATTGTAACTTTAGAGCGGACAAATAGAGTTATGTTTCTACTTTGGAACAAATGTCAGCTCGCTATACGCGGTCCACATCAACCCATCCATAGAACAAGTAAGGAGTTAGAACGGGAAGAAAAGAATAGCATTAATTGGCTGACACGAGTACCGTATGCATGAGATATCCATCTGAATATCAAACTATCCCCAGTTACCGAGAAAACCGAATAAGCGCGGAAATTATTGACACTCGAGCGCGGACAAATATTGAAATTAATAACACTTGAGTGAGACAAGGGTCTCATCCGTGTGGTTACTTCACGATGGTCCTGGCGTCTCTCCCCGGCTGCTCCAAACTAGTTCAGCTCTGTCTCGAGGGGAGAGGTCTGTCCTAGGCGGGTGTGAGGTGGTTGTACCTTCAGGCAGCCATTCTGTTACTTCATTTCAAGACTGATTTCATAGTCAATCTACTGCTATTTAAAGCCCATCTGTTGGTTTTTTTTATGGGACTTTTGCCTCGTCTATCTCACGTACTAGCGTATCAACAATTCTCCCACTTTACACAAGAGCTAGCCAACGTTTTGGTGACAGTGAGATTTTTCATTTACAGACAAGCTGGTGGCAAAGACGTTTCTGCTTAGGATTTTAAAAGTATCAAGGCAATTGATATGTCACATCGTGAGAATCTAGATGTCACCATGAGCAATGATTTGACAGCGTAACTCAAAACCACTGAAAACATGGACACGCCGGTACTTGAGATGGACGATAATTTGTTTGTTCGCGCCCCATCCTGTGTCCTGTGCCGGTGTCAGCAACTTCCTGACAGTTTCTATCTGGACGCTCGGTGTAGACTGACCAACGTTTGAACAAGCTTATATCGGCACTACTGACCGTTTGACCACTTGATTCTGATACCGTTTCTAACGCAAGATAATTCCTGATCCTAGAGACACAAGTTTTGTACATGAGCATGGAAAGGTAACGCGTACTGGAACCTTCTTTCTGGCCTGGTGATTAATGCCAGTTTATTTCCGTCTACTGCAGCACCCCCTTCCCCATTATATTCAATTTCATTATCCCTCCCCATTCCCAAAATGACATGCTACGGTAGGTGGGGCATGCACTAAATTTGTGTAGGTATGAAAGAGGATTGCATTTATTAGCCAAATTTGACTGCAGTAACTTCAGGGTTCATTAATTATGTTTCCCTTTCATTTGGCCAACAACACTGTCAGAAATTCAAACCTGCCATGTCGACACGGAGAGAGAGTGTCAGCTGTAGCAGTCCTGGCCACCCCAAGGGTTGCCGTGAGCCCAGGCCGTTCAGCTCCCAAAGATGGCTGGGGCACATACATTATGCACGTGGGTGCTAAAAACAGCCCCAATCGCCCCGCTCCCCGGTCCCTAGCCCCCCCCCCCCCCCCCGTGTTTGATCGATTGAGGTATGTATTGTTGTATCGTGCTGATTCCTGGACTACTTTTGAATCATTTGTTTTCTTCCTGAGCTTTTTTGTCTCCTTTTGTTTCTTTTTTCTTTGGATTCCGGAGCTGCCGAGGAATTATTTATGACCACGTGACTGTATGGATGTGCCACGTGCGTGCGTTTTCCAGCAGGTCCACACGTTGCCTATCAGTTAGAGTGTTCTCCCCTCCACTAGGTGGCGCCAGGCTTTCCCATGTTTTCCTAGGCAGGTTTGCATACAGGAACAAACAAATAAATAATTAATCAGAACAACCATACAACAAAAATAGAGGCTATACAGAACAACAATCACACTTTACACACCCCCCCCCCACACACACAGAGAGTGAGTTGGGATTGACAGAGCTGTATACACATTCTGTGTGATCAGTGATGATTGCCCGATGAGAAACGTTCTCTCCAGCTCGGTTGATCTGAGGAAATGACGTCAAGAAACACACACGGACGGACACACACATACATATACACACACACACACTGTTATGACCTGGTCTGTTTTTCATCCTTCTTATGGAATTAAAATTGTAGCCAGGGACAACAGCCAGACCTTGTTTGGAGGGGGGGGGTGGGATGGGGGAGGGGTAGAGGAGGGGTCTTGTACTCCCCAGTGACAGGCCTATCCTAAGGTGATGACAGCCCCGACAGGCTGGATGGACGAGATCGGTGTAGAATCCAACGGCCAGAAAGGCGGACCTGCAAAGCTTTTTGGAAAGCTTAGAGCAAAGCAAGGTGCCATGGGGGGGGGGGCATAGGCATCCACTGCAGCCAAAGAGGTCTAGACTTGACCATTCATAGTACCAATTGGACCGGAACTTGGGGGCCCAGAAAATGGGACTATCCCTGGAACTCGATCTCTGAGGCCGAGAGAGTGGGTTTCTCCTCTGTGTAACAGCTCTTTCACTTCAAACTCTCTCTCTCTCTCTCTCTCTCACAAGCTGTGCAGCCTACACAGCTTCCTAGTATCCTGCAGTATGTACTGTACAACCACGCCCTTCTGGAATCCCAAAGACTATTACTACTTCTACTAGAAGCGGGGAGGAGGTGGCAGTGAGGGGGAGAGGGTAGGTAGACTCCATAATTTACCCCAACTGGTTCATAGATCTATATTGTACCCCCTCCCTCCCATACCCACCCCATTCGATGCTATCCACTAGGCCAGCATTTTGTCGACGTCCTCATCCAGCTGACATCTCATTTTATTGTAATATCAAAGTCTTCGTGTCTCCACAGTGTCAATAAAACATCCTCTACAGCATTGACTTGAATACTCAGCCACGTTTGAACTACAGCTTCTTCCCCCCCCCTCCCCCAGGGTAACCTGTCCAGAGGCTCACAACTTCATCCTCAGCTGATTCTCCCACAATCCACGTCACTACTGAACCTGGCCACGTGGAACTATAAAATCTACCCGTCCTATCTGAAATGTATCCGCAACTTCAAAGCCAGTGCACAAAACCCAGGCTCAACTTGTACAGTAGTAGAGACTTTCATTTAAACTATCTACCAATCGCCAATCTGTGATCAAATTCATTTTCCTTACAGTTCCCTCCACACAAAGAGTTCAAGCTGGAGACGGACAAGGCAGCTTGGGGGAGGGGCGAGTATCGAGCGGCAGGATGAAGTAACCAGTCATTAAATGGAGCCAAGAATTGGGAGTAAATTGAGCACAATTCAGGTTTTCTTTATGACAGAAGAAAATCAGGTAATTACGTCTCCGTGTACTCTCTACTTTGGGGCCACGCGGAGAATTCGAGACATCTGGCCTGTTTCCGCTTTGACCAACATTCGCTTAATTGAAACACTTGGCTAACGGGGACAGTTACTGGTGATTCCTATCTGCTCTACATTTTTCGCAATCCATGACACTAATATTTCTGGGCAAAGTGTTCAGACAACAAACAAAAATTGTTTATCAGTGGCATCTGCAATGATATGAAATTAAAAACACAAACAAGTAGAGGCTGTAATGTATCAACACTCGCCCACAGAATCTGCATAAAAAGACAACAGCTGTACACCCCCCCCTCCCCCCCCCCTCAAAAAAAAAAAAATCTAGCCTCCAGGGAAAAAGGGCACACAACAGTAATGACGTCGCCAACACTCGTGATTCAGATGATACCACTTAATCAAAGATTCGGCTATTCTGAAATCGCTTGTGTTTCATGATCAAACATTTTTTATCCACCGGAGATAGTTTAATGAATTGGGGTCACCCGGAAATCTCCATGACGTCACTTAAAGGCCAGTTCGTTAGTGACATCTTTTCCCCGTCAGTCATGTTTGGCCGCCGGCATTTCCCCACCACTCCCATCCTACGCCTTTTATGTCGCAGTCAGTTTGTATCTCCCGGAACATTCCACATAAAAGTCTTCTGAAATCGAAGAAAATTCCCTTCTTTAGTAACAACAACAACCACAACAACAACAACAACAAAAGAAAAAACTATTACAAATAATAAACAAAAGGCCACTTTTCTGGGATTCATCACTTCTGACTTTTGAGAGGCTCATTGGACTGTACGCTAAGTTAGCAAGTTAAGATCCATATGCAAAAGATTTTATATCTCATTCATAATCGCAACTGTTTCAGTTATTTCTCCTAAACTTCACAAAGTTTCAAACAATTACAAAACCCCATAGAGTCGTAGGTTCAGATTTCCAGGCAATTTGATTCTCTCCAAAACGTGATGGGAACACACATTAATGTATGCTCAGTTCTTTACACCAAGCAAATCTTCAGCAACATTCGCATCCACTGATCCAACAACACACAGAAAGCTGCAGTCGGCGTCTCCATTATCCAACTCTGAGAGGATTCATAAACTGTTGGATCACTTGTCACTGTTAGCGAAGAATCCAACAACAACAGCGGTACAATTGTCCATGTCTGTTTAACGCTACAGATTGTGGGATCGATCTATCTATCTATCTATCTATCTATCTATCTATCTATCTATCTATCTATCTATCTATCTGTCTGTCTGTCTGTCTGTCTGTCTGTCTGTCTGTCTGTCTGTCTGTCTATCTATCTATCTATCCATCTATCTATCTATCTATCTCTAACTCTCTCTCTTTCTCTCTCTCTCTCTCTCTCTCTATCTATCTATAACTCTCTCTCTCTGTGTCTCTTTCTCTCTCTATCTATCTATCTATCTATCTATCTATCTATCTATCTATCTATCTATCTATCTATCTATCTATCTATCTATCTATCTATCTATCTATCTATCTATCTATCTATGTCTGTCTGTCTGTCTGTTTATCTATCTATCTATCTATCTATCTATCTATCTATCTATCTATCTATCTATCTATCTCTATGTCTATCTATCTATCTATCTATCTATCTATCTATCTATCTATCTATCTATCTATCTATCTGTCTGTCTGTCTGTCTGTCTGTCTGTCTGTCTGTCTGTCTGTCTGTCTGTCTGTCTGTCTGTCTGTCTGTCTGTCTGTCTGTCCGTCCGTCCGTCCGTCCGTCCGTCCGTCCGTCCGTCCGTCCGTCCGTCCGTCCGTCCGTCCATCTATCTATCTATCTATCTATCTATCTATCTATCTATCTATCTATCTGTCTGTCTGTCGATCCGTCCCCCCATCTGTCTGTCTGCTTGTCTATCTATCTACAGATCTATACAGCCAGCCAGCTATCCGTATGCCTATCCATTAGATAATCGCTCCCAGATTCTTCTCTAACTATAGATTTCCAGCCCCCCTCCCCCCCCGTAATTCCTCCACCTTGCTAGTTTATCTCTCCCCCTGGTCTATCATTTTCCCTGTCCCCTCCCCCCGTAATTCCTCCACCTTGCTAGTTTATCTCTCCCCCTGGTCTATCATTTTTCCTGTCCCCCCCCCCCCCCACTGCCTTTTAGCCCAGGCCAATTTTGTGGCCCAGATTTTTCTCCCGACACCAGCCAGAAAGGAAAGTGTGCTAGTCTAACCCTTCAGGTCATTGATTAAGTCATTACTGACCAACCTGGCCCCTCCCCCTCACCCGAAAGTGAATTCTGATACGGCCTCTTGAACCATTCACTGGCACAGAAAGCATTACACTGGTACTGAGTGCAATAACTGACTGACGTAACTTGACGTCAAGAAATAGATCGGCATAAACTTGGAGAGGATTCTGTCAGAGGTCTTTCCTTTTTATCATTCGGTCCCTTTCGAATGACACGGTTCTACCTCCACTTTTTTGGCGGAACTGAGCTACACACTACTTCCACCGGCCTTCTCCATTGTGTGTCAAAAGTATCAAGCAGATTCGGTATGTAATTTATAACTAGATCTATTTCTAAAGGGAAAAAAATCTTTGTTCTAAAAGCTATGATCACATGAAACTTCAACTCTCGATTTCTCAAAAGTTGTCAGAAGGGAGTTAAAATTTTGTCATTCTAAGAGGACGATTGTTAACTGGTAACTGTGGTCTCCGATCTCGTGCGAAGTTCTACATTAAATCTCTTCAATCCAGTGCAGATATCAATCGCTGTTGTGAGGGCATATAGGCCCATCACGACAGACGTCACAGAGTATTCTTGTTTTGTTCTTCGGACACCTAAGATGGCCGATGGACCAGCTGATCAGTGTAACTTCGAGATATGTCTAAGCGGTTAAAATGCCTGCTGGTTGCATTGCAGTTGACTGTTATGTCAGGGGTGGAAAGGATGGATCCAAGCTGGTCAGATTCCCAACCATCCATGTAAAAAAAGGAAAGGGAGTGAAAGAATTGACCGAACGTCTCCCATGTGCGTGTACACACGTGTCATTGTTTACTGTGGTGAACTAATTTTAGCTCGCCGCCGGTTGGTTCGGGACACCTCAAGTGCTCGCAGTACAAACCAGCTACTATCGCCATGATGATGCGTCGGTCCTTACAACAAAGATGGCGGATATGCGCAATGGGCCTGTAGTATTTACATGACAAGCCATAGCTGAACAGTGACCACAACTCCGTAGTTTCTCTGTGTGGTTTTGTCATTAGTCTACAGACAATTTCAATACTAAACCATTTCAAAGTTGAATATTTGCCTTTTGCGGTTGTTGTCAGGAGATTTCGGTATTTTAGACAGTTCGACTACAGCTAAATAGTGTCTGCTGAACACAACTCAGCACTTTTCTCCATTTGGCTTTGTAAGTAGACTAGGATCAAGTAACTACAACCCTTTCCATTCTGTAAACTCTCGCTACAATATTAACATCTGAACAGTGTTATTGTCTGTCATTCTGGAAGAAACAACAACAAGACATGGCTTATCTCAAGTTTCAAAGACTACCAATGTTTTGTTGACCTCACAACTGACAAAAAACAGTATTTAGAAAAAGAGAAAATAAAGAGAATGAAAAAGTTCTGTATGTTCTTACTACTGGCCTCACTGCACCGAATGCTTTATTGGGTCTCCAGTAAACTTCGCTGTTTGGAGTATACAGTCGTTTGTCTTACAGAGTCATAGCTCTGAGTGGTCTTGGAGTTCCACTGAATTCTTCACTCAATGTCCAGTTTGTACTAACCAAAAGAAACGTGAATTGGGATGTGGGTTATCCAGTTTTTGTTCTCCCGGCAGAGTCCCAAATGACGCAATTTTCAGTTTTCAGTTTTCTGTCTTGCAGTCTTGGCCAGTTCCGCATTGCCTGGAGAGTTGCCACCTCCTCCTGTTGTGTTAAAACAATGCAACATTCCAGTTTCAGGCTTGGCATGTGACCTCTCGACCTCGCCGGGATTGTTGTGCTATGACATTCAGACATGCAAATATGAACAAACAAAATCAGGTTTAATTCAAAACATCCCAGGCACTGGATGACATCACAGTCTAGGTCAAATTGTCCAGTCCCGTTGACCTAGATACTCGAGACAATCGGTTGTCTTGTCCTGGTGATGCTGGACCAGGATGATGATGATGATGGCGATGATGATGATGATGTCAAAGACGATAACGGAGCCAACACAACGCTGATCATGAAAAAACAACAAATAAATGTATTTGCAAAATGTGCGAGCCATGACCAGGAAACAGGCCAAGAGAAAATCTGTGCCAAACCATGATAGACTTTGTCACCACACACAACTGTGACATGTTCTCTCCCCTTCCCCCTTTCTTCCCCCCCCCCTCCCTTGGTCAGCAGTTACTGGCAAGAACTAATTTTAGATATGAACAGGAGAAAACAACGTGAGCCAGAGATGTTTGACCTGCATCACGTCGTGGGATAACACAGAATTATTCTGCTTAAGTCAATGTTTGAAACAGGTCAGGATTTTTTTGTCTTGATGACCTTGTACGCTACCAGTTCACCGGAGACTGAACTCAGGGGGGCCAAGAAAACACCAAAGTCCTAAAATAACGTTTAATTTCTTCTGCATTTACGCGTATTTATAGTAACTTTACGCAAGAACTGCGCCATTTTCTTGGGAAAAATTTTGCGTGTCTCAAAAACATAACAATATTGTTTGCAGCTCTGTTGAATGGCATTGTCTGACCCGACACACGGCCACCAGTCTGAGCACATGCGATAACACAAATTATTTCCCATTTGTCTACTTTCATCTGAATTGTAACTTGTAGATGTATCTTTACCGATATTGTATTGATAAATATTTAAAATGTGTACAGTTTTTAGACAACCTGAAGAATTTCAACTTTGACTCTATTACCAGTTGTACCCAAAGAAAGTATTTCTAAGAAAGAGCGATAATGTTTATGTGAAAATATTAGATGAGGAAACTGTTTGAAAGAGAAACGTTGCAAACTTATACATCCGATATTTCAGCCAGGGACTGGAACCAGCTTTATGAACAAGCCGCACGGCTGCACGCACAGCGGCGCCGAACTCAACACAAGAGAGAAAAACATGTGGAATTTGCCGCAAGCGGCAGTTTAAAACAGAATATTGGTGCAAAAATTCCTGCCGGTTGATTTCACGACTCATCAAACTTCCAGCGTTGTTTTGCATGGTAAAAAGCCTCGTTTCTTTCCAGAAACTGTTCCGCTACGGTGTAGAACGGTGCTGGTGTGCATTTCAGCCGGTGCTTAACGCGATTTTTGGACTTGCTAAAAATGTTGCGGATGTTTGAGGTTGAGAGGTGGAACACAAAATATTGCCGGTGGAATCTCCTGCAATCTGTTGTAAGTTCTTCAATCCTAGCCAAATTCACGCGTGAGTTCAGTGAGAAAAAGTGTTCCAGATTCTACATCTGTGATGATAACCAGGACTGTGGCCTTGACCCCGTCACTGCCTGACGTAGTTGTTAATTACGGTCACGGACTCAGGTGCTCTAACATAGAGAAAGAGAAACCATATAACGATGATTCTGGTCTCTCTCCCTCTATCTCTAAAAAAAAAAAAATGCTCATATATCAAACCAAAGAAATCTGGGCGTGCACAAACAATCATCCCTCCCCCACCCCCCTCCCTCCCTACCCGCCAAAAAAGAAAAAAAATGACTGCAGTTTTTACGACGCACTTACGCCAGTTTTCCTACTGCTGTCTTCAGGCTTTCAAACCTCGCGTAACGCACGAACATTAAATTTGTCCCACTTTTGTTGTCATGCCATTTAGATTAATTGATTGATGTACAGAACGCCTGGCCAGACGACCTGGGATTTAACAGGTGAAGTAGTTGAAAATGCAAAAAGGAAATGAAGGTAGATCGGGTGTAATGTCCTCCTCTTCAGCAAACACATCAGAGTGACTATGATAGAACGGGGGTGGGGGGTTAGGAATTAGTCATAGTGTTGGAAATACTGGACATTTAATTTAGCATTCGTGTTTATTTGTTTGAAATCAGCGATGGTTTAACTTTCTGTTTCGAAATATTATTCATTTGCGTTTGGTGTGAAATCTTTATATCTGCCATAGAGGCCATTCTACTGGCTGCAGATCTGCATCAACTTCTGACTTTTCACACCACTATATGGGTGAGTGATCTCTGATCAGCTTGTCCTGGGTAAGAGCGCGTACATGTATACATCAAACATTATCACACCAAACATCAATTTGTACAGAGATCAACCACTGTCCACACAACTCAGATAAATAGTTGAGTTTTCCGGACCCACACAGAACTCGGCCTGCCTGTCGTGAAATCAAACACCGACATAAAAACAAGAAATGAAAATAAAAGATAAATAAATGTAGATACAACTTTTGAGCACAGAAAACTGCTTACCCGAGTGGATTAAATCCCACAAACTACAAGCTCTAACTTTCTACTTTGTTGTCCACGAGACTGGCTCGTCCACTCCACGTGAAGCCAATCAACTGATAAAAGCAGTCTCATGTACAGTGAATTACACCGCCACTCGTATTAGGTGGAATTCGCTTTATGGCAAGTCATTTTTCCTTTACTGTTTAAGCAACAGTTTTCATTTAGAGGACAGTGTAATACTTCTCTCATTCACGTCGTGTGAGTGAGGCCAGGGAGAGGAATCAGAATTCAATGGGGATAAAACAATAATTAACTTGTAGATGATCAAATAAGCTGGAATTTTGCAGACAACGCCATGTTTACAGGTATAGCAAATTCAGATTATACAGAAATGAACTCCATCTGAATAGCAGGTGTAAATACAATGTGAACCACAGCCGCCGAAGCGACTAAATATGACCAATAAACGCTTCAAGTTTAAACGGACTGACAGAACTGAAACGCTGTGAAGTCTCAGTCCAAACAAAAACAAACACCGCTTCATTTTCACACGCGGCAGTTTGGAATGAAAAAGATGTTCTCTCAGAGTCTCGCTGTGATGTTGCATTTCAGTGACAAGCATTTTTATCTCCATCAGATGAGATGCCTGGAATTCTGACCGAAAAATATGTTGGTTTTTCATTAAAACAATTTTTTTTTTTTTAAACGGGGGTTTAGGAAATGTGTAGAATGAAATCATAGCGGTATCAATGTGGAAAGGTATCTGACATAACAATTGCTGGTATCGATGAAATCTCCCCCAGGCACGGAAATTACTCCAGCAGCGCTAGCACAAAAAAATTGTGCAAAAACATGAATTGCGTGTCGATATCAAATTTCTGGGATCTGAGCCCCCTAATGGGGACATGTACTGTTTAAGTGTTGTTTTATCACTGTTGCAATAAAACGAGATCACATCTCACTTTCATTTCCTCAAACATGCCGTACGGCACGGCCTTCCACTGACAAAGTCAAGCAAAACACGTCGAGTCAAAGATTAGCAACAAGCAGGAAAACACTACCAAGTGCAAACTGCTTGCAATTTCCTTTCAGACAAAACCCTTCTAAAGAAATTTCTGTGATCTTGTCTACAATAAAAGCAACAGTAACACACACTGGCAACAGGGAGGACGGATGCTGGAAATATGACTATGACTGTCATGATCACATTAGGATCATAAATGCCGTGCTAGGTCACGACGTCAGTGAGTTAATTTTTACGATCTTGTTGAGTATAACCAGCGTAATTTGTCCTGGAGCTGTTCTCGTGAACAGTTTGTTTTGAAACACCTTTTTTCTGATGGATGGAGAGAAAGAGGGGCGAGACAGAATAAATGTATAGCTAGGAATGACAGAGCAGTTCTCGACCCCGTGCTTTTGATTAACATAGATAAGGGGCGAGTAAAGGTAGTTTATTTAGACGCTTAGTTGGCGTTCGGAAATTCCTGCATTAGAGTAGAAAGCACGGGGTTTGAAGATTTTAGTAGTTGATGTTTCGCATTTTAAATTTTGTCTAGACCGTAAAATTGACCTTGATTTTGGCGCAAGGCCATGACAAGCATAAATTAATATTGCAGGCTGAGCTGAAGCGACTGCACCAATCAAATGTATGAATCTGGACGGAAGGTCGAGACATAGCTTTAGTATTTAAATCCGTGCAGAGCTTAGATAGATGCCACATGTAGACAATCCATTTACGAAGTGGACGGCGATAGTCCTCAGCCAGATGAGAGACATAGAGACGCAGTTGAGCAGTCCATATTGTGAGGAGCGCCATGAGTTAAAGCTCCAGAGCCTAAGCTACTTGGTTTGATATGAACCCACAGCGTTTACATCCAGCGCTCTCACTCCCAGTGAGGGCCTAATGGTGAGAGTCCATACTAATTTGTAATGATGAAAGTGAACCGTTCTACTTACTTTTGAAGACAGTTTCAGAGCTATCGCCAGACAACGCATGGTTGTACAAGCATTCTCCATGGCGTGTCTAGAGGAAATGTCCATATCATAACATGTCTCATTGAATTAATAGAATTTAAACTGTTATATCCGTCGCCACGTGCGCGGATTCTATTTGGCATATAACTCATATGACCTGCAAGTAGTAGAGTGAATAAGTTAGTCTTTATAGAAAGCTGTAGTTTCATTAGTTAGATTCAGTTGCCTTTGAATTGATATTTATATTTATAATTATATTTGTTACATTAATTCCTGTAATTAAACTGCCCTACAGTTCTGCTAAAAATCAATGCAATTGATTTATTTAGTTTTTAGAGTGCAAGTATTTTTTTTTGTGTGTTCGTCGATTGTGGGAGCGGACCTCGAAAGAGTGTCAGTCGAATTCTCCCCATCTAACCCACATCGCGACAATGACTATCACCACCACCATCATGATGGCTACAACCCATGGAGTAAACAATGGAGCTGCTACACAACAGCAATGGAAGAATATTTTATTGTACCGTCCATCCATGAGTTCATAATCCGGAATCCATGAGGATATTTTGTTTACAAACTGCCGGAAGTGCAACAAGTGTATTCCAAACTAAATATTCGTTCTCAACCATCAAAAGACGCTTTGCTCTACTGATGATAATTTTTGTGATTTGATGTCCTGCATTTAGTTGAAATTGTCTCTCAAGCTTCACATTTGTGAGTGCGCATGAGAAAACCCACAATAAGTCGAAAACATGACATTTTGAGTTCTGTACACATAATAAAAGACAAGACATTTCTGATAAATTGAAGTCAGTGACCCCCCTAAAACAGGATTTTGAGAAAACGGCATTTAATCCTGAAAGTGGCAATAGCTAATTGACCCATTAATATTGGGGTGATTGCTGTTAGGAGACCGTAGTCTAATAACTAAACCTTTATAGAGATCATAGTGAGTAGTGTTCACTGCTCGCCTACAGTTTACCCTGTAACATGCCACGGTCCCCTAAACAACAGCCAAGTTGGAAGTTTGTGTCGGACCCATATTTTCACTTCAAAGCCGTTTTTCTCAAAATCAGCTCTGCCGACTTATTGTGGGTTTTCTTATGCACACTCACATTTTGTACTGTTAATCTTTACATTCAATGAGCTGCAAGGCGCAGATGGTCATTTGAAGACAGAAATGGTGAAAAAATAAATACCCATCCTCACACCCCCCACTCCCCAAGCAACCTTTTTCAGAAACGATTTGATCTTTCCACTATTTCTCAGTTTCTCTTGGTGAAGTCCTAAACCTAAACAATCTTCTTCAGGGCTGTGAAAGCCCTCCTGAGGGCTACAGAAGAAGGCAGAAGAAGAAGGAAAAGAAGTTAAGACGAGAAACCAGGGGAAAAAAGACAAGAAGAAAATTCTGTTGCCAATGGCTAGAGCCTCGAGCTGTCACGAGCTGTCACGAGCTGTCACGAGCTGTCATCCTGCAAACACAAAGATCTCCACTCGCAGTACTTGAATTCTTTGTCTGAGTGATGACGTCATAAGCCTGTCTGGACACCTAATGCCTTATAGAGCAACACAGAGGGTTTTGTCATAGCACGATCAACCATCATACTCCGTCATGGTTGGCCGTCCAGGTGTGTTAGCTTACCTGTGACAGATTGCTACCATGACTTGTACTCTTGATTAGATTCCGCGTTTAGGAGGTCCCGGGGCAGAGAGAAAACCCGTTAGTGATGTAATCCTGACCTGCAGCTACACCACAGATTACCGCGACTTTTGGAGACTGAAAAAGGACATGTTTTTACATACGGCCTTTAATCAGCCCAGGCGGACAACAGCTGGTAAATTCTTGAGCGAGTGCACACAAAAAACTGAGGTTGTGCAGTAGAGTAGAAAAAACAACAAACAAACAAATGGTGTCTGATGTCTGTAACAAAACGCAACTTTGAAATCTCAAGGCTACACAATATGTGTTCTACTTTCCGTCTGTGTTGCTAAACACCAACGCGACCGTGCATTTAGTGAGGACATCCCGCCATCTGCTTCTCCACCCCTCAATGCCAAAAGTGGCCACTTGCGAAGTAATAGAGTATGACACTGTCAAATTGAAATATTCAACTAATCCACTCTCCTAAAGGTATGTCTACTTTATAAGGCTTCATTCGCAAGGAAGACTTTTGCTTTAAGATTTTAAAGTCTACAAACATTCCATCGTATGTAAAAAATCGTATAAATTTATCTCCCCGGCAGTGTCAGACCTATGACTGATCTAAGCTTCCAACTATTCTATCTGGCAATCATGCTGAATGCTACATCGCAAGAGAACACGATCTTTTAGTGTAGCGAACACTTGAGTGTTAATGGTCCGTGATGGGAAACTTGTAAATAATGACTGGATCACAGCACAGGAGCAAGGCAGGAGTGGCGGAGTCGTGCTGGAGAGCTATTGACGGTATCTGTTGCGTCCACTCGAGTGGACATGGCAGGTTAAATAGACCATTAAAAGATTGCCAACAACTGTGAGAGCTGGCGGAGATAAGTGCAGGACACAGCTTGTGAAGCACGTAAGTAACACTTGGTCAGACATGCAAGACATAGCGGTCGGCACTGGGCAAAGTTGGTCACTTCTCTGTCACTTCTCTGCCAGTTCTGGGAATTTCATGTGCGACGGAATTTTGATCTTCATTGTCCCCACTTGAGCCGACGTTTGTCTTGACAATGAACTACCAATCTGTGACTGTGACAAGCAATAATGATTCGACCTCTATAGTTTATATTCCAAGTTATCTGTTGTATTGTCTACACCATCTTTTGCTTCCTGCAGCTTTTTTTTTTCTGAACAAAATCGTAAGGAAAGAATGAAAACAAAGGCCGGGGGGGTGGGGGGGTGGGGGGAGGACAAATTTATAACTGTCAGAAATTTGGGCAGAAAATACAAATCTCCGGCTTCAGAAACCTTCAGAGATGTCGTCAGTGAAACTTTCTGCTTCTCTAATCAGTAACTGTTTCCACACCGACTGGGTCACATTTTGCTCACATGTCGGCGCTGAAACCTGAGCCGGGTGTGTGTGGGGGTGGGGGGGGGGGGCGGTGTACGGGGGCTGTAGAAGAGAAGCATCTTGCGATCTCGAAACTCAGGAAAAAAATAGGGAAGGGAGCACAAACTTGCAGAGAGTGTCTGTCACTATGATTGTTTCCGTCGCTTTCTCTCTCCCCCACTCGGTATCAAAAGTGACCAATCAGCTCTACAGGGGACACTGATCTGACCTGACATCCTGTCCCCCCCCCCCCCCAACCACCAGTCACCCTGCAGACAGACACAGCCGGCAGCAGCACCTGTCCCCCACCACCACAGCACCTGTCCACATCTCCAGCCGGCGATGACCGTCATTGTGTCCTGGCTGACCTCGGCACGTGCGCGGGTATCTCGCACCCCGGGTCTCTTTCTTTCTTAGGCCCCACTTGACCCTTCACTAAAGCCTTACTTCCCCCCTCCCCCCTTTTTTTTTACATCAGCACCCCCCCCCCCTCCCCTTTCAGAAATACTTCCAAAAGAACCCCTTTGAATACAGGGGACCGCCAAGTCATGCACACCAATGCGCACCTCAGTCAATGACCTACAGCACAATACTGGAGTTCCGCACTAGATTATATTATTATAACAAATCAATGTTGTGTAGGAATTTGTCATTCTTCAACACTTTTGTTTCACGAACACATAACTGGACAATCATCTTTCAATTATCGTTTGAAAATAGAGAAAGAAAGAAAGAGAGAGAGAGAGAGAGAGAGAAAGACAGAGAACGAGAGAGAGAAAAAAAGAGAGAGAACGAGAGAGAGAGAGAAAAAGAGAGAGAGAAAGAGAGAGAGAACGAGAGAGAGAGAGGAAGAAGAAAGAGAAAGAGGAAGCGAGAAAGAAAGACAAAGAGGAAGCGAGAAAGAAAGACAGAGAAGGAGAGAGACAGAGAGAGAGAGAGAGAGAGAGAGAGGAAGGACAGAGGAGAGAGAGAGAAAGAGAGAGAGACATAGGGAGAGAAAGAAGGAGAGAGAGAGAGAGAGAGAGAGAGAGAGGAAGGCAAGACACAGAAACAAAACGCAGAGAAGGTCTGATCAGGATTTTTTTTTTTTCAAACGATGCCAATATCAGTTACATAACGATGGGTCAAATCTCTGCCATTGTATCTGGTTACAGACCGTAACGTGGTCACACCAAGTGATGCGGCTTCAGGGTTCAGAACTATTCATGCAGATCGACAGGGGGCAAAAACGGCCTTAAAAATGTGGTCAGAGGGAAAATAACCGCGCGCAGCTGCATCTTGAATGGAAAAAGATAATGTCACTTCACCCCCATTCATTCCCATCTTCTGTCTCATCCTTTGCCTCCCACCCCCCCCCCACCCCACCCCCCGTGCCTCCCTCTTTTTGTGCCTGAATCGGCGGGGGCACGATAGGGTTAAGGTGATTTTGTTTATGTGGATGTCAGTATGCAATTTCTATCGCAAACAGCCCCCCCCCCCCCAAGACACACAAAAGTTATATGCCAGGCCTCACCCTACACAACATGTTACCACCACCCTGCCGAAACATTTCCTTTTCCTCTTGTTCCAGACTCCCTATCTCTCTATCTTCCTTATCTACACATATTATGAAGAAACTGAAGAGCCCCCCCCCCTCCCCCCTTCTTCCTCCCTGAATGTCTGTAGTTCAATCAACATCCAAACTGCACGTTTTTCTTCAATTGTCCACCACATAAATCCCAAACAATGTCCCTATACAACACAGCTTAATGATTTCTTATCCAGAATACAGTAGGAAAAGTAACGATGCCCCTCGACTTCTGGCGGCAAAATGCCCGGTATAAGCCGGTCAGCTAGAAGCGCCGGACTAGAGAACCAGATGTCCCCATTTACCCTCCCCAGAGTACCATCCTACACCCCGAGTAAGCCCCCCCCCCCCTGGACACAAGACTCAACCATAAAGGGGCGGACACACCACGGCCCCCGCTGTACTCAAACTTCGACCCCAATATCTTTTCTCCTTCACCGATAAAATATCAAGTTGTTTCTCGCGCTTTGTCCGGTTATTTCAAGTCAGTTTGTCCTTTTTGACGGACACTGTGATCAATATCTCCACTCTCGGACAATTGGGGGCAAAGCATTCCATCAGACAATAGGAAAAATTTTGGCATGGTTTGATTATTAACCAGGCCTCCCAGCCCTCACCAAAAAAAACAACAACACAAAAAACGCTTTCCCAAGCACCTAAGCTTACTGTTTCGTATTCATTTTTTTCCTTACGTGACACAAGGTATTATACAACATGTAATCATGCCATAAAAGTACAGATGTCTCAATGGAAAAAAACCCAATCATCTCAACATGATTGTATTACCGAGAACCAATTTACAACTAGATAATAGATTTATGATTCTGGAAGTAGGCTATTCCACCCCAAAACAATCGTATTTTAATATTAAATTTATGATTTGCAGTCTGTTTTGGGTTCACAATCCTTGACATGAAAAGAAAAAAAAATCAAATTTCAGTCAAACTATCAGGAAATGGTTTTACAACAGGTGGTGGAAGTCAACTCTGAGGTTGGTCAGATCTTGTGTCACTAGTAACGCCAACTCTGCAGTCTCGTAAGTCTCCAGTCTCGAGACCACGTCAACAATATCGGGGAAATGAATATCATACAATAATGTCTCTGTTTTAGTGTCCTGACGTTTGCCCACAATTCCTACATCGATCCGAAAACTTTTCACGATACCATAATTTAATCTGGGCATTAGCGATTCATGGGACAGGCCGTGTAGTAAATTGTCCACGGCATCAGATTTCAACAGTCTTTCAATTTTAACAAGATCGAATTCCATTTCTGTCGACTACATAACATAATGTGCCACTGAATCTCTATCTCTAGCAGAATGTGGAAACATGTCATAAATAAACAAAATGCCGATGGTGATAATAATATAATAACGATAATAATGAAAACACAAACAATAATGTTATCAATAATAATAATGATTCTAAGAATAAGGAAGGACAACTGGAAATGTCTGTTTTCTCTAAATTATTTAGTGACAATCGTGGTCTTTGTGATAATATTTGTTTTCAAAACCAGATTGGAGATGAGAGAGATCACGTGATGGGTGTCGTAAAAATGTAACTATTGAAAATGGTGCTGGCCATCTCACACGGAAACCATTCACGCGCACACACACACACCTCCCTGCCACACATCCACAACAAGCGGACCAGCAGTCACACACCTGACCTGAATTCACGACCAGAGAGGAACAGATGGTGCTCGGGGCATTCAATGGCTTGAAAAAAGGCGCTTCCTTTCACCTCCAGCCTAGATGCGTCAAAGTACGGATGGAAAAAGGGGGGGGGGTGGCGGGGGGGGGGGGAGGGGGTGGGGGGAACTACAAAAGGAACTGAAAGGAAAATCTGAGACAGAAGTTTTGGAGAGAAAGAAAATAATCGTTGGTCATTTTTGCTCTGATTTCTCTCCTCTTCTCTCCGGTGTCGAATCTGCAGAATCTTAAAAGAATAGCCAAACATTTAAAGCAGATGAAACACTGCTCGAAAAGGGCGGGGGGGGGGGTGGAAGGGAGGGGGGGTTGAAAGGATGCAAATGAAATGTTACATTAGCCAGAGAAATCCACACTTGGAGACGGCGAGGACAGAAACAAAAAATGGTCAAAATCTGACCTGGAGATGGCAACTGCACGTCATCGCTGACTTCATCTCTATTAATGAGTTCTATCTGTGCATGTATGAAAGTAGTTACATGTGGTTGTTTAATTGACATGATAATATAATGATTTATTTGCTTGAATGTGTATAGGGACGCCCATTTCTGCAATAATACTGCTTTATGAAGTCCCTTTCCTCCCGCGCTCTGAGCACGCGACAATTGGATTGCGTCACATGACGTCACAGAACTTGTACTCCTGTGACAAGGAGTTTTTGAATTTTATTTCTTTTTTGGACGGGAGTTCCAAGGTCACAATGTTTCATTTTCCCAGCAGTTTCTTTCAGTTCTTTTTTAAGCTCATCTTTGCGAATGCGCATGTTCACACGCCGTGCCAAACAAAACAACCAAAAAAAAATGCAGTTGCGCATATTCACCCACCGTGCGCAGGGAAGCCGGGATTCCGCGTGGTCGACATCACAATTCTTGGATGATGTGAATGAATCATAAACCAACTGTCAAATGCCGCTGTCAAAAGTTTGTATTTTCCTTGTCTGGCAGTGTTTAGTAAGTGTAGGTTAATCTGTCAGTACGTCACATTTAATCGTTACGTACGTGATGCTGTTTCTTTCCCTATCAACACCTGATACCAGCCATGATGTCAGATAAATGCAACTGTGACGTTCGTGAGGCCCATTTCACAATACACAACAGGGGAACACCATTAGACATTCTCTGATTTGTATTGATGCCTCTGTCATTGTTTTCTCGTGCAATTTTGGGTTTTTGTCACTGGATCTGTTTGTTGTCAACCTGCTGGGGTGGGGGGGGGGGGGAACCAAGGTTAGGTTGTAGAGATTACTCTTTATACGAGACACAGCACAAATACCAATGACGCTGTCCTCATTTCGCAACAATGTTTTTCCCTCTCCCTAAAGCCGGAAATATTCTATCATCTAAAGAAAACAGAAAAAATACCGCGTCTCACCAGATTTACAGTAAAAACTGTTGTTCCAACCAGGTAGAGATTCGTAAACACAGGGGAATTAACCTAAATCTGAGTTTGAGTTTGGGTTGAACAGAGTGTAAAACTTTAATTTAAGAGCAGTTTCCCAGACACCAACGGTTTGAACAGATCCAGAGATTTGAGGTGAGTGTTCTAGAGTCACCAGTTCCCAGTCGCTTGAAGGTGAGTTACGTCCATCAGGAGCGCAAGACTTTACACAGGTCACTTGATAATGTACTAGACTCAAAATATCTTCACGTGTTAATCAAACTCTCTTTTTGCACAGTTTTGTCAACAGTCACAGTGACACGCTAAAATAATGCCTCATTTGAAGGGTCAAGGTTACCCAGTGGTATCTTGTGAAATCCAAAAACTTTAAATTATTTAGTATTGATCCGCGTGATGACAGCACTTGCGTGAGTTTTCTGCAGTCAAATCTGATGATGACACAATACACGTGGCAGTTGGGGAATGGCTGGGAGAGTGGTAGAAAGAGGGGTGGGGGGGGGGGGGGGCAGATCCCATTACTGTAAAAACTTCAGTGAGTTTCACTGGCAAGGGCCCATTTCAGGAATGACTAAAATGGTGTGACCTACATGAGAGTCATAATTATGTGAGTATAATGGGATAAGAATGAATACAGGAAAACTGAGACGATTTTCACAAAACTGTGTGGCATTCTCAAATATCTCTACACCTCTGGACAAAGTTCATTGTATATATTATTATGATTTTGGTATCTCTGCCACGGGCTGTTTTAGTGATCTTATTTTAATTCAGTCTATCAACTATGTACCTGTGTTCAGTCAATGCCAGTCCAGGCACACAAACCGACCAGTTCCGTCACAAACACAACCAACTGTCAGACAGCCCGTGTCACATCACTGTCGGCTACTCTGAAAGCTCATTCACTCCTAATCTGACCACAGCTATAACACTTGCAATGATTCTTTTTGACCGATTTTCATTATGTTCAGATTTAAAGCCAAACTGATCTAACTTATTACAAGACAAGGAGAAGGCTCAGTCAGCATTACAAATCAGAGGCAAACGATAATATATGGATAGGACATAGATCATTTGCGTCCATCTTCTTACGTCATTCTTCCCTTTTTTTTCGGTTGACCAATTTTTTAAGAGAGAGAGAGCGAGAGAAAGAGAAAGCCAGACACCCAGAGAAATAGCGAGAGAAACAAAGAGAATGGGAGAGAGATAGAGCCAGAAGGGAACAGGAGAGAGAGAGAGAGAGAGAAAGAGGGCACGACCATAAGAAACACAATATTCCTGCTCCCCCCCCCTCCCCATCTCAAAGCAGGGCCTGAGCAATTAAATAGAAGCTGTAAGGAGAAGGGGCCATGAGAAAGTCACGTTGTACACGTCCAGCCCCCGAGGGTGCAGCGCCCCACTTCCATGGAGTGAGCAAATCACGTAGTGCAACCCAATGTGGACACATATTGTTTTTGTGCAAATTCTCTCCAGCGGATCTGCACTAAGCAATGTTTGGAGAAAGCGAAGAATGCTGCAGAAATGCCCCCTCCCCCTGACGGGTCCCCTCGCTGGGCAGAATGATTGCATTAAGCTTTCCAGTAAATCAAATATTTGAAATTTCCGTAAGTGGCATTCACCCGGCCACCCGGGCACCCGGGCACGCGGCAAGGGAGGAAATCGATCTCTTAAGACGACAATTTTTGAGATCCCGGTAAAAATAATAAGGGAACAATGCAATATAAATGTGGCAAATGGACGTGTCATGAGCTCCGGGATGGCATTGGTGTGTGCTAGAGCTAGGTACTGACGTCGTGTCACTGAGCAAAGACAGGGAAATCTCCATGACAAATCCTGGCAACTTTGTGCGTTGTGGGCCAGAATGAAAAAACAACAACTAACTATCCACATCAGGTAAACGGTTGAGTTCTATTAAATTGATAGCCAGAACATCCTTGGAATCAAAAGTAAAACTTGCAATAGTTTTGGAATTTGTTCCAATATCGAACTTTACCGAGTTGAAAAATCAGGACAAAGTATAAAGGAGAGAATAAAATTGACTGACAGTGTGAGATTCACTGGAACTAAGGCTCGTTCTGCCTTGAATTTCGCGTGAAATGTGGACTTTGAAGTTACGCGAGACCTCGCGCAGTGGCGAGAGTGAAACTAGTTTGTCTGACAGATTGAGGCATGTCCAAACTGTCTTGACGTAGCTGGCAGATGGAGAGATCTCACGCACTAACGTCACCACGGACGCACAAACCAGACTTGACTGAGAGCACATCCAGCATAAATATGTGTAGCACTCACAGGCAGAGGACGGTCTGTGTATACGTCACCATTATGCAGTTGACGAATTCACTAAATACATTGTGTTTTCATGTACAGAAGTCACTGATCTACTTCTCTTTTGTCATTTCCTGAATAAATGCATATTGATTTTTAAAAAAAAACAAAAAACGTTTTAATTTCTTTGCCCAGAGCTAGTCAAATTAAAAACAATGAGAACTATCCCATAGTTCAGTCTCAGCAATCAGACCAACAATAAATGGTGGAACTTGAACTCAAAATGCTTTAGGCGATAATCTTGACAACAGCCCGATACCACATTTGAAATTGCCAAGTCACGGCATGAAGTACTCAGTGTGACAGTTGACACAGAGGAGTACGGTCTGGTGTACAGGACATCGGAAGCGGCTAAAAATCATTTTCAGATGCGGCCTTTTCTGAACAGCTCAGGGCTAGAGTTAAGGGTATATGAAACTTTATTTTAAAGTTCTGCAACTAAAAAGAGTTATATATTTTCTGTGGCAGACGTCAAATACTTACATTCCTCCAACACGTAAAACAGATACACAATAGATTGTGTGATGTGCCAGACTTTACTGTAAATATTTGATTGTCTACACAAACAAAGAGAACTGAACATTCAGAAGGAACAGTAACTGAGGTTTTGTGACAGTGAAAAGAGGGATAACTCGGAGCAACCAGCTCAACAAATGCAGAATTAAGGCGTCTGAGTAGCTGGAAATGTTGGGATAGCTCGGTAGACAATCAAGACTTAATGAAGCAGTTCGACCCAAATGCCATGTGTGATACTGAGCACACTGACCAATCCTCACGCCTGAGAAATGCTAAATGCTCTACACTGATAACAGAGTGAGGATATAGTTGTTAGCTCTAAAAAAGGGGGTGGGGTTGGGGGGGGGGGGACATTTTGTTTCTGTCATAAACAATCAGTCGTTTGTTAGACTATGAGCATTTTCCTGCCCATATCTGAAAAAGAAAGTGCAAAATTCGTCCAGTTACACACACAGAACAACTGGAATTAATCGGTTCGGATAAAGGGCAGAGGAGATCTGAAGTTCCTTCTGCTAATGTCACGATGTCTTAATCTATGAATAGAAAAATTCGACGACATTCATTTATGGTGAAAATGACATCAATTTCTTTTTTTCATTCTCAGATATAAAAATAACAAAAGATGCAGAATATTCCATAAATATAATGAACGCTGACTTTAATTTACATTCTCATAAATATTTAGATAATAAAATTATGACAGTTCTTACGATATAGAGCGATATGACATGTCAAATATTCAGTGAAAGCCCAGAGGCCGCTGCCATAGATAAAGTTACCAGGTGGACAGAGTGACACGTTTAGATTGTTTTCTGAGAAAATGTCTTCCCAGGGTCTTGTGATGTCCCTCGTCTGTCCGTCACTGCATCTTGTCTGACTGACCATCACAAGTCTATGCCATTCATGACTCGACCACCCGGCACCATCCACCGAAAGCATGACTGACACGGGTGTCCACGACCAGGTCAGACTGACCACCGACAATAGATTATTCCACCTAGAACAGCCATATTATTATGTGTTAGAACCTGTACTGACATCATCACTGAGTCCATGTCTTCAAGGTTATCGCCAATTTGTAATTCTCTGGCAGCTGTTTCCTGACCTCCATCACTCTCAGAAAACATCAAATCTTGTAGAAAATCTCCTCTAGCATACTTCACACACGCAGCAAGATGACAAGATCATATTTTCTCTTATTTATGAATCGGGCTGGGGTGGGGGGGGGGTGTCTCTAGAAGGAGGGGTGGAGGGTGCTGGGTAGAAATGATCAGCTCCACCCGCTTGTGAAACGAAGAGTAGGGGCGGGCAGCAGGAGAGAGAGAGAGAGGGGAGGGTGGAGGGGGGTGGGGCAGCCTTGTTTTTTCAGCACTGCCAAAATGCAGGGTCATGAATGTTTCCTTTCGGCATCTTCATTATTGGCGATGTCCTTAAGCCTAGCATTAAGTTCCGGTGCTTAGACTTAGCTCAGGCTGTAATAGACGGGCGGAAACATGCAAGCCTATCATTTCATCATTATCGATGCCCATTTCGACTCTTGATTTATATTACGTTCGTTACCGGAGAGGTCAATAAATCGATTACGCAATGCGCAAATCAAGAATCCAGCTCCTGAGTGCACTGGGCATGGCAAAGTATCGTTGATTGCATATTCGGTGATTCATGAAGTCGATTTATTGAGTGCATTATTCATATCTGTGGGCTGCACAATCAATTTCTCAAATGTCTCGTGTGTCTGTGCCCGCCTCTGTCTGTGTGTGTGTTTGTCGGTCTGTGTGCACGTGTAAGTGTGTGTGTGTGTGTGTGCGTGTGTGGACTGTCATAGGGCAAGGATTGGGGAACGGGGAGGGAGGGGAAGTTAGGCCGTAAACAGGGGTGGGCTGGGGGGTTATTTAGAATGTACATGTAATATGATGTCTTCTAGTACCAGGAGAGAGAGAGAGAGAGAGAGACAGAGAGACCGACCGACAGACCGACCGACATAGAGAGAGACAGACAGAGATACAGAGATGGAGAGAGAAAGGGTGTGTGAGTGAGAGAGAGAGGGGGAGAGAAAGAAAGAAAGATAAAAAGAGAGAGGAAAGGCATAGGCAGAGAGAGAAAGGAAGAGAGAGAGAAAGAATCAAGTCTCAGGTAAACAGCCTACTAAAGCTGGAACTTATTGCATATCTTTTCATCTCTCTATCCGCTCCATACAATCTTTATATTGTAACCATCGTGTGACTAGTCCCTCAGTAATCTGATGGCGTATTGCGTCACTAGTTCAGTATTTGCCTCGTAGTTTCCAGTTCAGTTCAAAGTACGTCCACTGATCTAATTTCATAACGACACTGAAGTATTTTTGAGATCAATCTTTTTATCCTAGATTTGACACTGTATAACTCGTCATTCAATTATCATACCACATTCTATCAAGCGTACAGAATAATACTGCTCAGTTCAAGTAACACATCAGATAATTTAGCAGTTACGCAACAACTACACAAATATAGATGGCAATGGAATGTCCAACCTGGCATAGAAACTACACTCAGCATTGGCAGAGTAGAGAGGTGGTTTTTCGAGAATTGAACTTTCTTGATGCTCTTTCTAAATTCTCTGCCCCAATTCAAGCCGTCAGTTGGGCGTACTCGGCATCACAAGAACCGCAACCCAACTTTAATAGTTAAAGTTGCAGAATGGAAAATGTTGAAACTTGTCTGGTACAAATCTGTTGGTTTACGTCACTGTCGTCACCAAAACTTGTGCTACATTCCCGCTCCCCATTGCACAGCCGCTGAGCATGCCAACTTGCGAAGATTGTCTATTATCCAAAAAGAAGACATGAAACCACAGAGTATGTAATAAAAAGTAAAAGTATGGTATAGAGAGATTTCACTACTGGTCGATTTGCACTGCGAGACACGAGAGGCGCCGCGAAACTGCTGTTGGCATGGAGTGGAAGTAGGTCGCTGCGGTAAACAATATCCGCTGGTGCATTTCCACGGGGCGTAAGAGCTAACAAGCGGTTGTAAATAGTTTCAATCAGCCCAAAAATATGAACAAACCACAGTAAACAGATATATACACTATCTTTGGTGAAGACGGTCTCTTTCAATTCTTGTTTACCGCAGCGACCTAGTTTCGCAATTTGGCGGAAGTGAGATCTCTCTTCATACAAATAAATAGTCTCTGATGAAACTGTAAAGAGAAGGAAAGACAATGAAATATTGACCGTGAAATTTCTGACCAAAGACAAAATAAAATTCAAAATTTCATATCAACACAAGTTCTGTGACGTCAAGTAACACAAACCAAATGTCAGTGGGAAGAAAACACAAGTGGCGTCTTGACCACCACTACAACCAGGGACCAGAGAGAACACCGTGTGTAATTAACCCTTTATTCACAGATCATCAACTTCAGACTCCAACAACAGCACGTGCAGATTTCATGAGTTACACCAAATCTTACTCACCGTCAGGTCAAGGACACCCACGCAGATACCTGGAAACCGCTTGGCAGTCTCAGGTATCGATGGTCTGACAGGGCACTGGCGGTGTTTGAGTGAAATACACAGTGAGGTAGTGTCAGTTGGAGGATCTGCCAAGATGAAGGGGGGAAAAATACATATTTATGTAAAACCATAGCAAAACCTTAGCACAGACTCAGTGCAAGGTCAGAAATAGTTACAAATAATAATTGCATTGTTGAACATTCCAGAACAGAACAAAACCAATCAAAGTGACAGATCATTTTATTTAACATAACATGTGTAAAAGAAATGATTACAAATTGAAATACAAATGTACTCTGTTTTCAGTATGCCATACGTAATATGTTTTGACCAGCTGTAATCAAATGCCTGTGTAAAGAAATTTATATCAATATAAAATGACAGTCACCATCTCCTGTTTCTGTAACTGTCTAGATCATCCAGGAGCAACTGAATTATACACAACAAAGCACAACAGAGAAAGATACAGAAGATCTGCCCTCCACAGTTCTCCTCAACAAGATATTTCAGCTAGATGTGTACCACTGTGTACAAGGTTCCATGCCACATTTCTTCATTTGACCACACTGATTCAAATAATTGACATGAGAAGAACTAAACCCAATATCTAGACTTTACTGATGACGACAGCGCTATGTGTTGTCTGGAGGAAAACAATATTGATGAAAATGGTTATGATGATGTGAACAAAATTGACGACATTGTTTTTGATATTACGAAGCCAGCGGACAGTCCTGGATCCTCTAGACAGAAGCAACGGTAACTTTACACATCAAAATAACCAAGAATCAAATGAAAACCAGTCTAGCATCGATACCGCCCTATAAGATGTCAATAAAGTCATAAAACTGATATAATGATGACACCATGGTCATAATCGTAAAAATAATGTAATTTAGCAAAAAGCTAATCTGGATGCGATACTCAATTTTTACTGCGACCTCTCCAACTCTCAAAGTCTCACTGGTTTGTGTCACGCATGTCACCCCTCCCACCCCCCCCCCTCCCCGGGCACGACTTTTGATCCTGCCTACTTACAAAGTTTTGTTTTTTTTTGGCACGTCAGCTGAGCATGCGCAATCGCAAAGATCGGCTGTAATCCAAAAAGAAGAATTCAAACTCTCAGGAGAAGGAAACATAATTTATGACATTGGAACTCTCCATAAAAGACGAAGTAAAATTTAAAATCTCTATGAGGACAAGTTGTGTGACGTCATGTGATACACCAATAACTTGTATCTCTCGACCCGTGCTCAGAAAGACTTGAGGACCGCTGACCTACATTCACAGATACAACATTGGAATTGTACAACAATCACTTCTCCCACAGACAAACATTCTCCACGGGAAACAAGCATCCGCCTCTGTCCTGTGTTGATACCGGCTAAATTTCCGTGTGAAACGTAACTCTCTTTGAAGATTTCCCACCACTAATGAATTATACATCCTGATCTGGGAAGATTTAAACTGGGAGTGCCCAGATTTTAGCAGAAATCTGAAACGCCATAACTGCGCGCTTTCATCTCGCCATCGGCGCGGACAAAAACCAGAAAAAAGTTCGAGAAACACGACAAATGATCCCAAAATGCACTCGCACACAAAATGTCTCAATTGACAAAAGAGCGAATGCCGTGGACAGAATGGAAATGTTTTGTCACCAGAGAATGTTGAAACAAAAACTTTGCTGTGTATGTGTGTGTGTGAGGTAATCCTCCAGCCACAGATCCGCCTTATTCCAGAACAGCGTTTGTCCTTTCCTTGAAAGCTGATCCCCCCCCCACCCCCGGGGCAGGGCCGATCTTAGACGTCTAATGGTTTATAATAATGATTGTATTGCATGCCACAATAGCACGTAGACGGGATGTGTACTGAAGAGGGTCACTGTTTTTGACTATTTGTTTCAGTTAGTTCGTCTTTCACTGTAGTAAAGATGATATTTGTATGCCCGAATTTCATTAAATTTGGGTCATAAACAAATAACTATATAATTAACTCCCCCCCCCCCACACACACAAATACCACACACAACAGCGAGATGTTTTGTTTGACTCCCCCCCCCCTCCCCCTCCCCCCCCCCCCCCCCACTGACTCCAAGAACCAAAACTTCTCACCTTTTACTGTCCCTGAGCTGACGGAGAGGGAGGGGAGAAGAGGAGGGGGGAAAGAGGCCCTATAGACCTGATGACTATGCAAATTTGTGGTAAACCTCCCTGAGCAAATCGGACAGTGTGCATTGTAAGGTGTGGATAGATATAGAGTCTAGATGGTCATCTGTTTGTAACAACAACCTGAATAAACAATGTCATTCTCGGCATTCTTGAAGAGGACAATGTGGACCCAAGTCTTCACCGTGTCCACCACAGGGTGGAAATTATATTGTCTAGATGACAAAATCCCGGGTCAACGGAACGTTCTGGAAATCAAAGAAATTTTATTTCTGTAGTTAAACAACTTTTACCATATAGATATATTTTTTCAAAAACTGGATGTTCTCATACAGTTGACTTGGGAAAGTATCATGATGAACCGGCAGACGAAGCCAAGTAGACAAAATATAGACCCTTTTCACTTCCGCGTTACGGTTGTTTGCGGGGAGCCGCACGGCTTCGAAAAGCATCGTGTAGGGCAAAAACCTCCACTCGCCTTAGTGATGGCATCTGAATATGTGCACAGTTTAAGCAAAGACGCATTTTTATGCCAGAACCAGCACGTAACGGGTGTGTACAGTTGGGTGCCCAACAAGAGGATGGCATCTTTCGACCGTTGGCCACCGATACCGCCCTACAAGTGGGGCACGCCGCCATTTTGTTTGCAAATCACGTGATATGGAGGACGGTAAATGAAAAGGGTCCATAGATTAAAATAATAACAACAAAAACAATGAGGTTACATAAATTATTTTGATTGTGTTGTCTGTAAGAACCGGGCTGGACGTCACGCTTAAATGACGTCATCCGAGTTAGATGACGTATTAGGTACAAGAACTGACGCGCGTAAAATAATCCAGTATAGGAAAGTAAGTAGATATTTCTGGAATCGATCAGTTTTTGATCCATATAAATTTGGCATGTAGAAATATCGTTGTGACTTATCTGTAGTTGGGGACTTAGTGCTTCTTAATGAATGATTGTCTATTTGCTAGAAAATTCCAAGACAAAAGGGGGAGTAAGTGTATTACAAATGAAGACAAAGGGGAGATTATGAGTGTGATTTCATTAAAGAAAAACATTTGTGTGTGTAACAAAATCAAAACGATGATTATTTTGAGGAACATCACACAGCAACACCTCATTTTTTGGCTATTCGAAAACTAAAAGCATCATGTTTAAGATTTTCATCACCCCAACAGTAACGGAGGAGAAAACACGGAGAGACACCGTGTCACGAGTGGAGTGATTGCAATTAAGGGGATTGCTACAGAGCGGGTGTAGAATAAGAAGAGCTCACGACAGACGGATAGGAAAAGACGTGAAAGGGGAAGAGTAAAAATAACTCATGCAGACAAGTGGGAAAAGCGTGCGTGTATGAGTGGTGTGGAAGTCTGAATGAGGTGAAAGCGCTGGATTACTATCACTGCAAGTTAGAAGGTCCTACGGATCGGACCTGTGAATAAAAGCCCATCGGGCGGACATAAAGGGAAGCAGTCGAGAAGACTAGTGAGTCTTTCCAGTTATGACTGGTGTCGGGGACGGGCCGCAGAGCCACCTCGATGAGCACAGGGGATAGGCCAGCATAGGGCCGGAGGCCACACATAGGCCGGAAGTGAGGCTGTCAGTGCAGGACAGTAGAGGCACATAAAGTCGTGGCAGTCAGGCCACGGACAGGGACGTAGATATGAGAGTGAATGAGATACTATATTGTTGCCAGGTTGATAGGCTAGTGAACTGATACTATATTGTTGCCATGTTGATAGGCTAGTGAACTGATACTATGTTGTTGCCATGTTGATGGCTATGGAAATAATAATGTGTTATTGCCCTGCTGAGGTGCTAGGGGAGTGCTAAGGTGTATGACAATAGGAAGGGGATATTGAGAGACTGCGGTGCCAGTAAATTACTAATGTGTTGTTAAGACCCTGAGGGGAGAGGCTGAGGCCGAAGTGCCTTTAGGAGTAACTACCGGATTGTGGATCCGAGGGAGAGTGTGTGTGAGAATAAGGCCGTTGTACGGCAGTTGATTTCAATAATATAATGTATGTAATTGCGCTATTATCTGTATAATTATGTTTAATAAATGTGTGAGTCTGATGGATTGTTCTGTTAAGTGTTAACTTGTTTGTTCGTGATTGTTGTCCTGTCATAACTTATTACATCTCCCAGTCTGGGATTTGTGGCACTGGGGGCTCGTCCGTTGTGACACTGGGGGCTCGTCCTGTTTACCTGTGGTCATTTTGACATTGTGTATTCATTATATCTAGTCGTTTTCTGTTGTGCTAGGAATTCATGCTGTTGTCTTTGTTCGTGGGATGAATGGAATTTTCATGAGATGATTTATGTATACTTATGAATATGTATTGATGCATGTATTGCTATGAATAGGTATTAATGTGTATTTAAACTTCCCAGAGTGTGTGCGTGCAGCCTGAGGAGACGAGCAGCCAGAGCTCCGATTAAAGGGAGGAGTTTGACTCAAAATTTCAAAAGTTAAGTAAAGGTCAAAATTTTTGTACCCTGGATTGAGGGCTGTCTTTTCCTCTGTCTTTTTCCGCTGTTTTTCTGTTTTCGTTGTAATTGATTATACGGGCGGTGGCGCGGGTTTGCTGTGTTGAACTTAGTTTATCCTTTTAAAAAGGTGTGGTAAACTTTGGAACTTCGTTCATCACAGCGAACAGTTCTGTAGGGACCTGTATTTTTGTTTAGTTGTAGCGTCGATATCTTCTCTGTTCGGCAGGAAGACGTATTCTCTTGTCCCTCTTTCTTCCCTATCTGTAGATACGTTCTTTTTTTTCAGACTCTGTTCTTGTTGTACCGTGTAGTGTAATCGGCGTAGTTAGGTTGCATTCTTTTTTCCATTATAGTTTTTTTTTGTAGAAGCTTTGTCCTAGTCTGGTTCGTTGTCCTTGACGTCCTTGTGGTCTTTCTACTAAATTTCCTTATTCTTGTCTTTTCTATTCTTTTTATAATTAATAGTGCTATACATTTTGTAGATATAGAAGTAGTTGTGCTGTAAAGGTAAATTTCTGAATTGTATTCTGAACTGGGTATTGTTATATCTGGTGTGATCTCAGGTCTCTGGTCGTATCGTTAGTGAGGTTGGTCGTTCGCATAATAGATACCATAACCATAAATCTGTGAAATGGCGGAACTCCAACAACTAATGAAGTTGGGTAAGGAACTTGGCCTGGAGGGAGAGGAGCTACGCGGCTGGATTAAAGAACAACAGGCGGATTTGCGCGATGAGCGTGCTAAGGATAGAGAGCGAGAAAAAGAGGCTCAAGAGCGACAGAGAGAAGAGGAAAGAGAGGCTAAGGATAAGGAAGAGGAAAGAGAGTTTAAGTTAAAGGAGTTAGAGGCTAAGCAACAGGAAAGAGAGGCTAAGGCTCAGGAGCAGGAGAGGGAGTTAAGGTTAAAGGAGATAGAAGCTCAAGAGCGGGAGACAGACGCGCGAGTAAGAATAGCGGAGTTGGAAATCAAAAAGAGTGCGCCAACAGAAACAGTTGAGCGGCAGGTACCCAATAAAGGTGGCGTTAGGATTAAGCTCCCTACGTTCGACGACCGGAAGGACGACATAGACGCCTTCCTTTACAGGTTCGAACTGAACGCACAATTGCAATGGGGGGAAAATAAGGAATTATGGGCCACGTACCTGGCGTCGCTATTGCAGGGGCGAGCGTTAACCTACTTTAAAGAGCTACAGCGCGAAGACGTGCAAGACTACGATAAGCTGAAGGCTTTGCTGCTTCGCCGATTTGCGCGTACCGAGGAATATTTCCGGGAGCAGTTTAGGCGAGCACGTGCAGATACCAGGGAGGACTTTGCTGCCTTCGTCGCGAGACTAACGGAGTATTTCGCGAACTGGGTAGACTTGGCGCATGTGGGCACGGATTTTGCCAAACTGAAAGACTTAATGATCCGTGACCAGCTGTACGCGTCGTGCCACAAAGATCTGGTGGCTTTCCTGAAAGAGAACGAACCCGCGACGGTGCAGGAGGCGTCTAGGTTGGCGGAGGCATACCGTACGGCGCATCCGTCCAAACCAGTCGCCAGGGCGTACGTCCAAGATGCTGGGTACGTCGCCGTTGTCGAGGGGTCGCCGGCAGGACTTGGGGACAGGTCGCGTCGGCGTGGTGCCTATAGCGGGCAAGCCCAGGGGCAGCGTAGGGGCTATCACCAATCACCGGCATATGGACCCGGTAAGTTTGACCGAGCAGGAGGGCTAGGTCGCGGTAATGGCCGGGGCCGACTTGTGACCTTTGCCGATGACCGACGGCATAGGGACTCTAGTTCCGGTCGCGAGGGGTCACGGGGACCCAGGCCTAGAGCAGCACAGGGAGCGGAGTGTTGGACTTGCGGACGCGTGGGTCACTTTTCGCGCGAGTGTAGGGCCGCGAAGTGTTGGAACTGCGGAAGAGCAGATCACATCAGCGTGAACTGCCCTGCAGGTAGGATAGCGGCGAACGTGGACAGTAGCTCCAGTCCATGCTCCCCAAATAAATTTCATCATGCGGCTGCGTGTGTTACATCGGACAACGGAGGCGGACAGTATTCTAAGTGTCCCAGTTGTGAGAAGTTATTATCTTCCGGTGTTTTACCTTGTGGGAGAAAGATCCCCGTCATAAATTCATGTCATACAGGAGGTGGTCTTAGGGTTTATCCGGGGTTTGTTGGGGACGAACCGGTCTCGGTTTTACGAGATACAGGATCTACCGTTGTGGGAGTGCATAGGGACTGCATTCGGGATTCACAGCTTACAGGTGAGACTGTCCCGTGCATCCAATTTTCGGGGGCCATTGAGAAATTACCCATGGCAAAAATAATGATAGATACACCTTTCCTTAGCGGGGAAGTCGAAGCAGTCGTTGGTTGTTTTCCAGGCGCCCAGCTCATCATTGGGAATGTATCCCGGGTAGGTTCCCCTTCCGATGAGAACGTGCAAGCATGGTCGCAATCAAAAGGTATTGACTTTTGCGCCGCGGTCGAAACACGTCGACGGGTAACTGATAAAGATAAGATTAGACCTTTGGCGACGCCAGCAGTCAACCTAGATATCACGCCAGAGCGCTTGGCGAGATTACAAAGGGAGGACCCATCATTAAACCCATGTTTTGGGGAAGCGCGAACCGAGAAAACGAGGAGATATAAGAACGGGTCATCTTCTTTTTTTGTCCAGGGGGGCATTCTGTTCCGTATGTACGTCACAGTGGCTTCCGTTCAAAAGCAGGTCGTCGTGCCACGGTCGTTAATTGCTACAGTATTGCCTCTGGCCCATGATGTTCCATTAGCGGGTCATATGGGAAGTGCTAGGACCAAGGAGAGAGTTCTGAAAGATTTTTATTGGCCATCGATACACAGAGATGTGCAGGTCTATTGTAAGACGTGCAGTGCGTGCCAAAAGACGACGCATAAGGGTCGTACACCCCAGGCTCCTCTTCAAAAGATCCCCACGGTTTCGGAACCGTTTAAAAAGGTTTCGATAGACCCTGTTGATTTAAGAGAAAGATTATCTTCAGCGCGCACTATAGCAGAAGAAGCGTCTAGTATCGCTTCAGCAAGAGCAAAGACCTATAAAGATAGAGGGTCCAAACTGAGAATTTTTAAGCCAGGAGACAAGGTCCTATTGTTGTTACCTACGGACCATAATAAATTATTGATGACATGGAAAGGTCCGTATGTTATTGAGCAAATTGTTTCGAAGGTAGATTACGCTATCCACATTGATGGATCAAGTAAGATTTTCCATGTTGATATGCTGCAGAGGTTTCAGGAGAGACCAGAGTATCTGTATTCTCATATTGGTGTTGAACGACATACCTAATGTCGTGTCATTCTTTGATGATATAGCATGCCATACGTCGACATGGTCTGATCATATTCAGACACTAACAGTAATTTTTCAACGATTACGCCAGTTTGGGCTAACTGCTAAACCCGCAAAGATGGATTTGGCATGTCCAGAGATAGTATTCTTAGGACATATTGTGGGTAGAGGTGTTCAGAGACCTGAAGTAACAAAAATTGACAAGTTAGTAGGGTTGCAAATCCCTAAAACAAAGAAACAAGTCAGAAGCTTAGTCGGGATTTTAAATTATTATAGAAAGTTCATTCCAAATTTTTCCTCCTTGTCATCTTCTCTTACTGACCTTACTAAGAAGGGACAACCCGATAAGGTCCAGTGGACGTCTGAATGTCAGACATCATTTGATAATTTGGTGACAGCATTATCATCGTCACCCATTCTGATATTACCCGATTTTCGATCTAATTTTATCCTCAGAACGGATGCGTCGGACTCTGGTGTCGGCGCTTGTCTTCTACAGGAGAAGAACGAATGTCTCCATCCTGTATGTTATGTCAGTAGGAAGTTATTGCAGAGAGAAAGAAAGTATTCTGTGATAGAGCGTGAGTGTCTTGCCATTGTCTGGTCCGTCCAGAAACTAGGACGTTATCTCATGGGACGAGAATTTTGTATCCAGACGGACCACAAGCCACTGACATTTTTGTCGAAGAATCGTTCGTCCAGCCCACGCTTGTCTAGATGGGCATTGGCTTTACAGCCGTACACCTTCGTTATTCAACCAATTCCAGGAACCAGCAATCATATCGCCGACTACCTTAGTCGAGCCTAGGGGAAGATTTCAGGAGCTTATACATCGGAGGACAGGAACATTGACGGGATCTGTGTGAATGAGTCGACTTTAAAATATTGACATTATAAATATGATATGAAGAATGGTTGATAGGTTGAGTGGTTTTTGATTCTGTATTAGATATTGTGTTTAGTTAGCTATTCATGATGTGACACATATATGCATATTGCAGGCCATATTGATCCCCATATTTTCCCCTGATTTCGGTACTCTATATACTAGGGGAACTGCTAGGTCAGTTTTCTAGTGTAGGTATTGCTCACGCTCACTCGTTGACAGTCATCTTGATGCGATTTGAAATTAATTGCATTAATTTTTTTGGGGTGGGGGATGATGTCACGAGTGGAGTGATTGCAATTAAGGGGATTGCTACAGAGCGGGTGTAGAATAAGAAGAGCTCACGACAGACGGATAGGAAAAGACGTGAAAGGGGAAGAGTAAAAATAACTCATGCAGACAAGTGGGAAAAGCGTGCGTGTATGAGTGGTGTGGAAGTCTGAATGAGGTGAAAGCGCTGGATTACTATCACTGCAAGTTAGAAGGTCCTACGGATCGGACCTGTGAATAAAAGCCCATCGGGCGGACATAAAGGGAAGCAGTCGAGAAGACTAGTGAGTCTTTCCAGTTATGACTGGTGTCGGGGACGGGCCGCAGAGCCACCTCGATGAGCACAGGGGATAGGCCAGCATAGGGCCGGAGGCCACACATAGGCCGGAAGTGAGGCTGTCAGTGCAGGACAGTAGAGGCACATAAAGTCGTGGCAGTCAGGCCACGGACAGGGACGTAGATATGAGAGTGAATGAGATACTATATTGTTGCCAGGTTGATAGGCTAGTGAACTGATACTATATTGTTGCCATGTTGATAGGCTAGTGAACTGATACTATGTTGTTGCCATGTTGATGGCTATGGAAATAATAATGTGTTATTGCCCTGCTGAGGTGCTAGGGGAGTGCTAAGGTGTATGACAATAGGAAGGGGATATTGAGAGACTGCGGTGCCAGTAAATTACTAATGTGTTGTTAAGACCCTGAGGGGAGAGGCTGAGGCCGAAGTGCCTTTAGGAGTAACTACCGGATTGTGGATCCGAGGGAGAGTGTGTGTGAGAATAAGGCCGTTGTACGGCAGTTGATTTCAATAATATAATGTATGTAATTGCGCTATTATCTGTATAATTATGTTTAATAAATGTGTGAGTCTGATGGATTGTTCTGTTAAGTGTTAACTTGTTTGTTCGTGATTGTTGTCCTGTCATAACTTATTACATCTCCCAGTCTGGGATTTGTGACACACCGTCCAGTCCTCACTGTGTCTGGTAGTGGAACTTGACTGTAGTGCCAAAGATACAACATGACGTCATTCCATTGGAGGATTTACAGAGCCCGCCTGGTGGCGCTGTGTGTCACTGACAACCTGGGCACGATGAGCTTTAGCAGATTTTCCATCGGCCAATTGGTTGGATGGTGACGTCACGACACTGAGTGTCAGGGAGCTCCAACCAGGTGGCTGGTGGACGGGGTCGAACTGACCCTCAATGTCATGACGTCACCACCCAACCAGTGGGCCAATCAAAATGGACTAATGCCAGCCCAAGCTAACTGTTGGCTCACATGTGTATAGATGTTCTGAGTAAACTTTATCTAACGAATTCTCACTGTCAATGCACGCTGATTTGTTAATTTTATTTTTTTAAATATACAAATGTGCGCATATGAAGTTACCCTAGATCTATGTAGTCCAAGCGAAATAATTTTTTGAATGGACTCAGTTTTTTCATGACAACTTCGTTCCTGATCAAATCCATGTGTCCAAATTTGGTATGGCCAACTAAACCGTCTTGTCTTAACCAAATATTATTTTCTCATGTAAATTGCGATAAGAAGCAAGCAGATAGCTTTGTAAACTTCTATCAAAATCCAGAATAGGCGTGCTGAGTGAACACTCTGGTGAACACATAATATTGGGGCAGTGCACGGAGACGGGAGCATGAGAGGTAGAGGGTGGGGGGGGGGCACTGGAGAGGAGAGAAAAAAAAGAAAGATAAACAGTAATAGCATCCATGCATCCATGTACATCCTTGCTCATGCCCTGACAGCACGTGAAAAATTCATCCTTTGTTGTCTCTGATAGCCAAGATGTGTGCTCAAAGTGGAGGTAACCACGCCAATTTTATACACGGTAAATTAATGACAGGTACAAAATTGTTAGAGATGTGAACTTCATTACAGCGAAGGACAAAAGAAAATGAAAAGAAAAAAGAATGAATTAAGACTGATTAAATTTTATATGTAAGAATCATTAATGAAGATGCGTATCCATGACAAAGATCATCCAGAACCACCGGGCAATGAAAGAGTTGAAAACAACAACAACAACAACAATTATCATATCAGGAAATCTGATCAGTTTCGCCAATGTTTTCTATCACAGTTTTGTATGTTTGACAGGAAAATTTCAGCATTTTCTCATTCGCGATTCAATTTCCAGGTATTTACAGCGGCAAAAAAAAAAAACAACTTCTGAATTCGCTGTTTTGGAAATGACGAAACTTTTGGGGCTGAAATAAATCTTCCTCTGTCTATTGATATGAATTTATGAGATGTTTCATTCAGGGCAGGAAATATCTGATATCTGTTCGACATGATCGCATTTTTGTAAATATTTTCAAATGATAGTTTTAACTCCCGTGAGTTCAATCAGAATCAGAGAGATTAACATTACATGACGAGCTCAACATGGAGAGCGTGAATCAAAGATCAAAGGTATCAGTGATTAAACCAGGATGAAAATGTATGGGTTGATTTATGATACCTGCGGCCTCTCCCTCCCCCCTCTCTCTCCAGCATGATAAATGTCGAGATAGATCATCAATGAAAATATCTATTTCCACAATGACCAGATGGATATGATCATGTCCTGACCTGGAGATCTCTGTGGAAAAGTTAAATAACTCAGCGATCAAGTCCAAATGGCAAATGTATAGCCCCGGGTGAGATGCAAACAATAGAGAAAAGTTGCCATAAATCACAGATTTCATCAGAAATGAAACCAAAAAAAAAAGTAATTTTTCGGTCACAAATAAATGACCTTCAGCTGCGACCTTGTAAATTTTGTTGTTGTTGTTGTTTTGTTTTAATATTTAGTCAATTTTTCACTTCATTCTGGTCCAAAAAACAGAAAATATCCTGTGGTTTGATAGATTACCTCTGCTAGCAAAATGCAATCGTTTGTTTCTTTTCAGTTTGACTGTCACGCGTGTGCCACCTAACTACTCAGCTCAACTATCGAATTATGAATTGTTGGCAGTGAGTGGCTGGCTATATGTGATGTCTATCTCATAGATATATATACACTACTAAACTATCTTCAACAACTGTCAAAACCGTCAGAAATATTGGTTTCACCATCAGTTTTTCATTTTCATACCATTGTAACCTCAGAAACATGCCGTTTGTCTGCTGACTTCAGTAGATTATGGTCATTTTTCTTGGACATAAGTTTCGCGGTGTCGGGCAGCACTAGTGTGTGGGGTTATTTGGGGGGGGGGGGGGGGGAGTGTTTGATGCTATCTTGACACTGCATGGATGACATGTCTAAAGTTGACGTGACCATTGACAGGAGGGGTTTTGGGGGGGGGGGGGGGGGAGCTTGTCACAAGTGTGACCTGGAGCTAGCATAGCAGTAAATGTCTGACACAAGTGCCAACCGTCAAGTACGTGTAATTAAACCTGCTCACGCGGTCAGCAGCCAAGAGTGCTTCTCATTCTCATCAAGTGGGTGTCATCGGCGGCACGGCCATCAGGTTAGTTTGTTTGTTTGTTTGTGTTTTGGTATTGTGTGTGTGTCTGTGAGAGCGCGTGTGTGGACAAAACTTCCATTTTACAGTACTGTATTTGCTGAAGCTGCTACACCTCCTCTTCTTTCACGGTTCTATCACCCCACCCCACCCCCCCCCCCCCACCACCACCTTTCCCCCAGACTGTTTTCTCTCTCTCTCTCTCTCTGTCTTCCACTCTTTCCGATTTCCTCCTTCGCCCTCCCTCCAGACACTTCTGCGCGTGCCATTCTGTTTCCAGCCTGGTTCCTGTCGAGGCCAAAGGTTGAGATCATGTTTACATTGTCTCCCTTGTTGTCTGCTTATCGTGTACAGCAACACGTAGTCCTTCCTCTAGCTTGGCTTGCTTCATTCTGTTAAACTTTCTTCCTTCCTCCTGTCCTCTCTCTACACAGTCTGCCCCACCCCCTCTCTCTACCAGGAGATAATTTGTCCAAGAGTTTCACCTTGCTAATTAGCCTACTCAAGTCCCAGAACTCCTGGCCGATAGATCAAGGTAATTAGTATCTCTGTCAATTTGTGGCAACTCCGTCTGTTCTTCCTATTCTTCCTTGCTTTTCCATCTCTCCAGCTCTCGTTCCAACCACTTCTCCCATTCTGTTTATCCACTAAATTTTCCGATCACTCGGTCCACATATCCACCCACTTGCTCACTCACCAAGTCAACGTCACTCAACTTGATTGATCACACTATTGACAAAATCTTCCTTGGTCTCTGTCACTGCAGGATTTCTGTATACATAACTGTACAGGTGTTGATGGCTGTCATGCCCGTATGGAACAGATGTTGCGGCATGTATGGTATGTACAATAAATATTTGACTTCGCCCTCCCCTCCCCAGGGAGAAAAACTTCCAACAAAACCTTTTCAATTTTGGCAGTACTTCGGTAACCGAGTTACAGTTTCCTAGTGATTCAAGTGAAAGATTAGGGAACTCTTCAGCTTTAAGTGTAATATTTCTTGATGCTGATCAAGCAAACACCACAGGTTCCATCTATCCCCACCAAAGCGTTTTCCTTGCATGTCAAAACTTTGCACACAGCTGCTCATCACCCGATTGATACCACGAGGTCAGTTCACCCAACAGAAACTGTTCAAACCCTCTCTCTCTGTACTTGCCCATCTATCTTGAGTGTTACAACTTTGTGCATTTCCTTGGTGACTTCCACTTGCACAACTTACTGAACTGACTACTGCTCTAGTTACTGATACGAGGTATAGAAGAAGAAGAAAAAAAGCTCAAAGCCAGTAATGAAAGAGTAAGTGACACAGATAGTGAAATGAAAGACCAAGTGATGTCGATAGACCAACTCTCTGTGTAAGTTCTCCGACTGGACCTAATTATTGTCTACTGTGAACTAGTCCTTGGTTGTGTGTGTGTGTGTGGGGGGGGGGGAGGTGAATAGCTGAAGTTTTGATTCTCTTTCTTCCCTTCTCGCTCTTGCACGCAGGCCTTTTCCCCTGTCACTTTTGCCTTCTCTCTCTCTCTCTCTCTCTATCTTGCATTCTCTCTCTTTCACCTTCCTCCCTTCTCTTACTCTATTTTGCCTTCTCTCTTTCTCGTTTTCTCTCTCTCTCTCTCGCCTTCTCTGTCTGTCTCTCTCGCCTTCTCTCTCTCTCTCTCTCTCGCCTTCTCTCTTTCCGGTCTTCTCTCTCTCTCTCTCTGTCTCTCTCTCTCTTTGCCTTCTCTCTCTCCCTTTTTTTTTCGTTGCTTGCTCCCCCAACACCCCCCCCCCCCCTAAAATCGGGTCCCTCGTCCCAGCCGTCTTTTCCTAAAACTATTCAGAACAGAAAAGAGAAAAAACAAAATCTTTCCTTTGATTTCCAGTTGCCAGGTAGTACCAGAGTTGTGCACAATTTCCACCAGTCTGTCGTGGTGGGTAAATGTCTGGTCAGTCGCGCTATTGAGGACAATGTGCTTAGGCAACACTGCATCTTTCAAGCACCATTATAGATAACAATAGATCACTGTAGACTTTTGAGTACGGGTTAATGTGTCCTAACAGTTCAATTGTCCGATTGATGAGGCGATGTTTTGTTTCTGTAACTGCGTAGAAAAGACACAAATTCTACAAAGTTCAGCCTGGAGGAAAAATCGGTAGGAGGGTGGAGGGGGTGGGAGGGGGGGGTGGGGGGGAGGGGACAAGCCAGGTGTGGGCAGATTGGGAAAGGACAAAATACTCGATCATTAATCAGCAAGTCCGATTTTCTGCTGCAGTTAAAACTCATTTATTTAATCATGTACAATTTCAGTAATGATCTGCTGGCGGTATCGATCCCCTGTACAGAGATGATGTTGATGAGATGTTTGCGTGTAGGAGTCAATTAGTGAGTGCAGCAGCCTCGACCTCCTAGAACTGAGAGACTCACGTCAAACGGTAGAGGTTGGTTTGTGTGTGTGTGTGTGGGGGGGGGGTGGGAAACTAAAATTAAACCTATCTTACTCTTTCTCTCTCTCTCTCTCTTTCCTGCATTATCTCTTTCTCACCTTCTGTTTCTCTCTCTCTCTCTCTTTCCTGCATTATCTCTTTCTCACCTTCTCTTTCTCTCTCTCTCTCTCTTTCCTGCATTATCTCTTTCTCACCTTCTCTTTCTCTCTCTCTCTCTCTTTCCTGCATTATCTCTTTCTCACCTTCTCTTTCTCTCTCTCTCTCTCTTTCCTGCATTATCTCTTTCTCACCTTCTCTTTCTCTCTCTCTCTCTCTTTCCTGCATTATCTCTTTCTCACCTTCTCTTTCTCTCTCTCTCTCTCTTTCCTGCATTATCTCTTTCTCACCTTCTCTTTCTCTCTCTCTCTCTCTTTCCTGCATTATCTCTTTCTCACCTTCTGTTTCTCTCTCTCTCTCTCTTTCCTGCATTATCTCTTTCTCACCTTCTCTTTCTCTCTCTCTTTCTCTCTCCTGCATTATGTCTTTCTCACCTTCTCTTTCTCTCTCTCTCTCTCTCTCTCCTGCATTATCTCTTTCTCACCTTCTCTTTCTCTCTCTCTCTCTCTCTTTCCTGCATTATCTCTTTCTCACCTTCTCTTTCTCTCTCTCTCTCTCTCTCTCCTGCATTATCTCTTTCTCACCTTCTCTTTCTCTCTCTCTCTCTCTTTCCTGCATTATCTCTTTCTCACCTTCTCTTTCTCTCTCTCTCTCTTTCCTGCATTATCTCTTTCTCACCTTCTCTTTCTCTCTCTCTCTCTCTTTCCTGCATTATCTCTTTCTCACCTTCTCTTTCTCTCTCTCTCTCTCTTTCCTGCATTATCTCTTTCTCACCTTCTCTTTCTCTCTCTCTCTCTCTTTCCTGCATTATCTCTTTCTCACCTTCTCTTTCTCTCTCTCTCTCTCTTTCCTGCATTATCTCTTTCTCACCTTCTCTTTCTCTCTCTCTCTCTCTTTCCTGCATTATCTCTTTCTCACCTTCTCTTTCTCTCTCTCTCTCTCTTTCCTGCATTATCTCTTTCTCACCTTCTCTTTCTCTCTCTCTCTCTCTCTCCTGCATTATGTCTTTCTCACCTTCTCTTTCTCTCTCTCTCTCTCTCTCTCCTGCATTATCTCTTTCTCACCTTCTCTTTCTCTCTCTCTCTCTCTTTCCTGCATTATCTCTTTCTCACCTTCTCTTTCTCTCTCTCTCTCTCTCTCTCCTGCATTATCTCTTTCTCACCTTCTCTTTCTCTCTCTCTCTCTCTTTCCTGCATTATCTCTTTCTCACCTTCTCTTTCTCTCTCTCTCTCTCTTTCCTGCATTATCTCTTTCTCACCTTCTCTTTCTCTCTCTCTCTCTCTTTCCTGCATTATCTCTTTCTCACCTTCTCTTTCTCTCTCTCTCTCTCTTTCCTGCATTATCTCTTTCTCATCTTCTCTTTCTCTCTCTCTCTCTCTTCCCTGCATTATCTCTTTCTCACCTACTCTTTCTCTCTCTCTCTCTCTTTCCTGCATTATCTCTTTTTCACCTTCTCTTTCTCTCTCTCTCTCTCTTTCCTGCATTATCTCTTTCTCACCTTCTCTTTCTCTCTCTCTCTCTCTTTCCTGCATTATCTCTTTCTCACCTTCTCTTTCTCTCTCTCTCTCTCTTTCCTGCATTATCTCTTTCTCACCTTCTCTTTCTCTCTCTCTCTCTCTTTCCTGCATTATCTCTTTCTCACCTACTCTTTCTCTCTCTCTCTCTCTCTTTCCTGCATTATCTCTTTCTCACCTTCTCTTTCTCTCTCTCTCTCTCTCTTTCCTGCATTATCTCTTTCTCACCTACTCTTTCTCTCTCTCTCTCTCTTTCCTGCATTATCTCTTTCTCACCTACTCTTTCTCTCTCTCTCTCTCTTTCCTGCATTATCTCTTTCTCACCTTCTCTTTCTCTCTCTCTCTCTCTTTCCTGCATTATCTCTTTCTCACCCTCTCTCTCTCTCTCTCTCTTTCCTGCATTATCTCTTTCTCACCTTCTCTTTCTCTCTCTCTCTCTCTTTCCTGCATTATCTCTTTCTCACCTTCTCTTTCTCTCTCTCTCTCTCTTTCCTGCATTATCTCTTTCTCACCTTCTCTTTCTCTCTCTCTCTCTCTTTCCTGCATTATCTCTTTCTCACCTTCTCTTTCTCTCTCTCTCTCTCTTTCCTGCATTATCTCTTTCTCACCTTCTCTTTCTCTCTCTCTCTCTCTCTTTCCTGCATTATCTCTTTCTCACCTTCTCTTTCTCTCTCTCTCTCTTTCCTGCATTATCTCTTTCTCACCTTCTCTTTCTCTCTCTCTCTCTCTTTCCTGCATTATCTCTTTCTCACCTTCTCTTTCTCTCTCTCTCTCTCTCTCTCCTGCATTATCTCTTTCTCACCTTCTCTTTCTCTCTCTCTCTCTCTCTCCTGCATTATCTCTTTCTCACCTTCTGTTTCTCTCTCTCTCTCTCTCTCCTGCATTATCTCTTTCTCACCTTCTCTTTCTCTCTCTCTCTCTCTTTCCTGCATTATCTCTTTCTCACCTTCTCTTTCTCTCTCTCTCTCTCTTTCCTGCATTATCTCTTTCTCACCTTCTCTTTCTCTCTCTCTCTCTTTCCTGCATTATCTCTTTCTCACCTTCTCTTTCTCTCTCTCTCTCTCTTTCCTGCATTATCTCTTTCTCACCTTCTCTTTCTCTCTCTCTCTCTCTCTTTCCTGCATTATCTCTTTCTCACCTTCTCTTTCTCTCTCTCTCTCTCTTTCCTGCATTATCTCTTTCTCACCTTCTCTTTCTCTCTCTCTCTCTCTTTCCTGCATTATCTCGTTCTCACCTTCTCTTTCTCTCTCTCTCTCTCTTTCCTGCATTATCTCTTTCTCACCTTCTCTTTCTCTCTCTTTCTCTCTTTCCTGCATTATCTCTTTCTCACCTTCTCTTTCTCTCTCTCTCTCTCTTTCCTGCATTATCTCTTTCTCACCTTCTCTTTCTCTCTCTCTCTCTCTTTCCTGCATTATCTCTTTCTCTCTCTCTCTCTCTCTCCTGCATTATCTCTTTCTCACCTTCTCTTTCTCTCTCTCTCTCTCTTTCCTGCATTATCTCTTTCTCACCTTCTCTTTCTCTCTCTCTCTCTCTTTCCTGCATTATCTCTTTCTCACCTTCTCTTTCTCTCTCTCTCTCTCTTTCCTGCATTATCTCTTTCTCACCTTCTCTTTCTCTCTCTCTCTCTCTTTCCTGCATTATCTCTTTCTCACCTTCTCTTTCTCTCTCTCTCTCTCTTTCCTGCATTATCTCTTTCTCACCTACTCTTTCTCTCTCTCTCTCTCTCTTTCCTGCATTATCTCTTTCTCACCTTCTCTTTCTCTCTCTCTCTCTCTCTTTCCTGCATTATCTCTTTCTCACCTACTCTTTCTCTCTCTCTCTCTCTTTCCTGCATTATCTCTTTCTCACCTACTCTTTCTCTCTCTCTCTCTCTTTCCTGCATTATCTATTTCTCACCTTCTCTTTCTCTCTCTCTCTCTCTTTCCTGCATTATCTCTTTCTCACCCTCTCTCTCTCTCTCTCTCTCTTTCCTGCATTATCTCTTTCTCACCTTCTCTTTCTCTCTCTCTCTCTCTTTCCTGCATTATCTCTTTCTCACCTTCTCTTTCTCTCTCTCTCTCTCTTTCCTGCATTATCTCTTTCTCACCTTCTCTTTCTCTCTCTCTCTCTCTCTCCTGCATTATCTCTTTCTCACCTTCTCTTTCTCTCTCTCTCTCTCTTTCCTGCATTATCTCTTTCTCACCTTCTCTTTCTCTCTCTCTCTCTCTTTCCTGCATTATCTCTTTCTCACCTTCTCTTTCTCTCTCTCTCTCTCTCTCCTGCATTATCTCTTTCTCACCTTCTCTTTCTCTCTCTCTCTCTCTCTCCTGCATTATCTCTTTCTCACCTTCTCTTTCTCTCTCTCTCTCTCTTTCCTGCATTATCTCTTTCTCACCTTCTCTTTCTCTCTCTCTCTCTCTCTCCTGCATTATCTCTTTCTCACCTTCTCTTTCTCTCTCTCTCTCTCTTTCCTGCATTATCTCTTTCTCACCTTCTCTTTCTCTCTCTCTCTCTCTTTCCTGCATTATCTCTTTCTCACCTTCTCTTTCTCTCTCTCTCTCTCTTTCCTGCATTATCTCTTTCTCACCTTCTCTTTCTCTCTCTCTCTCTCTTTCCTGCATTATCTCTTTCTCACCTTCTCTTTCTCTCTCTCTCTCTCTTTCCTGCATTATCTCTTTCTCACCTTCTCTTTCTCACCTTCTCTTTCTCTCTCTCTCTCTCTTTCCTGCATTATCTCTTTCTCACCTTCTCTTTCTCTCTCTCTCTCTCTTTCCTGCATTATCTCTTTCTCACCTTCTCTTTCTCTCTCTCTCTCTCTTTCCTGCATTATCTCTTTCTCACCTTCTCTTTCTCTCTCTCTCTCTCTCTCCTGCATTATCTCTTTCTCACCTTCTCTTTCTCTCTCTCTCTCTCTCTCCTGCATTATCTCTTTCTCACCTTCTCTTTCTCTCTCTCTCTCTCTTTCCTGCATTATCTCTTTCTCACCTTCTCTTTCTCTCTCTCTCTCTCTTTCCTGCATTATCTCTTTCTCACCTTCTCTTTCTCTCTCTCTCTCTCTTTCCTGCATTATCTCTTTCTCACCTTCTCTTTCTCTCTCTCTCTCTCTCTCTCCTGCATTATCTCTTTCTCACCTTCTCTTTCTCTCTCTCTCTCTCTTTCCTGCATTATCTCTTTCTCACCTTCTCTTTCTCTCTCTCTCTCTCTTTCCTGCATTATCTCTTTCTCACGCTCTTTCTCTCTCTCTCTCTCTTTCCTGCATTATCTCTTTCTCACCTTCTCTTTCTCTCTCTCTCTCTCTTTCCTGCATTATCTCTTTCTCACCTTCTCTTTCTCTCTCTCTCTCTCTTTCCTGCATTATCTCTTTCTCACCTTCTCTTTCTCTCTCTCCCTCTCTCTTTCCTGCATTATCTCTTTCTCACCTCTTTCTCTCTCTCTCTCTCTTTCCTGCATTATCTCTTTCTCACCTTCTCTTTCTCTCTCTCTCTCTCTCTCTCCTGCATTATCTCTTTCTCACCTTCTCTTTCTCTCTCTCTCTCTCTTTCCTGCATTATCTCTTTCTCACCTTCTCTTTCTCTCTCTCTCTCTCTTTCCTGCATTATCTCTTTCTCACCTTCTCTTTCTCTCTCTCTCTCTCTTTCCTGCATTATCTCTTTCTCACCTTCTCTTTCTCTCTCTCTCTCTCTTTCCTGCATTATCTCTTTCTCACCTCTTTCTCTCTCTCTCTCTCTTTCCTGCATTATCTCTTTCTCACCTTCTCTTTCTCTCTCTCTCTCTCTTTCCTGCATTATCTCTTTCTCACCTTCTCTTTCTCTCTCTCTCTCTCTTTCCTGCATTATCTCTTTCTCACCTTCTCTTTCTCTCTCTCTCTCTCTCTCCTGCGTTATCTCTTTCTCACCTTCTCTTTCTCTCTCTCTCTCTCTCTCCTGCATTATCTCTTTCTCACCTTCCTCCCCTCTTTTTCTCTCTTTTGCCTCCTGTAACTGAGAGGCTCAGGTCGAAAGGCAGAGTTCGGTGTGTCACAAATCCCAGACTGGGAGATGTAATAAGTTATAACAGGACAACAATCACGAACGAACACGTATAACACTTAACAGAACAATCCATCAGACTCACACATTTATTAAACATAATGATAAAGATAACCGTGCAATGACATACATTATATTAATCTATTCAACTGCCGTCCACCGGCCTTCTTTCCCTCAAGCACTCTTCCTCGGGTCCACAACCCGGTAGTTACTTTAAAGACACTTCGGCTTCAGCCTCTCCACTCAATGTCTTAATAACACATTCCTATGGTAATAACACCTGAGCATTCCAATAGCACCTCAACATGGCCATAGCACGTTAATAGTTCAATTCACATTAATATCTCAATAGCACAGTAGTATATCAATATCACAGTAGTACATCTTAAGAGCACATTAACATTTCTATACACATCCCTGTCTGTGGCCAGACTGCCACGACTCATGCGCCCCTCCTGTCCTGCTCGACAGCTTCACTCCACTGGCCTATGGGTAGCCTTCGGCCCTATGCTGGCCTATCCCCTGTGCTCACCGCGGGTGGCGTCTCTGCCCGACCCCGGCACCTATAAAAATAACATTACATTGGTATAATACCATACCATTTCTATTCACTTCACCCCTCATTACAAACCATGAAGCGTACACGCAATAGTCCACCTTTCACTCACCACACATCTTACGGTAACACCTCCCCTGTATTACACAGTACTCACTCTCGCTACGAATCCATGAACCTAACTTACATCTATCGCTCATGGCGCACATTTCTATACACAGTAATCAAGGACTTCCACATTCCTCACATATACTTATTTACATCATGGTCGTAGACGAATATAATACATCAATCATCATAATTATCAATCATCGTTCAACCTACCAGTCATCACTGGAAAACACATCACAATGTCCCGACTGCTTTCATTCACGTCTGTCTCTTGGGACCTTCTAACTTGCAGTGAGTGTCAGTACAGCGCTCTCGCCTCATGCAGACCCCCCCAACTCACAACATTTCACGCTTTTCATTACTTGTGGGCCGTGAGTTAAACTTATTCTACCCCCTTCTCCCCGTAACTATTGATCCCCGCTCACTCGCTCGTGACACGGTGGGGTGGTGGGGAAGGGGTGGGGGTGGGAGAGAATAAATATCTGGCTAAATCTATCATTTTTCATGTTTCAACATAACGTAAAACCACCATTTTATTTGGTCAAGTATATAGTTTCGCTTTGCAAACGATTTCCGCAGAAAAAAATCATTTCCGAAATTCCTAGAAACAAAACTTCTGGTCCAGTGATGGTATCTGCACACAAGTGCAGTAGAGCTCGGGAAAATTTTAATTGTAATGTCTCAACTCATGGTATTTTCTTTTTGTTTGGTTTCTTATCATTAACATTTGATAACAGTTGGTTTTGTTACCAGATCTATTACTCATAACTTGACCATTGAAAGTGAATTCAGTTTTAAAAATTAAACACAACAAGCGACATACCGATGAACATGAAATAATAGGTAGCCTCAGGAAAACGGTAAAATTCCAAGAAAAATCACACAATATCTAAACTGTGACGTGAAAACTCTGTGTCAAGCTGTCTGGAAAAAAAAAAAAAAAAAAGAAAATGTAGATTATATTTTACACATGCATTCCTTAATGTTCCACTAGCAATTACAACCTATTGCTCCGGCGCCAGAACTCAGCTGTCTGAGCCCCAAGATTGATAGAATATCTATATGCTTGGTCTGCATTGAGCCGTCAGAGATGTTCTATTTTTGTACAACTGACTTTCGGAATGAAGTGAAAACAAAAATTGTTAATGTAAAATGCCAAACTTGTCAGATAAATGAATGTAGCAGAATGTATCTCAGTCTCAATCTCCATTAGTTACTTGACTTCGAAAAGAGTCAAAATCTCTACATTCTTAGATCAAAAGTGCACTTTCTCTACCGGCACTGATTTCATTGGATGTCAAAAGTTACCTGTGTCTAAGACATGTATCATTCTTGGAAATGGTAATGCACAAGAAATCCAAAACTGATTCAAACACAGTTATTAAACACATAAATCTACTGGTCTAAAACACAACATAGATACAGGGGAACAGGGAACAAAGGAGACTGGGAGGGGGGTGACAGAGCAGAGAGGGGGGGGGGGAGAGACAGAGGAGGGAAGGAGAGAGATAGGGAGAGAGATAGAGAACAGGGGGGGGGGAGGAGAAAGAAAGAGCGAGACGGACAGACAAACAGACAGAGACAAACAGAAAGACAGACAGGCAGACAAAGAGATGGAGAGGAAATGAACAGTTTGAGAGCAGAGATAAAGACTAGAACAAAGAGTATGTAATGTATGAGTGTATGAAATGGCAGGAAAAAACAACAACAGAAAACCCACATTTCTAGTGCTTTATCTTGGTACAAAAACAACAACACTGAGAATTTGTTGTGCAACAGCAACGGCTCAATTAACATTATTCTACCTGCTATAAAGATAACTCAAGACAAGGAGTGGAGAAAATTGAGGTCATTAAGAGAGAGGAGACAAAGATGATGATGAAGAAGATAATGATGATATGAGAATTGTTCACAGCGACGCCAGCAACCGTTATCTTCATTCTGCATTCTTCCCCGCTAGTTAGTGAGTACAAACATTCCCCTAGCTTGATGACGTGTCTTTTGCTGCTCATCGAGTCTTTAGGTAGGGGATGAATCAGCGTTTGACAGGATCAACTTTTCTGTAGCTTTGTACTGAAACATGCAGCAGAACTGCTCCTTCTCTCGGGGAGCTGGAGCCAGAGTCTGTTGTCGGGGTGGGTGGGTTGGGTTGTGGTCAAAAAAGATTTGCAGCCCGACTTTCGTGTCAAATAGACATTGAGCGGAGACACCAAGCATGGAAAGAAATCTCGTCAGAACCTCTGTATTCACGTTCGCCACGCCCCCGATGATGGGATATGCACAATGGAATTATTAATTTCACCAGACAAGACCGTAGAACGATAAACTTCCCCACCTCCCGACGTAAATCTCAAATGTAGGGACTCAATACGACAATGATAGAATACTTATTACAGAATAGTCGTCTAGCGGCCTGCTAGTCCAGGAACAAGTTACAAGTAGAAAAGAGATGTTGCTCAAGCCATTCTTGCTGAAGAAAACACAACGACCAACGAGCAAATGCATGCAGGAATACTTTCTCTTTCTCAAACAGTCTGGTCGTTCCTCTCTCGCTCTCTCATTCTCGCACAGTTACTAGTACAACTTCACACACACACACACACACACACAAATATATATATTATATACATACAGATGTTAACACTAGATGCTCAGATATAAAGAAAACTATCAAATCTTCTTGAAAATCGATATTTATGAATTATGAAAGGAAATCATTCGGGAATCTTCGGGTATCTCACTTAGAAATGCGGATAAGTACGAGTAGATTTCTGGAGTGAAAACACATGAACTGTGAGGGAAGCCTGAAGCGTCCACTAGAACAATCCAAGTCTTGTACTGGAATCATTGACAGTTTTAACCTTTTTGGCCAGTTGAGTTCATTTCTGGTCTGGTCTGACCTTTTGAACAAGTACCTGGCAACCAATTGTCTTCTCCAGGCCGCCAACATTATAACTCGTTTATCTGATCAGTGGCGCCGCTGGATGCCAGAGTGGTTACTGCAGTAACTCTGTAACTGAAACACTGGTAGCTCTCACTGCTCACAGTTAACATTATAAGGTTTTGGCACCTGGAACAAACTTTAGTTGAAGACCAAAAGAGAAAAAAAGGAGGGACAAATTTTGAAGTTCTCTCGTCAATATGAAATATCAAAGGTTAAAATGTTCAGAGATGGAGTGAAATTCACTTTGGCCTTCCAGGGCCGAGATCTGAGAAAATATGATAACGGAAGGAAGATTGAGTTTAATCCTGTCGGCCCCAGCTCTGGAACGGAAGCAAGACTGTAATGTATCTGAAATTTATTGTTCCCGCGGATTCGATACCAGATTGTTCATTCACATACTTAGGCGGGTGTAGAAAATCAGGTTGACATAAATAAATAGCACTACAAGGTGTCGTTCCTTCTTTCAAAAGTCATTATCTCTCAGTCACAATACTGATTCATATAATGGCGCTACAGGCTTTATAGGGTTAAATCAGCCTGTAGTGTAGCTCGCGCCAGTTTCGGCAATATCCCCACGTCTGGAGATGTATGCCGTCCTGCTCCGTGTCGTCATCAACAGAAATGTCATCATTTTCTATCTTTGAACGGACGATGTTCAAATCATGGGTGGTCTAAGTAAGTAGAACTGACGTTGAGAATTGTCAAGATGTTTTGTATCCACGAGTTACCTAGCCCCCCCCCCCCCCTGGCTATTGAATCTTACATCGGATCGTGCATCAAGGAATTCCCTTGAGCTCTGGTGTCATCTGACGCTCCAACTGTACTACTCAAAATCACCCAGCGATCTCACCTTGGCTGTGGTACCAACAAACCAGTAACTCATGGACACCAGCCGGACAATTCACTGCTGTAGCGGAAAAACTCGAGTTACTCAATTTATCCCCGTAACAAATGAGTAATAAATAAATAATAAGGGTCTCTAGAAAAACTCGGAGATCCATCAACAGTGGCCTCTCCAGACAAATTCTTCAGTTTGATAAACCAAAATGAGAAAAAGAAAATAAAAAACGGCGAGACACTGAGTCAATTTGCCTGGAATATTTACAATTTTGCCTGGAATATTTACAATTTTGCCTGGAATATTTACAATTTTGCCTCATTTTTTCTATTCCTCCTGCAGTGTTCGCTGGCAATGCCGCTATTCCATAGTTTTACATTTTTATTCTGCTCTTTTTTTTCTACCTCGGGTAATTTGTCCTGCGTGCTCTATCCTGCCTTGACACCGTATATCATCATTTGTCTTATTTGAAGTGGAAAGAGTTTCACCATTGAAACAAGTTGGATTGACTTTTAACTAGGGAAATGTGTCCGCCAGGTGTCGGGGCTGATGTAGAAAGCAGATCTTGAACTCCAGCTGGGAAAGTCCTCACCTGGGCAATGTTGCCAGGTTGTAAACGGAGTTACATAATACAGGACAGGTGGTAATGTCGTTATAGACATTTGTCTCTGCAGATGGAAGTTAGACAGTTCTAATCAGCCATTGACCTGTACGTAACCATATCTTTCCCATTGTCTACTCTGTATTCCCCAGAGAGTCCGGCTCCACTGTGCAGGCCACGTAATCAGGCGGGAGGACAACCGCTTGCCAAAACAGTTACTCTTTGGAGAATTGGTCCAGGGCTACAGAAACCGGGGACGTCCAGTCAAACGGTACAAAAATATCCTGAAAGAGAATGTAAAATGGTGCAATATCACACCAGCCAACCTTGTGGAAACAGCCCAAGGCAGACAGAAGTGACGACCTGTCATGAGAACAGCATCAGTATACCTGGGTGTGGCAGCACCCATGGTGGGGCACAGGTCAGCATAGAACAGCGCCACTCTTTCTCTCTCTCTCTTTCTTTCTTTCTCTCTTCCCCACTCTCTCTCTTTCTCTCATCCTTTCTTTCTCTCTCTCTCTCTCTCCCTCGTAATATATCTATATAAAAAAACAGCAAGGAAAAAAAATTCACTGTTGCGAGGAAGAAATGCCCAGACCTGAAAAAATTACATGTGAAAGATAGTTCTTTTTGCTACTATGTCTATTCCTTTGACATGAAAGCGAAGTATCGTAATTTTGTAATAAATGAAAATAGGCCTAAAAACATCGAATAATGCTTTCTCCTCAACAATGATGGCCTCCCTCCTGCCTTTGTTTTGTTTCGACTTTAAACTTCCGATTGCGTTTCAAAGTTAGGAGGCATGAGTTTCTGTGCCGTCTGCCTTTTGCACGGGCCATGCGGGTGTTACTGTGCCAGTTGTGAGTTGTTTTCTACCTAGATCTACATAATCTGCGTGCCGATTGTGCGCGTTGTTTTCTAGATAAAGATATTTCTCCCGGGCAGGGCCGGGTAACTAAGCTAGTACAATATATTTATAAAGTTCTGCCTACTTGTACCCTGAAATACCAGAATGATTCTCTCCCCACTATAGGGATCTGAGATCCCTACAGCCATAACACGAATGCTCCACCAGTGACGCTCATATCCCCTTTGAACAGTACAGAAAAAATTGATAACAAATATTACACTCGATCCCCGAGATTTGTGAAGAGAATTTTGGTGAACTATGACAGCAGGAATAGCTCGTGTGACGGCTTTTCACCCAGACCGACACCTGGACTCACTGACACGAGGAACAAAAACTGGTCTAAACAGCTTATCATGACGGGTGAATAAAATGATCACAGGAAAAATTGTGATCAGATTGCAGAATACAGGAGAACAATATTTGTGTCATTCCACCTGGGTAAATCATTGCTGGAATTTACCAGAATCTTATTACCTTCCACGCAAAAAAGTCCAAAGTACAAAAATTGGCCTGATCCAAAATTCTGATCAATCTATTGCTAGAAATGACATTAAAAACACCAAGTTTTCTCCAACGTTTTCGGTAGTTTTGCCACAAAAGCCAGAAAACAAAAGATAAAGTTTAAAAAACTATTATTACCAGAATAAGACATTGATGTCTTCATGAAGACGGTATAAATGTGAACGTTTTTCAGAATGAATGAGAGTGACGCTGCACCGACCTGGTGCAAAATAATCGTGCGCTGGTGCGCATTTTTGTTGGTTTCTTTGTTTGTTTCTTGCATGTCAGTGCAAACTGCCGATCTACATTTGGGTGCAATTTCTGATCCAAGATTATTTACGCGGGTTAATAGATCTAATATTCTAGTGCGCAAAGCCTTCCAGCGATGGTTTACGTGAATGTCTAGAGAGTTTGGGGGTTCTGATTTTGTTGGGATTTCATGGAAATGAAAAATATGAAAAACAGTAGGAAACTTTATATACAAATGTAAAATAGATGAATGAAACTTTTTATCAGACTTTAGTGGTACATCAGACGAATTTGTTTACATAAATGCTCAGTAACTCTTCAGCGCATTCCTCAACACGTAATCCCACATTTATACTTCATGTTTATCTCTGTGTAGCCTTGGAAAACCCGAACATATTCGTCACGAACAGAAGGAGGGGAATGCAGACATGAGGGAACAGAGGGCAGGGAGGAGGAAGGAAAGGATGAGTTTCTGAGCTGAGAAAATGCCGGATACTTCAGAGTGTCTCAAGACTGCAGGTCTGCGTGAGTCCACACAAGGCAAGGATATACATGTATACTTTCACAGATCATCCCTCTGTCCGCTGACTGCCAACCTCAAAATATACAGCAGGAAATCTCAGCCAACATCAAATCTCTTGCACTGATTCACCACATCGTTTTCTGGCGCTGATCATCTTCCTTCAGTTTTAGTACCTTTTTTTTTTTACTCCAGCATTTTTTTTTTCGTCTTTTGTCTCTCTTTCTCTCTTGCCCTATTTCTCTCCCTCTCTTTCTCTCTCTCTCTTTCTCTCTCTCTCTTTCTCTCCCTCTCTTTCTCTCCCTCTCTTTCTCTCTCTCTCTTTCTCTCTCTCTCTTTCTCTCTCTCTCTTTCTCTCCCTCTCTGTGTCCGTGTCCCTCTCTCTTTCTGTTTTGTTCTCTTAACCCTCCTAATAGTCCCATGGCCATTTCTCCCTCACTCTTCCATCTGTAAGCTCTCCTAATAGTCCCATTGCCATTTCTCCCTCACTCTTCCATCTGTAAGCTCTCCTAATAGTCCCATTGCCATTTCTCCCTCACTCTTCCATCTGTAAGCTCTCCTAATAGTCCCATTGCCATTTCTCCCTCACTCTTCCATCTGTAAGCTCTCCTAATAGTCCCATTGCCATTTCTCCCTCACTCTTCCATCTGTAAGCTCTCCTAATAGTCCCATTGCCATTTCTCCCTCACTCTTCCATCTGTAAGCTCTCCTAATAGTCCCATGGCCATTTCTCCCTCACTCTTCCATCTGTAAGCTCTCCTAATAGTCCCATGGCCATTTCTCCCTCACTCTTCCATCTGTAAGCTCTCCTAATAGTCCCATGGCCATTTCTCCCTCACTCTTCCATCTGTAAGCTCTCCTAATAGTCCCATGGCCATTTCTCCCTCACTCTTCCATCTGTAAGCTCTCCTAATAGTCCCATGGCCATTTCTCCCTCACTCTTCCATCTGTAAGCTCTCCTAATAGTCCCATTGCCATTTCTCCCTCACTCTTCCATCTGTAAGCTCTCCTAATAGTCCCATTGCCATTTCTCCCTCACTCTTCCATCTGTAAGCTCTCCTAATAGTCCCATTGCCATTTCTCCCTCACTCTTCCATCTGTAAGCTCTCCTAATAGTCCCATTGCCATTTCTCCCTCACTCTTCCATCTGTAAGCTCTCCTAATAGTCCCATTGCCATTTCTCCCTCACTCTTCCATCTGTAAGCTCTCCTAATAGTCCCATTGCCATTTCTCCCTCACTCTTCCATCTGTAAGCTCTCCTAATAGTCCCATTGCCATTTCTCCCTCACTCTTCCATCTGTAAGCTCTCCTAATAGTCCCATTGCCATTTCTCCCTCACTCTTCCATCTGTAAGCTCTCCTAATAGTCCCATTGCCATTTCTCCCTCACTCTTCCATCTGTAAGCTCTCCTAATAGTCCCATTGCCATTTCTCCCTCACTCTTCCATCTGTAAGCTCTCCTAATAGTCCCATTGCCATTTCTCCCTCACTCTTCCATCTGTAAGCTCTCCTAATAGTCCCATTGCCATTTCTCCCTCACTCTTCCATCTGTAAGCTCTCCTAATAGTCCCATTGCCATTTCTCCCTCACTCTTCCATCTGTAAGCTCTCCTAATAGTCCCATTGCCATTTCTCCCTCACTCTTCCATCTGTAAGCTCTCCTAATAGTCCCATTGCCATTTCTCCCTCACTCTTCCATCTGTAAGCTCTCCTAATAGTCCCATTGCCATTTCTCCCTCACTCTTCCATCTGTAAGCTCTCCTAATAGTCCCATTGCCATTTCTCCCTCACTCTTCCATCTGTAAGCTCTCCTAATAGTCCCATTGCCATTTCTCCCTCACTCTTCCATCTGTAAGCTCTCCTAATAGTCCCATTGCCATTTCTCCCTCACTCTTCCATCTGTAAGCTCTCCTAATAGTCCCATTGCCATTTCTCCCTCACTCTTCCATCTGTAAGCTCTCCTAATAGTCCCATTGCCATTTCTCCCTCACTCTTCCATCTGTAAGCTCTCCTAATAGTCCCATTGCCATTTCTCCCTCACTCTTCCATCTGTAAGCTCTCCTAATAGTCCCATTGCCATTTCTCCCTCACTCTTCCATCTGTAAGCTCTCCTAATAGTCCCATTGCCATTTCTCCCTCACTCTTCCATCTGTAAGCTCTCCTAATAGTCCCATTGCCATTTCTCCCTCACTCTTCCATCTGTAAGCTCTCCTAATAGTCCCATTGCCATTTCTCCCTCACTCTTCCATCTGTAAGCTCTCCTAATAGTCCCATTGCCATTTCTCCCTCACTCTTCCATCTGTAAGCTCTCCTAATAGTCCCATTGCCATTTCTCCCTCACTCTTCCATCTGTAAGCTCTCCTAATAGTCCCATTGCCATTTCTCCCTCACTCTTCCATCTGTAAGCTCTCCTAATAGTCCCATGGCCATTTCTCCCTCACTCTTCCATCTGTAAGCTCTCCTAATAGTCCCATGGCCATTTCTCCCTCACTCTTCCATCTGTAAGCTCTCCTAATAGTCCCATGGCCATTTCTCCCTCACTCTTCCATCTGTAAGCTCTCCTAATAGTCCCATGGCCATTTTCTCCCTCACTCTTCCATCTGTAAGCTCTCCTAATAGTCCCATGGCCATTTCTCCCTCACTCTTCCATCTGTAAGCTCTCCTAATAGTCCCATGGCCATTTCTCCCTCACTCTTCCATCTGTAAGCTCTCCTAATAGTCCCATGGCCATTTCTCCCTCACTCTTCCATCTGTAAGCTCTCCTAATAGTCCCATGGCCATTTCTCCCTCACTCTTCCATCTGTAAGCTCTCCTAATAGTCCCATGGCCATTTCTCCCTCACTCTTCCATCTGTAAGCTCTCCTAATAGTCCCATGGCCATTTCTCCCTCACTCTTCCATCTGTAAGCTCTCCTAATAGTCCCATGGCCATTTCTCCCTCACTCTTCCATCTGTAAGCTCTCCTAATAGTCCCATGGCCATTTCTCCCTCACTCTTCCATCTGTAAGCTCTCCTAATAGTCCCATGGCCATTTCTCCCTCACTCTTCCATCTGTAAGCTCTCCTAATAGTCCCATGGCCATTTCTCCCTCACTCTTCCATCTGTAAGCTCTCCTAATAGTCCCATGGCCATTTCTCCCTCACTCTTCCATCTGTAAGCTCTCCTAATAGTCCCATGGCCATTTCTCCCTCACTCTTCCATCTGTAAGCTCTCCTAATAGTCCCATGGCCATTTCTCCCTCACTCTTCCATCTGTAAGCTCTCCTAATAGTCCCATGGCCATTTCTCCCTCACTCTTCCATCTGTAAGCTCTCCTAATAGTCCCATGGCCATTTCTCCCTCACTCTTCCATCTGTAAGCTCTCCTAATAGTCCCATGGCCATTTCTCCCTCACTCTTCCATCTGTAAGCTCTCCTAATAGTCCCATGGCCATTTCTCCCTCACTCTTCCATCTGTAAGCTCTCCTAATAGTCCCATGGCCATTTCTCCCTCACTCTTCCATCTGTAAGCTCTCCTAATAGTCCCATGGCCATTTCTCCCTCACTCTTCCATCTGTAAGCTCTCCTAATAGTCCCATGGCCATTTCTCCCTCACTCTTCCATCTGTAAGCTCTCCTAATAGTCCCATGGCCATTTCTCCCTCACTCTTCCATCTGTAAGCTCTCCTAATAGTCCCATGGCCATTTCTCCCTCACTCTTCCATCTGTAAGCTCTCCTACTAGTCCCATGGCCATTTCTCCCTCACTCTTCCATCTGTAAGCTCTCCTAATAGTCCCATGGCCATTTCTCCCTCACTCTTCCATCTGTAAGCTCTCCTACTAGTCCCATGGCCATTTCTCCCTCACTCTTCCATCTGTAAGCTCTCCTACTAGTCCCATGGCATTTCTCCCTCACTCTTCCATCTGTAAGCTCTCCTACTAGTCCCATGGCCATTTCTCCCTCACTCTTCCATCTGTAAGCTCTCCTACTAGTCCCATGGGCCATTTCTCCCTCACTCTTCCATCTGTAAGCTCTCCTACTAGTCCCATGGCCATTTCTCCCTCACTCTTCCATCTGTAAGCTCTCCTAATAGTCCCATGGCCATTTCTCCCTCACTCTTCCATCTGTAAGCTCTCCTAATAGTCCCATGGCCATTTCTCCCTCACTCTTCCATCTGTAAGCTCTCCTAATAGTCCCATGGCCATTTCTCCCTCACTCTTCCATCTGTAAGCTCTCCTAATAGTCCCATGGCCATTTCTCCCTCACTCTTCCATCTGTAAGCTCTCCTAATAGTCCCATGGCCATTTCTCCCTCACTCTTCCATCTGTAAGCTCTCCTACTAGTCCCATGGCCATTTCTCCCTCACTCTTCCATCTGTAAGCTCTCCTAATAGTCCCATGGCCATTTCTCCCTCACTCTTCCATCTGTAAGCTCTCCTACTAGTCCCATGGCCATTTCTCCCTCACTCTTCCATCTGTAAGCTCTCCTAATAGTCCCATGGCCATTTCTCCCTCACTCTTCCATCTGTAAGCTCTCCTACTAGTCCCATGGCCATTTCTCCCTCACTCTTCCATCTGTAAGCTCTCCTACTAGTCCCATGGCCATTTCTCCCTCACTCTTCCATCTGTAAGCTCTCCTACTAGTCCCATGGCCATTTCTCCCTCACTCTTCCATCTGTAAGCTCTCCTAATAGTCCCATGGCCATTTCTCCCTCACTCTTCCATCTGTAAGCTCTCCTAATAGTCCCATGGCCATTTCTCCCTCACTCTTCCATCTGTAAGCTCTCCTAATAGTCCCATGGCCATTTCTCCCTCACTCTTCCATCTGTAAGCTCTCCTAATAGTCCCATGGCCATTTCTCCCTCACTCTTCCATCTGTAAGCTCTCCTAATAGTCCCATGGCCATTTCTCCCTCACTCTTCCATCTGTAAGCTCTCCTAATAGTCCCATGGCCATTTCTCCCTCACTCTTCCATCTGTAAGCTCTCCTACTAGTCCCATGGCCATTTCTCCCTCACTCTTCCATCTGTAAGCTCTCCTAATAGTCCCATGGCCATTTCTCCCTCACTCTTCCATCTGTAAGCTCTCCTACTAGTCCCATGGCCATTTCTCCCTCACTCTTCCATCTGTAAGCTCTCCTAATAGTCCCATGGCCATTTCTCCCTCACTCTTCCATCTGTAAGCTCTCCTACTAGTCCCATGGCCATTTCTCCCTCACTCTTCCATCTGTAAGCTCTCCTAATAGTCCCATGGCCATTTCTCCCTCACTCTTCCATCTGTAAGCTCTCCTACTAGTCCCATGGCCATTTCTCCCTCACTCTTCCATCTGTAAGCTCTCCTAATAGTCCCATGGCCATTTCTCCCTCACTCTTCCATCTGTAAGCTCTCCTAATAGTCCCATGGCCATTTCTCCCTCACTCTTCCATCTGTAAGCTCTCCTAATAGTCCCATGGCCATTTCTCCCTCACTCTTCCATCTGTAAGCTCTCCTAATAGTCCCATGGCCATTTCTCCCTCACTCTTCCATCTGTAAGCTCTCCTAATAGTCCCATGGCCATTTCTCCCTCACTCTTCCATCTGTAAGCTCTCCTACTAGTCCCATGGCCATTTCTCCTCACTCTTCCATCTGTAAGCTCTCCTACTAGTCCCATGGCCATTTCTCCCTCACTCTTCCATCTGTAAGCTCTCCTAATAGTCCCATGGCCATTTCTCCCTCACTCTTCCATCTGTAAGCTCTCCTACTAGTCCCATGGCCATTTCTCCCTCACTCTTCCATCTGTAAGCTCTCCTAATAGTCCCATGGCCATTTCTCCCTCACTCTTCCATCTGTAAGCTCTCCTAATAGTCCCATGGCCATTTCTCCCTCACTCTTCCATCTGTAAGCTCTCCTAATAGTCCCATGGCCATTTCTCCCTCACTCTTCCATCTGTAAGCTCTCCTAATAGTCCCATGGCCATTTCTCCCTCACTCTTCCATCTGTAAGCTCTCCTAATAGTCCCATGGCCATTTCTCCCTCACTCTTCCATCTGTAAGCTCTCCTAATAGTCCCATGGCCATTTCTCCCTCACTCTTCCATCTGTAAGCTCTCCTAATAGTCCCATGGCCATTTCTCCCTCACTCTTCCATCTGTAAGCTCTCCTAATAGTCCCCATGGCCATTTCTCCCTCACTCTTCCATCTGTAAGCTCTCCTAATAGTCCCATGGCCATTTCTCCCTCACTCTTCCATCTGTAAGCTCTCCTAATAGTCCCATGGCCATTTCTCCCTCACTCTTCCATCTGTAAGCTCTCCTAATAGTCCCATTGCCAATTTCTCCCTCACTCTTCCATCTGTAAGCTCTCCTAATAGTCCCATGGCCATTTCTCCCTCACTCTTCCATCTGTAAGCTCTCCTAATAGTCCCATTGCCATTTCTCCCTCACTCTTCCATCTGTAAGCTCTCCTAATAGTCCCATGGCCATTTCTCCCTCACTCTTCCATCTGTAAGCTCTCCTAATAGTCCCATGGCCATTTCTCCCTCACTCTTCCATCTGTAAGCTCTCCTAATAGTCCCATGGCCATTTCTCCCTCACTCTTCCATCTGTAAGCTCTCCTAATAGTCCCATGGCCATTTCTCCCTCACTCTTCCATCTGTAAGCTCTCCTAATAGTCCCATGGCCATTTCTCCCTCACTCTTCCATCTGTAAGCTCTCCTAATAGTCCCATGGCCATTTCTCCCTCACTCTTCCATCTGTAAGCTCTCCTAATAGTCCCATGGCCATTTCTCCCTCACTCTTCCATCTGTAAGCTCTCCTAATAGTCCCCATGGCCATTTCTCCCTCACTCTTCCATCTGTAAGCTCTCCTAATAGTCCCATGGCCATTTCTCCCTCACTCTTCCATCTGTAAGCTCTCCTAATAGTCCCATTGCCATTTCTCCCTCACTCTTCCATCTGTAAGCTCTCCTAATAGTCCCATGGCCATTTCTCCCTCACTCTTCCATCTGTAAGCTCTCCTAATAGTCCCATTGCCATTTCTCCCTCACTCTTCCATCTGTAAGCTCTCCTAATAGTCCCATTGCCATTTCTCCCTCACTCTTCCATCTGTAAGCTCTCCTAATAGTCCCATTGGCCATTTCTCCCTCACTCTTCCATCTGTAAGCTCTCCTAATAGTCCCATTGCCATTTCTCCCTCACTCTTCCATCTGTAAGCTCTCCTAATAGTCCCATGGCCATTTCTCCCTCACTCTTCCATCTGTAAGCTCTCCTAATAGTCCCATGGCCATTTCTCCCTCACTCTTCCATCTGTAAGCTCTCCTAATAGTCCCATGGCCATTTCTCCCTCACTCTTCCATCTGTAAGCTCTCCTAATAGTCCCATGGCCATTCTCCTCACTCTCATCTGTAAGCCTCTCCTACTAGTCCATGGCCATTTCTCCCTCACTCTTCCATCTGTAAGCTCTCCTAATAGTCCCATGGCCATTTCTCCCTCACTCTTCCATCTGTAAGCTCTCCTAATAGTCCATGGCCATTTCTCCCTCACTCTTCCATCTGTAAGCTCTCCTAATAGTCCCATGGCCATTTCTCCCCTCACTCTTCCATCTGTAAGCTCTCCTACTAGTCCCCATGGCCATTTCTCCCTCACTCTTCCATCTGTAAGCTCTCCTACTAGTCCCATGGCCTATTTCTCCCTCACTCTTCCATCTGTAAGCTCTCCTACTAGTCCCATGGGCCATTTCTCCCTCACTCTTCCATCTGTAAGCTCTTCTTCCTACTAGTAGG